>VZSR01000479.1:5070527-5137824 GCA_013398615.1 Brachypodius melanocephalos
TCCCGGCGCGGTGTCCCCGGCTACGGCCGAGTCGGAGGGAGCTGTGCCGCCCCTTTGTCCCCTCAGCCGGCCCTTGGCCTCTCCAGGTGGGGCTGGGCCCTCCTGCTGTCCAGCCTGCGGCCGGGAATTGTTCCCTCCCCGCAGCACCCGCAGCTCCGTGCGTGGGGCTGGTATGTGTGCAGGGCTGTTTATTAGAGCATATTCCCATTCGCGTGGGGCATCTGGATGGGTGCGTACAGCCCATGGATGTATTTCCCGACACACCTAAATAGCGGATGCCTTTGCTCACCTGCATATCAGGGTACCTGGAGTCCTGTGTCCCTTCTGTGCCCCTTTGCGTTCTGACATAACGCGTGTCAGTGCTGTGTATTCTCGTGGACAATTACGGATAGTTTTGTGCATAGTCCTTCTGAGGTAATTAATTAGTGAACAGTTGCCCCTTAAATTTGTGTGCAGTTCTCCCTGGATTAACAGTTATTTTGATCCATGTGGCTTTTATTTGTGTAAAATTAAAAAGTAGGAGGGGCACTCTGTTAAGATATTTCTTAAATTACGGTTTATTTCTATCTCAGTCTTCAGATGCCACAGTTTCTCTTAGAATTGTGTGTGTGTGTGTGTTTGTACCTGTATCCCTCATATTTTAGATGCAACCTTAAATAAAAATAGTCCAGCATGTTTTTCCATTGGCCATTGTTGAACAGATTCAACAAGTGGACTTTGTCTTTCTGCTGTCTCACACAAGGACGCTGCTGTGGCTTGGTTTGGGTGTGTGGACAGGTGTCCAGAGCCTTCTGCACAGTCCTGTCACAGAGAAACACTGTGAAAATGCACATTAGGAAGGAGATGCTTGATCCATCTCTTAATCTTGAAAGTCCTTTTGTGGTAGCAGGCTGCGGAAAGAAGAGGGTAGGTGAGAACACCCACTGAGATGAATGAGCACCTCTTACCTTTGGAGCTATTGCTGGAGACTGCAGCCCTGGGGAGAAGAGCGGGTGGGAGAGAACACCCACGGAGATGAATAAGTATCTCCAGCTCCTCAAAGCCCTTGTTCTAGGCTATGGCAAGGACTGCTCTTTTTTTTTTTTTTTTTTTTTTTTTTTGAGACTAGCCCCTTGAGGTGAATGGACAATTCACAAACTCTAATAATCCTTTCTTTATAAAGATCCACTTCTACCTGCTCCATCATTCATATGCATATTTGGTTTGCCTTGAAGTTTAGTAACTGCAGAACCACAGAATAATGAGGCTGCAGTTTCAGGGTATTCTCCTAAGCCAGTCTATCTGGCCCGATGGCTGCTCGATTCTGTGCTGCTCCATCCTCAGCTCTGGGGTTTTTTTCCAATCTGCATTCCCTGTGCTGTGTTTGGGACTTGTCATGCCTGTCATCCACATCTTTGAAGTCCACTAAGACCATCTTTTTGAGATCTTGGTTTTGTTTTTGTTTTTGGTTTTTTTTTGAGTAACATTACGAGGGAGTGGGGTCAGTGACAGCCAGTGGGTAATGTGGCTTAGGCTGACCTGGGAGTGTCTCTGTGCTAATGGAGATGTGGGTTTCTGTTACTTTCTTGCCCCCATGCCTACACACTGTTGCTTTTGCTTTCTTGTTGGATTAGTTTTCACCTGGATCAGATCCCTGGTGTTGATTTGTCTTGCTCTTGCACAATAGTTAGTGTTGGCAGAAGGAGTGGGAATGTGGGAGAAGAGGCAAGATTGTCCCGTTCAGAAAAAGGGTGGATTCAGAGTGGTTTCTGTTGATTATGAAATGAAACTGTCAGTTCTGTCTGTGTGACTGGAAGTGCACAGGTAATTAAATCATTGATGCCATCTTCCTTAATTTTTCTGAAGGTGTTTTAAGCCTTTCAAGGTGTCCTGTTCATCAGGACATCATATATGTGATCACCATCATCATATATGATTTTAATTTTGGGGTGGGAAGAAGGCAGCTGATATCCTTGCTGATATTAGTATCTAGTGAAACTCTGCCCTTGGATATGGCTTATTTGGTTTTTAGGGTTATAAAGCATAACGATTACTTGTTTGCCTGGTTTTGCAATCATATAATGAGTGAAGCCTAAAAGTTCAGTTTACTTGACACTTAGCCTAGTGGTGCTTGCCAACATCAACTCTTTGTGAGAGCAGTTGAGCTTTGTCTGTAATACAAAGCTGGTGCTTAGGCTTTGGAGAGCTTTGTTTTTCCTAGGGTGTCTGAGTCAAAAGACTTGAACTCCCGGGGGCACAGGGACCGAACCCAGGTTGCAGCTCTCTGGTGAGAAGCAGGAGACACAGATGTTGGTGAAGGAAGGCTCCCACTCTGCCTGGCATATCTGGGGAAAGAGAATTTGAAGAGGGTGGGTGTTTCAGCTCCAAATAACTCTGCTCTTCTGTCATATAAGAAAATGACTCTGGGTCACCAGGGGAAGGACCATACTTGTAAGTTGTTTTGCTTGGGGAACTCTTAATTTCTAAGAATAATTGAGAAAGAAACTGTTTCCAAAATTATGTCGTCTCTTGATTTGCAGTCTTATGTTGTCATGTAGTAACTAGCAAGTCACTGCTGTAAAGAAATTATTTCTTATACTTTGGCAGTTTTTAATATCTTTTACCTGATGTCATACAGTGAGAAAAATATTGTGCACCAACTGTGGAAAGGGTTTCATAAGCACAGTGTGGAAAAGCTGGTTATCAAGCTTCACAAGTAGATAAGATTTCAATTGTAGGTTCAGGTGTTATACTGTGTGTTGTGCCGCTGATAGAATTTCATACTTAGTATTTTTAAAATATTTATATTTCTGTGAATACTCCAGGTAAGGTGCATCTTTGTGAAAGCAAGCAGTTACAGGGTTTTAAAAACTGGGTAAGGCCCTACTTTAGCGAGAGTTAATGTGTAGAAAAGGAGCTGACAATAAAAGGGACATGTGAAAAACATTTAAATTGATAGAATTAATTCTTCTCAGTGAGTGATGAAAGGATTTCTCACACATGCTGTCCTAAGAGAGTAGAACAGAACTGACACCATATTTCTGTTGTGGTCCTGAAAGGGAAAATATCCCTTCTGCTGCCTGCTGTTGCTGCTCAACCCCCCTGCAAAGCAAAGGAGCCCTGTGATGTTCCCCAGAGCCATGGAACTCAGCATAGAGGGTCCTTTATGAGGGATCCTGAACAGAGCCAGGCCTGTGCTCCACTCCCGCAGCGTTCCCTGGCAGCAGTGACCTTCAGAGAGCTCTGCACAAATGATGCTTGTGGGCTGCTTGTGTTGTTAAGTAGCAAGTCACATACTTTGTATGTGTTGGATGATGATGAAAACGTGCTGCTGCAGCCTTCCACAGCCCTATCGATACTGTGGAAACTATTGCAAGCTCAGCGGTGAAAAACCTCAGAAAAACGAGTGGGTGTTGGATACTAACCCTTATTAAAAGCAAAATTGTCCCTGTTGGTGTGAGGAGTTTACCCTTCCTGGTATTCCTCATTTGAAAAGTTGTAATATAGATGGACTTCGAGTTTTGTGCAGTTTTGCTGTGTTTCAGGTGTGTTTTAGCAGAACTCAGAGGCACTTGCTGAGTCAGGTCTGTCCTGGTGCTCACCAGGCCAGAAGGCAGGCTGGGGTGGGTGTGAGCAGAGCAGTTGGCTGCTGCTTGTGCTGGGACTGATTATTCTGCTCAGTACAGATAATGGATCTCAGGTCCAGTATTCAGTATAAAATAACTACTGCAAGTGCCTGTGCTGGGGAGCTCGTGAACTTCTCTGGTTATCAAAGGTTTCATCTGGTCTACACTGGCAGCTAAATCATGCCTATGAAGAAGGCAAGGTCTGATATTTGAAAGCCAAAGATGGCATCACATCACAGCCCAAGAGGATGTTTTTATGTATTGCGATTTGAGTAGCTTTGATACTACAATTTTGTGTAGTGAACAGGTCATGAATGGGAATTTCCTGCAGGAGGAAAGCCTGGAGAGAGAGACGGACAGTAACAATACCAGGAGCCTTAGCAGCTGTGAGCTAGAGCTGTATGTTAAGCTGTATTTTAGGGATACAAGGAGGGGTCATGACCATGTCCAGACATCCCCCTGTAACAAAGCTTTGTGGGTCCCACCTGGATTGTCCTGATTCTTTCTAGCAGTGGTGGAACTTCTGTGCTTTGTTGCATGAGAAGCTGCCTCTCTCTTCCCAAAGCCAGCTTATCCAGTGCCTCCTCCCTTCCCCAGCATTTGTATAGACATAAATTACCAGGCACTAAAATATCCATACAGAAAATCTTACACACTCACTTTCCAGCAAATCTTTTTGAAATACCACTAAATTTCCTTGTTGCAGTGTCTCATCTTAACTGTTTGTTGATACAGAGATATTCAGCCAGTCAGTTCAATCAGTTTAAAAACTGATTTAAGTAAACTGTCTCAAATATTTTTACATGTCTATTTACAGGTTTAAAACGAGAAAGTTCTATCTTGTTGGAAACTTCTTCGAGGGTTTTATTCAAGAACGATTGCACACAAAGTTGTATGTGCTTAGCTATATAATTTAGCTAGAGTGTAATATTTAAATTGGCATAGCTTTGCATTTTATACCAATTCTCTTTTATACTGTGTATCTCCCTGCCAAGAAACCTGCTTCCACTCTACAGATAGACTCTCTACATTCTTTTATTCCCTACTGTAATGTGAATGAAGGAAAATTATGCTGGAGATTCCATGTTAGGGTAATTAAGCTTGATTACAGATCTCCTTTTAAAAACTTTTCAAAAAAAGTCTTAAATCAAAGAAGATAGAAGAGGAACCTTGGCTACTACTTGAATTTTGCATGGTTTGATGAAAAATGGTGCGGGGCAGGGGGAAAATGCATTAAAAAAAATCCCATTGGCAATCTTCCACTGAGATTGGGGGTTTTGTTAAGCTTCCTTAGAAAGAAATTTTAAACAGTTACTGATCTGTTCTGTCTTTCTTCGTTCATCCATTCCAGTGATGCTGGTTGTTGCCAGACGGAAGGTAAAGTACCATCAGCCATGGCTCATGTTTGAAGTCAGCATTTGCTGGTGGTGTTGCAGTAGACACAAAGCACATGCATATGGTGATGAAGCTCCAGCAGAATATATTCACTGTCTAGGAGTACTTATGATGGTTCTCCTGCAGAAAGATTGATGGAAAAATCCCCCCAAGTGTAATGACAAGAAGCAGAGAATAAGAATGTAACACAGGACTGAGTGTGAGCGTAGTTGGTCTCATAAGAAATACCAGGGGTCCTGCTTTTATTCACTGCCTTCTCCCAGCTCTGGTGTGTTCCTTGGATACTGGGCAGCTCAACTGATCCTTCTTTGTGGCAGTTGAGCTTGGAGCAATTTTTTGGGTCCAAAGCCAGTATTCCTGTGTTTAAAAGAGTACTGAGACAAGAATGCTGTTCACCACTCCAAGTGTCTCTAGTGGATCAACAACCAGCTGAACAGCCTTTCAGAGCTGCTGGGCTTTACTCCCTCCTCAGCAAACGGAGATTATAGAACCCTCATGTTTGCAGTTATATATCATGAAAAATCTCAGGTATTTTTGTGATATTGCAGGCACTTTTCTAGTGGGGTTAGAGAAAAGTAACGATTTTTTGACTGCTAATTGTAGAAAACCTTAAGCTTTCTTCTGTATTGCTGCACAGAAAAGTCTGTCTGGTCTCTTGACCTGAGCTTATTTCCTTTGTCCTTTGCTAAGTGGAGGCTTGCAAAATATTCTTAGTTGTTTTGTTTGGATGTTAACAGCTGCAATAACAGCGGTTTCACTTTTGTTCTACTGTACCCCATGCAATGCACCAGGATTGTAGCACTTGGATTACCTCTGCTAGAACATCTAATATTTAAACTATATTACTATCATAATTTCACTGTTTGGCATTACTCATATTCATATATTTGCACAAGAGTAATGCACACTGTAATGTGCCTTTGACAAGCCAGGGTAGATTGAGTGTTCCAACAGGGAATGTATCCTTTGTAATCAGGAGAAAAGAGCACGGGGATTTACTCCAGGGTAAATAGACTGTGCTGTGTGCTTTCTCTCTGGCTGGCAGGAAGCATTCATAACTGCCAAATAAATTCAGTAATCAATGGTAGAGTTTAAATTGTGTTGCTGTAGGTGATACTCCAGAGCTATTGTAGGGAAAAGATAATAAATCTTCCAGACCTTACCTACTTGTGAAATTTTACCATGGGAAGACATTTTTGGTGTCTTAAGTGTGGCTGTAAGGCTTAGAAGTGCTCTGAAGGGACAGATATTTATTGGCTTAATTTTGTCTTCAGCATGGCTAAGTATTACTGTCTTAGATTTTGAGTATTTGCAGCTTATTTAAGTTGTAGAACCAGTATAGTTGAATGGAAGATGTAATTGCTTTATTTCCCAGAATTGTTGGCAATGCCAACAATATCAACATGCCTCAGTGCTGGCATTGCTAGCAGTTTGTACATGTTCTCCTAACTAGGGCAGCAGTGGCATTTCTGCAATCCAGCATCTTGTACTTCGTTACAAATTCATTTCACCTCTCTGCTTTCCCAACTATGGCGCCATTGTGTTGCCAAATGCCTTATGTGTTTCTTTCTTTGACATTAATTGTGACATGAAATAAGAAAACTGATTAGCACTCTATTCTTTTGCTGCAGTTAAGCAAACAAATATCTTTAGGATCTTATATCTACTATACTAAGAGCATTATAACATATCTTTCTTTGGCCTACAGCGGAGTCATATATTAAGCTAGAGCTAGAACAACTAAAATTTAGACAAGATTTGGTTAGAAAGGTTTTGGAATCATAGATGAGCAAATATTGTAGGTCTTGGTTGCTGAAATGCTGTTGTTCAGTTTTCTAACTTACTTCTTCCCTGATTATACCTATGTGAATAATACGTGGTTTGAACTGTCCTTTTTAATTATGTGTAAAGGTTACTGTGCAGAACCTCAAGTGAAGGCTTAATAAAACTAATTTTTAAAAGTAATTTACTGACATCGATACTGTTTACTAAAAATAGCCAAATAGTTTGGACTAATTTTATGAAACAGAGTAGATGTTGAAAGATTCTCATTTGTGGAACATTGCAGTATTGTGATATATTGATACATATTTCCCTCTCCTATTTTTGGTAGAAAATGATGCACCCTGTTGCCAGCAGTAATCCAGCTTTCTGTGGGACTGGCAAGAGCTCTTGCCTGAACGAAGACAATGTGAGGGCTGCAGATCAGTTTGACCTCTATGCCACACAGCAGAGCAAGTACAGCCACGCAGTCAGCCACAAACCCATTGCCTGCCAGAGACAAGATGCCTTGAACGACTCCCACTTGCAGACCACAAGTGGCAGGAATATAGAGACAAAAGATGAACTAAAGAAAAAGAAAAACCTCAACCGCTCCGGGAAACGTGGGAGGCCGTCAGGGACCACGAAATCAGCAGGGTACCGAACCAGCACAGGTCGACCCCTGGGGACCACCAAAGCAGCTGGATTTAAGACAAGTCCAGGCAGACCCTTGGGTACAACTAAAGCAGCAGGATACAAAGTCAGCCCAGGCAGACCTCCAGGTAGCATTAAAGCTCTATCACGGCTTGCAAATCTAAATTATACTTGTGGCAGTGCAGCTTTTCCTTACCCTATGGTGCATAACAGAGGAGTCCATGTTGCTGGTGAAACTAGCAGCAAAATCAAGCAGCCTAATGAATGAAGGGAGGGAATGAGTAACTCCTTACTAATCTGCTTTATGCTGATTTTGGGCATGTTTCTTGAGTTTTCTTGTAATGTTTGTTTAAGTCTGAGCTTCTAGATTATATAATGCCATAACCTAGGGGTGCAATTAATAACCTTTACAGAATGTTGTGAAGGCTTTGGTTTAAAGAGGCTTCTGTTGGTTTTAAATCATAATTCATAAGAAAGTCTAAAATGACACATTACGTCTTGGTGTCAATAGTTAAATAATGTCCATGTCCCCAGTTTTAAGTTCAGTTTCTCATAAATCTAGGTGTGTGGCTATGCATTAAATAATTGAAATAAGGAGGACAGAAATTAGCTGGCTCATGGTTCATGATGTGGCCTGTCCCACAATAAGCAATTTTGCCAGTTAAGTTCTTACTTAGTAAGAAAAATTGATAAACAAAGTGGCAAGCTGCATTTTCCAGTTCTGCAGGACCTTCTACAGACCTCAGATAGACTTAAAATAGACTTAAAAACTTAAACAAAAAAAAAAAAAAAACAACTCACCTTTGTTTTCTAAAGTGATTTCCAGTGGTTTTTATTTCTGGAGTTGTAGCATTAAGTGAATTTCGATTAATGCTCCAAATATATTTTGGAAGATATTAAAGAAACCTGAGCATTTCTACAGTGGGTTACAGCTTCACAGCGCCTTACAAAAGACAAGTTACTTTGCCTTTAGGTGAGAGCTGTTCTTTTAGTTACACTGTTACAGGATTCTGCTAGGTAATTTTGAAATGCCTAATAGTACATATACCAAACCACAAATAATTGTTTGAAATTTGAAATATTTTATAAGAAATAAGTACTGTTCATTCTAGTTAGGCACTTGATTAATATTAAACAGTATGTTCTTAAATCTGTAAATAGCTATTTACGCTGGCTTTTGCCTTTCAAATCTGTGCTTAAATGGCAACAGTTTAATAGCTTTTAAAGTAATAACTTATAATGTTTACAAATTAAACTTTTTAAAATAGACACTGTTGCCAAATTTTTAGACTCAGTTTTGCCAGATATTCCTGGAAATAGTTATTTCATTGTTAGACATTTATACTATATTTAAGTTATGGAAGCTTATATATCTACCAAAGGACACCATTTTCATGATTTATAAAAGCAAACTGTATAGCTGATGCAAACAGGATGCAGTTTACTGCTCTGCTAGATCCCAGATATAGAGTAATTCATCTATGCATGCAAGCCAGAAAAAAATGTTGTTGGTTAACTATAAATACCTTTCTTGACTCAAACTAAGACCTCCTCTCCTCCCAAAAGAAATGTTACATTTTTCAACTGGGTGTGTGTAATTTTGTTTAAGTGTGGGAGAATGTGTGAGTGTGAGTGTGTAAAATACTTTCATCTAGACTTAAAAAGAAAAAAAAATCAGTCCTCAGTGTTGCATATTGTTTGTTCTAAATTAATTTTACTGAAACTAAAACTTTTTTTTTTTTAATCTGGAAGAAGGTTTACATTTAAATAATTTCACATATAAAATGACTTTATGATAAATTTGTAGCTTGAAATACCTGGGGAGGGGGAATATGTAGAGTTTGCAGATTTGGGGGAGAATAAAATTTGGGTTATTTGAGCCTGTATTGAATGGGTAATGATGATGGTCATTTTTGTTAACATAAATGCTATTCTGGCCTGCTGTCATTTTGACTAGACCTCTTGATTTCAGTGATGACAACTTAAGAAACAGATGTCATGTTTCATACCTTTTTTATCAGGAAAAAAGCAGCAAGCCTTCAGGTGTTCCAGTGATGCCTAACACATATTGAGCTGGACTTTTGCTGTACTTTACAATAGGTGTGTTGAATTGTTTTGGGGGAACTGTGTATGCACTGGCAACTAAGACAATGAACCTCAACTTATACTGGATGGCTCCTTAGTCGATAGATGAACTGATGGCAGCTAAATTGCTACTAAGGAATAGTTTCTTCATGCTGAAGCTCTGAAATCCAGTTGTATGTTCTGTTCCTCAACAAACTTGCAAGTCTGAAATTTAGCAGTCTCTCTCAGAAGATAAAACTTCTGGCACATGCAAAATGCTAACGTGAGTTCATTCACCCTCAGGATCTGTGTTGTATTGGCTGTTTTTAATCAGATAATTTTTCAACAAAAGACTGCTTTAAGTTCTTTCCTGAACTCAGCTGGGCAAGCAGTCCTCTTCAGCTGAATGTATAACTGCAGGAGTGTCACACCTCGCTGGCAAGGAACGTGTTGCATGTCACCACTGTACCTTGGAGAAACTCCACTCCTTACCTCCTCCTGTTGATCCTGTTTGCTCCTGTCCGTTCCTCACTTGTGCATCCACTCAATGGTGCTGTGCTGTGTCAGGAGATAATACAGATGTATTGCTGTTCTGCTAGTATAATTTGTATTCAAGTATGCTGATGAAATAATGAAATCACCTAAGCAATTTCTGTTCATTACAGTGTTTATTAATTATATCAGATGAAATATAATCCCAGTAAAAACTAATTAATGTTGTCAGTTGTGAAGTGATGAGCATCAAATAGAAGAGTGTTCAGAGAGCCCACAGTGTGCTGCTTGGCACTCTGTATTTAGGAAGGAGACCAGAAGTGCACTGCTGGTGTTTCCTAATTTTGCTTTATTTTATATCTGACTAGAGTTTACTGGTGCCGTGCAGTGAGGGGGGAAAAAAAAAGAGGAGATTCAAAGTGACTAAAAATGGAATATTCAAATACTTCTGTTCTTCCTATGTATACTCTGCAGAATACATTGTGCTTTTTTCAACACTTTTCTTTCCATGAGAAACACTGAAACAGCATGTTAATGCCTAAACTTTATTAGTACCAATGGGAAAACTGGCATTTTCCCCCCATAGTATGAAAACATTACTTGTAAGGTAAATTGCTTATTTTATATTATATATCATAATTCAGCTATTCATAAGCTAGGATCACTGTTGTGTGTTAACACTGTTCAGAAGACCGACATGTCAAGTTTAGGTTTTAATAATTTCTTTTAATTATCAAGTTTCTAATGTCTTATTTATACATAAATGAAATGTATTAGCTTGCTATTATTCCTTAATGATGCTATAAAGTTCACTGTTTAAGATACATATAGTAACTACTCTTAATTTTCTGATTAAATTTACTTAAACTTTAAAACCAAATAATTTTGCTACTATAAAGTCTTGCACTGGACAGATTCAAGATGCTAGCACCATATTTTGGCAGAAAAAAAATCAGATACCATCAGAAGCAGCTGACTTTGATATCAGAGATGGTATTTTTAAAATCAGCACTTAGCTTTGTCATTAAAGCAATGTTCTTTATATCTTGGATTTAGTTTAAAGTAATCGAATTAACTAGAGCCATTAAAGATCTCTCTTCTGAATGAATATATTTTCATTTTGTCTGAAGGATCTTAATGTTCAGTCAGGACAAAGCCAAGCCTTGTCAGTGATGTATCTGTGAAGAGAATTACCTGGAACTACAATACATCAAGTAATTCAGATGAGAATTTAACTCCCTCCCCCATTTTGAAGAGCTTTAAAAGGCAGAGCATTGTGAAGTCATTTGTACAATGGTTTCATTAGCTGTGACTCTGCTGTTCTTTGTTATATGTAGTATAATATTTCATGCTACCCTTAGAGTTGACAGTTAAAACAGCTGATAACAATCATAAATACTTGGAACTGCAAACTTCATTTTTGCTTACAAAAAGTTTATTCTTCTCTATTTTAATGCATATATTTTACCACTGCTAAATATATTTATGACTTTAGTAGAGACTAGACCTTTCTCCTTGTGACTGTTTTTCTTTTTTTTTGGAAGTAGAAGAATCTGTATTCTGAAATTTGAACCACTTTCTGTTTCTTCAATCTTTCATCATTTGCTTTTCCACAGGTTTACTTTGGGGGTAACAGTAGTCTGTTAAATAACTAGTATCAGCACCCTGTCCTCTGCTGTAAAAAGCCTGATTAGATACTGTGTATGGTTTTATGTCCATGAACTTGAGCTACTCGTGTGCAATTATGTGTATGGGAATGGAGTAGTGTTCATGATCTGTATTTACATCATCATATGGATGTATATTTATTAATAAAGTTAACATTTTAAAACCTAACCATTTTTCCCTGGTGTTTTCTTTTAATGGCTTTTAAATTCTGGCTGAAGATGCCAGTTGACAGTGTTACCTGCTTGTTACAGGCATGTTACGCATATTTGCATTAAGGCAAAAATGTCCTATTCTTGTGTCTTGTTCTTTCACTCAAACAGGAGAAAAGGGGAGGAAAGGAGCTATAACCCTGTATGGGTAAATAGTCAACTGCTAACTTCTTCCTCTATTGCACATAGAAGTCAATTTGAAAGTACTCATAAATAAGGTTTTCATGGAATGGTGGTCATAATTCATTATTCTGTGATGAATAAGACATATTTATCCCTGTATTCCAGGAATATTCTAATTTATCTATGTTGGTAAATGTACTTTGCCACTCAACACTAATTTTTTTTTTCTTTACTGAAGTTTTTCAATAATTTTGGGGAAGAACAGGCAGTCCTACCCACCAGAAGCTTCAGTCCAGACTCCCAGGCCTGCATCCTCTGCTTGCTCTCCAGCATCCTTTGTTTTCTTTTCCATGAACTGTCAAAGGACTTGAATACATCTGGAGATGGAACATTCCAAATGTCAGTTGCCATTATTTTGCAGACTTTGAATCTACTTGGCGAGACACCAGGGCTTGTTTTAGGGCTGGACTGGCACTTAGGTGCTTCTGCACCTCCTTGGGGTGGGCTCTTTAAGTAGCACTAAGAGAATCATGTCAATTCGTCATGTCATGCCTGTTAAACACGGATTACTTACAGTCACCTTAAAAAAATCTGTACTATTTTGTGTTATGGCAGGAAGGATATTATGTTAGGATTAAATTCACAATAAAAAACTGTTTTCAAGTTGTTTTGATTAAACTCAAACGTAAGGACAAGGTGGCAGCTTGTTCTTTGCTAGTGTGCACCAGTATGGATTCCCTTTGTGCTTTTGTTTTCAGGCTTGCTCTGTATCAGCTGATCTAATTAAATGTTTTCCCTCTATGTGCAAACCTCATGTTTTCTATTTCTATTATGTCCTCATTATTAGTGCTTATGCAAATTAGACCTTGAAAGAAAAACTTCAACCAAGAAAATGTGTGCTGTAAGGAATGACATAGTTGGAAAAGTACACCTGAGTAAAAACAAAGCAAAAAATCCCATTTCTGTAATAAATTACTCCCATCTTCATTTATACACATGTACTTGGGTTTTCCTGCCCTTTCCCAGTCTGCATCGTTCATGCTCTCCTAGGCCATAACTATCAGTTTTTGGCAGATGCAGAGTTTTGGCAAAATCTCATTGAGCACTGCTGGCAGTTTTAAGGAGGTGTTAAAAAAGATACCAGCACTTGAAGTAACATGTTCATTTTCAAAATGCCCCAAATAGTCTTGAGGCTTCACTATTAAACTGAAATAAAGTAAAAACTAATTCTGCAACAGGAAAAATATAATTCCCTAAAAAGGAATATGGGAGTATTTATCTTGCCTTTCTTCTTGGGAGCTTTGGTTAAGCTGCTAGACACAAGCTCGTCTTTTTACTTCTAAAACTACACCTTTAGTTTGCCGCGTTTTACCCTTACCCCAGACTGCTGTAGGTTAAGGCGCAGTTTGTGTGCAAACTCCCAAACGGGACGGTGCTTCCCTAACGAGGGTGGGAGTAGTTAAATCCTTCTCCAGGCAGCTGCGGCTGTGAGGAAGTGCTGGGGCTGCAACACCGGCTTGTGGACAGGCTTTGGGATGAGTTACAGGGTGCCCTCAGTCACTGCACAGTCACAGCAGCCTGCCGAAGCCATGGGATGGCCTCGTTCCAAGAATTTCCAACCAGGACTAATTAAAATCAACAGTGAAATCCTCCAGCAGCACCAGCAGCTCGACACCCGGCCCAGGCAGCGGCTCCGAGGCTCCGGTCTGCGGGGTCACAGAATCATAGCATGGTTTCGATTGGAAGGGACCTTAAAGAACATCTTGTTCCACACCCCTGCCATGGGCTGGCAAACCTTGCACTATCCCAGGTTGCTCCAAACCCCGTCCAAACTGGCCTTGAACGCTTCCAGGGATGGGGCAACCACAGCTTCTCTGGACAGCCTATGCCAGAGCCTCACCATCCCCACAGCAATTGTTTTCTTAAAATAATTTTAGTAAAGATTTTTTTTTTCCTTATATCTGATTTAAACCATTCTCCCTTGTTCTGAGACAACATGCGCTTGTAAATAGTCTTGTCTCATCCTTCCTGTAAATTCCCTTCAGGTACTGGCAGGCCGTAATTAGGTCGCCCGAAGCCTTCTCCAGGCTAAACGCTCCCCATTCGGGGTTCAGCGAGACCGCGAGAACTGGGGTAAACCCACGCGCTTTGTGCCCAACACAAACAAAACCCTATCCCACCACCCCCCGCCACGGCCCGAGAACTCTTCCCACGGAAATCCGCACGGCAGCGGAACTGGAAGTGTCCTGGGGATCCGGCGGAAGCGGTCGTTGTCCGGGGAGACGCGCGGCGCTGCGGGGGCCGGGGCTGGGGGTGAGGATGTGGCGGCTGCTGCTGGCGCTGGCCTGGCTCGGCGCGACCCTTCCCGCAGGTGCGGCCGGGGGGCTCAGGGTGCGCGGTGGCGGGGCGGGCGGGGCGCGGGGCTGACACCTCCCTCCGTCCCTCTCTGTCCCCGCAGGGGCCGCGGCGGAGCGGAGCACGGGCGGCCCTGAGCCGGTGCGGTACCGCACGGCCGAGATGGCGGACGCGATGCTGGGCAGCGGGGCCCTGCCCGAGCAGCCCGTGCTGCTGTCGGCGGTGCCGGCCGAGGCGGGGGCTTGCGATGGGGCGGCCGCGGGCGATGCGTGCGGGCCGGCGGGGAGCGGCGCCGCGGCCGCCCAGGCCCGGGAGCAGCCCGTGCTGGAGCCCGTGCTGGAGCCCGTGCTGCCCGCGCCCGCTGAGGAGCAGAACGGCACCGACAGCGCCAAGGCTCCCAAGGTGAACTGCGAGGAGAGGAACACGACGGGCATCGACCGCTTCACGCTGCAGATCCTGAACGTGTCCCAGGTACGCGGGTGGCCCGGTGTTGGTGTGAACGCAGGAGGGTGGTGGAAGATGCCCCGTCAGCCTGTTGCTTTCAGTGCTTGACTCAGTGGATTTCCATGTGTAACGTCCCCAGTTCTACCGAAAAAGATAGGACAGGGCAAGGAGACTTTTTGGGACATTCTGAGCAGGAAAAAAATGGAGATACAGCTCGCTTCATGTGCGTGTGTGTGTTATCTCTGTGCCTGCAGGGTACTGCCAGCTTTCCTGCTCTGTGGGCTGGTGTTTCTCTTGGAAATCGTTAATGGCAGTTAATGCCAGCTCATTTCTTGTAACTGTCACGTGTATGTATATATTTAAGTAATAAACTTCTAAAACAGCCTTTAAAAAAGGTTATATACAATTCTCCACCTGTTTTAAAAGATGTGGCTGCTTGATCAGTATTGCCAAGTATCTAATCGATTGCTGCATCCCTATACAGAATTTAAATATGAATTTAAATATTAAATTTAAATATTTATCTGTTAAATATGCAATTGTCCATGTTTGTTCCTGTGCTTTCTCCAAGGACCTGATGGAGTTCCTGAACCCAAACAGCAGTGACTGTACATTGGTCCTGTTCTACACACCGTGGTGCCGCTTTTCTGCCAGCTTGGCACCTAATTTTAACTCTTTGCCCCGAGCATTTCCAACTCTTCGCTTCCTGGCACTGGATGCATCCCAGCACAGCAGGTAACTCACACTCCTCTATGCTCTAGCTGCAGTTTATTTTTGTTAGCTGTGAGTTTTAAAAACAGGAGTGACTTTTTTTTTTACATAAAGTGACTACTTTATTTAGTGAAACTGACGCTTTCGGTATTGTGACTGTCTTTATTTCTTCCTCCAGAAGATTCAATTTCCTTCATGCTTTGTTTTTTCTTTATGTAGTTTATCAACTAGATTTGGAACTGTGGCTGTACCAAATATCCTCCTTTTCCAAGGTGCTAAACCTATGGCTAGATTTAATCATACAGACAGAACGCTGGAAACCTTGAAAGACTTCATCTTTAACCAGACAGGTGTGTAAATCAGCCCTGTAAATTTGTCAGTGGGAAGAACAGGCTGGCTTTAAGGTCCAAATTGGGCTTTCCTGTCCCTATGTGTGTTCTTTAAAATGAATGTAATGAATATTGGGAGAGGACCCAGCAGAGGTTCACTTAATCAATTGTTGCTGTGAGCTGGATTTCAGCTGCACTGAGAGTAGAAACTCAGCTCCTTGGGCTGCTGTCACAGAGCAGAGGGAACAGTGGGGTTTAGCTAGAGAGCTTGCCAGAAGGATGGAGCACATGTTCCTGCCTAAAGATTTAACTGAGAATGAAATAACTTAAACACTCTTTGCCACCCAGCTAGCTCTCTTCAATCCACACTGAAGTGCTGTATGGATCTGCATTTCCAGAAATGCACAAAAACAAGATTCCTGAAAAAACAATCTAAATTAAATTTCCATGCACTGAAAAAGCCCCACAACTTATCCAAGACTCTGCTGTGGGAGGACAGAACGAGCCTTCTCCTGTTACGCACATAAAAATCACTAAGTTTTTATATAAGTTTATGTACAAGGGTCATCTCACGCAAATTTTCAGGCTTCCTGTGTTTGAGCCTTAGCTGGAGAGCAGGAACAAGAGCTAGAACCAGCTTCTCTGTATTTAGCTATTATGATGTTGACCAAGTGCTTTGTTTTTTAGGGATAGAAGCTAAAAGTGATGTCACTGTGACAGAGGAAGACTGGGAAGGGCCCCTGCCAAGCGTTCTGACGAAGGGCATAGACTGGCTGCTGCTGTTCTCTGTGCTCTTCCTGGCTGGCTTTGTCATGTACGCCACTGTCCGCACCGAGAGCATCCGGTGGCTCATCCCGGGACAGGAGCACGAGCATCAGGAATAACCTCTGATGTTCAAACAGGGACAAAACTTTCCACTTATTGGTCAAGTGGGGATTTCTACGGACTAGAAGTACCTAAGAATGAACTATTGGAATTGTTGGTTGTAATTTATAATAATGACTAAAAATTGGCTTTATTTATCAACTGCTGAATCTGTAACCAGCATACTTGTGGCGATTACAGTGGTAAGTGAACAAGTATGAAAAAACGTGAACTAAAGTATTTATTAAGCTGCTCTGACTTCTTTTTAATGGACTTTATTGTAATTAGTGGTACAGTTCTAATTTGTAGATCAAGGAAGATTTATACAGCACATTGATCTGTGCATGGCACTGCAAGGAAAACACTGGTGAAGGGAGGTGTTGGTACATTAGTTTGACTGTCCATAAAATGAACTATGAAGATGTTTTAAATTATTTTTCACTCCCATGGAGGTGACTGTTCCCACCTCTGGCACTGGGGTTCAGTGCTGGTTTTCTCATTCACTTTGCTCTGGATTTTGATTTAGTAGCAGTTCTTCGTGACATTATGGAGTCACTTCCCAAGCTCACCTCACTATTTCTGTGTGTGTATACAAATTATTTACCACATTACTGTTGGATGAAATTGTATTAATTACCCTTTTTAAAAAAATAAATCTGGTTTTTAGTGTAACCTTTTAAGTTGCTTTCTTTCAGAAGCAAAAACATGCAATTTCTGACCTACAGCTCACATGCCTAAATTAGCAAAACCAGTCTTGATGGTTATTTAAATTTCTAACACCATGTTTGCTTAGTTCCACACTCTCCACTTGAGGCTACATAAAGAATTTATGGGGTTTTTTAGTTATGATTAATATGGAGGGCTTTGGATAAGGTATGGACTGGTATGTTGTGTGGGGTTTGGATTATGTGATTGCAATAGCATTTATCATGACAAGAGTACCCTGATGGGGTGCTTTAGAGAGCAAATTAAGATAAAACAAAGACAGTCTTAAGACTTATTGTTTGACAGATAGCTCATACCCCTGCAACATAATTCGTCAAGTATTTCTCTGCTGCCTCTATTTTTTCCTCTGGAAACCAGAGGTCATGTATATCTATGTTCAAAGAGGAAACCCCATTGGTAAAACTTCGGTGTGACTGAGGATAAAGCTAGGATGAATGTTATTAATAAAAATTGTGAACAATAAATTGGAGCTTTCTTGCCTCTGCCGTCTGGTTCGTTTGAGAGGCCCAGGGTTGGATTGTCCCCGGTGCTCATGTCCGCACCACTAAAGAAACAGGGATTTGTTTAGAAACAGAACGGGGCTGTTTCAGTGCGGTCCCATGGGGTGGAACCGACACCTGCCTGCTCACTGCACGACAGAATCCACCCGCGGCCGGCAGCTCCTCTCAGCCGTTCTCCCGGGTAGGTGTCACAAATCATGGAATCACCAGGGCTGGGAGACCTTTTAGACCGTCCAGTCCAACCCTCCACCAGCACCGCCACTGTAACCCCTAAACCACATCACCCAGCGCCAGGTCTCGGAGCCTCTTAAACCCCTCCAGGGGTGCCCTGGGCAGCCGGTGCAACGCCCGACCACCCCGACAGTGAAAAGGTTTTTCCTAATATCTGATCTGAATCCTCCAATCTCAGCTTTAGGCCGGTTCTGGTCCTCTCACTGCAGGCACGGCAGAAGAGATCGGTTTCCCCCATTCCAACCTCCTTCCAGGGAATTGCACAGAGCGATGCGGTGGCTGCGCCTCCTCGTTCCTGACCGGTCTCCGCCTTGCCGGTACCACCCGCGGCCCCGGGCGGTTATTGCGGCGGAGGAAGCTCCCTTCTCTCTCCGTCTGCCCGCGCTGCCGGCGCGCTCGGTTCCGCCGCGGGCCGCGGCTCCTCCCGCGGGGCGCGGCGGGGGCGGGCGCGGCCGGAGGGGCCATGCCGGGCGGCGGGGCCGTGCTGCGGCGAGCGCTGCTGGGAGCGCGGCGGGCGGCGGGCGGCGCCGGGAGCCCCGCGGCCATGGTGAGGGTGAGGGTGAGAGCGAGCCGGGCCGGGGCGCGGGGCGGAGGGGCCCCACAAGGACAGGCCGCGGGCCCGGATCAGTGCCCGGCCCTGTTCCCTCGGAACTAGGGGAATTGCGATTGCTCAGCCTGGAGAAGCCTCCGGGGAGACCTGGTTGCCACTGTTCAGTACGGGAAGAGGCATGGGGACAGCTGGAGAGGATTTGGGAGAAGGGCGTGGAGGGAAAGGATAAGGGGGAATGGCTTTGCACTGATGGAAGGTTAGATGGGACATCGGGAAGAAGTTCTTCCCCGAGGGAGTGGTGAGGCCCTCGCACAGGCTGCCCCATCCCTGGAAGTGTTCATCCGGGCTGGATGGGGCTTGGAGCAACCTGAGACAGTGGAACGTGCCCCATAGCAGGAGGTGGAACAAGACGGCCTTTAAGATCCCTTCCAACCCAAATCATGTCATATTCTCCCTGTGTCCCCCCTGCCATCCCACCTCACGGCTGCTTATTTTATTTTACACAACGCTAATAATGAACAGCACGTGCAGGGTTCAACCCTCGCCTCTCAGGCATGAGAATTAGTTCTAATTTTGTTTTGCCTGAGCTTCCTCGGAATAAACATTATGAATAACTTGGCCAACCCCAGCACCCAACAGCCCCTGGGCCCTGAGTGTGGGTCAGGTGCCAACCCCTCGGATGCTCGGTCAGCATTGGAACCCCGTGCCCCTTCCTCTTCTCTGGGGGTCTGGCCATGCCATACAAGCTGCTGAGGGCTGTGAGTGTGGAAATGCTGTTGGAATGTCCCACTTTATCTTTTTCCTTGCCGCTTTCTGCTACATTTCTGAACATCGTGATGTGTCAAGGGGCTGACTCAGGACGCGGCCTCCACAATGCAAAACACGCTCAGTGTTCACCAGGGCCTGCATCAGGCATGATCTCCATATTCCTGTTAAAAAGTCTGTGATCAAATTTCAAATCACAGCATTGTTTTGCCAATGGCCATGTGTCAGGTGTCAGGAGGGCACCGCAGTGTCCCCAGAGCTGGCACAGGGTATCTCTGAGTCAGCTAGAGGAGTGGACTTTGTGTTGTGTCCTGTGTTGTGTCCTGTTTACAGTCCTGGACTTTGCTATCTCAAAAAAACCCACCCACCCTCATGATTTTTTGTGCATTTACAGGCTAATTTCGTCTCGTGCCAGATAAAACAGTACAAGACTTTAGCTTTGATGATTTTTGTATGTGCTTGAAAAAAAAAAAAAGGAAGAATGTAAGAAATTTGTACCTATGACTGCAGTTATAGCAATCACAAATCTGCAATTTGTGTTCTTGCAAGCGCAGCGTTGTGTTTGAGGTGTAAAGAGCCTAAATTAGTTCAGTTTGGCAACTGTAAAACCCATCTCTTGTTAGATCTCTGTATCCCCGTAAACACAAACAGCAGCAATATTGCTGTTAGATTGATTTGCTCCATTTGGGGATTTTAATCCTATGTTACGAAAATATTGCTCCTTGGCCCTCGTGTATCTTAAGGCCTTGCTCAGGTCGCACTAATTGCGTTAATTCCTGCTCTGCTCAGACTCACAGCCCCATCTGGTGGCACCGGGGCTCCCGCTGGAGCACCGGCTGGCAAAGGTGAAAACTCCTGAGCTGCGGCAGGTCCTCACTGGCCTCCCATGTCCGAGTGAACATCTGGAGCAAAACTGCCTTTCTGGAGGATCTCACAAAGCTGGGAAATCTGCTAAGATAAAGATTAAACCAATCTGAGTGTAGCTGTACTGGGGAGAAAGGTTCTTCCCACTAAAGCATAGCGTTTATCATGAGTCTGAGACCCATCTCTCAGAATATGTCATCTGAGGAAGGGCTCATGCTCTTAGTCCCTGCTTTTAGAAAAGGTATCAAACCTCTTCCAAAGGCCCCACAGAATGCTCCTCTGTGTCTGCCTCTGACCTCGTGTGTGGGTTAGCCCATGATTCAGATATTTAAGCAAAGTGTTAATCTGTCATGTCTGTGCTCCCAGTGGCATCAGGAGGACTCTTGTCAATTCAAGTAAGCCATACTTAAACACTGATGCTTTGCAGAATCTAGCGCTTCTACCAGTAGCTTCAAACTTTTTGTAATTGTGTCTGTATTGCCATTTTTTCCTTTTAATTTAGTTACAAAGCTCTTTGATCCTTGTAGCACTCTTGTCTTAAAAGTCTGTTCCCACTTTCCTAAAATAGTAAAATACAAAGTAGGTAGAATGCAATCTCCTGATTTTCTTCTCTCTTTTGAAATAGGTATTTCTTGATATCTTTTAGCCTTATTGTACATTTTACAATTGTACATTTAGCAAATGTGCATTCATACTAATTGTATGTTTAGCAAATAATGTAAATCATCCTTTAATTACCAGATAGAATGGAACATTTGAAAATTAAATGTGATGTTACAGATGACCAAGGGTACAGGTATGCTGATGTCCGTTGTCATTCCTGGGAAAGAGTCTGTTGCTTTTCACTAGTTTTGTACAAAAAGCACTTGGCTGAACTTACATGCTCGAACAGAAATGGCAGGGTTTGGCTGGTTTAGGTTAAACTGGTCTGTGAAATTTTAAACAGTAAGAAACTGCACAGTGAATTTTCCACATTCTCACCTTTGCATAATACATAACTGCAATTTCATTGTGTGGTTTTCTTATTGTTGTACAAAAGAGAACCTCAGCCTCACTTGTGCCATGCCTTTATTTTTTTCCCTCAATAGTCCTCCCAGTCTCACTGGTTGACGACAGAGGAAAGGAACCAAGTTTTACTGGATCTCAAAGCTTCAGGCTGGTCTGAGCTGGGAGAAAGAGATGCCATCTACAAGGAGTTCAATTTCAAAAATTTTAATCAGGTAATGACTGTTATATGCCACTTTTAATATAAAGGAAATGTAATTGGTTTAATTTCCATACGATCCTGATGGGAAAATATTTATATTCAGAAGTTTGGGAGTATCCTGGTGGGGCCAAATCCTCTTGGATTTGCCCTGATGAATTGCTCTCAGATTCTGATCTCATAGTAAATGAATTCCATTTTGTAGTTGATAAGTAGATGTGTTCTAATACTACGGTTTCTTGATTATAATATTCAGGTCAGGGTCAAGGTTGGTATCGTGGAATCAGACAAAGCAGTATTTGATCCTGATTTTTTTGTTTGTTTGTTTTCATTACTAGCACTCATAAATAAATGCTGGAAATACATAACTGTTGGACAGTGGGGATAATTTTTGTCAGGGGAGCACATGAGAAAAATGGGTAAATACAAGAAAGAACAGAAACTTCTGGCGAGTAAGGTGGGGAAAATAGGAATGTTTCACTTTCTAAACAGGAAAGCAAAGTTCTAGTATATCCTTGACTGAGTTGTAATAGCTGATCTGGCAGTGTCTTGGTACACAGAGTGCACAGAGTACTGGTTTTTATTTACCTCCCTGGGTTTTTGTTTGGAGACAGGATCCTGAGCCACATCTCACACTCACAAGAACTTGTCTCAGACATCAATTACAAACTTGCTTTAGAAATACTGAATTTGTCTCAAGATCCCTGTTCAGCTACATTCCCTGAAAATTCCCTTGTAAGGAATCATGACATTGCTCAGAAAAAGTCACGTTCCCAGAGCATGCATTTCCTTTCTGTTTTATTTCTGAAGGAGGGGTGAGCTCTTTCTTGAGAGGGAAAGGATTTCCAGAGTTTTTTTGTGATGATGGGTCTCACTGAGCTGGTTCTTTCCCTCACTATGGAGGGATATGGCAAGCTCCAGTTTGGGGATGCTGTGGGTTTGTTGGTGTGTGTAGGGACCAGGAGCTGTGCTGTGAGCTGTTTATTTATACGGCTGTGCCTAAACCGAGAACTAGATGTTTTAGGAAACCACAGTGAGCTGGATAAACAACAATTTGTAATGCTGGCCCTTTTTTTTGCTGTTTCAGTAGTTACAGTAAGGAATCCCGGGCAGTAGAGAGAAGGTGGGTGAAGTGAGCTGGGAGAAAGGAAAAGAGAAAACAAATGCAGAAAAATCCAACTCATTAGCAGGACAGTGCTGGTCCAGGGAGCATGTCCAGAGAGCCCTGAGTATGTTTTTAACCTGAATGTTAATGGACAGCAAATAGAACCAAATCAGTTCATTGCTAGGGCAGTGAAGGGGAGAAGCCCATGAGAGGGAGCTCACAGGAAGCCTTGGTGAGAGGTGCAGGCAGCTGGGGGGCTGGAGCAACCAGGAACGAGGCAGGGTAGAAGTGACCCTTGGAAGAGTTGAGATCTTCTGACTTTGAATATTCATGAAATGGCATCTCTGCCTGGTTATGGTCAAAGTCTTTGTTGATTCAGCACAACTAGAAATGAAGTTGCCCCCAAAGTTAATTAAAAAGCAGTTTTGCCCACTGTAAATGAGTAACTCAGTTTGATCAGATTGATTTAGACAGTGTCTGTCTGCCAACAGATAGGTGAGGAGACAAATCAGTGTCCTGAACCAGCAGATATCTGGAAAATGCATTGCTTTGACAAAAATTTACAAAATTGTATTTTTTTTTACAGTGTAGATTTATCTTACAACATGGATAGATATCCATGTCTTCCTGATTTGAAGGTGGATGGAGCTCATTCCAATATAGGAAGTTGAGTATATTTAAAATAGCTTATTGGTAAATTATGAACTATATGTTTATACTTCTAGTACCTGTAGTTGTGGGAAGAATACTTTAAAAAATGCCACTTGAATTGTTTGGGAAATACTAGAACAATTTCTTTCATTCTTAGCTGCTTTCATGGATGTAAGGCAGAAATGAGAGCAGAGGCTGGGAGTTGGCTTCAAAACAGAATTTCTGCCTCCAGCTGGGAGAAAAAGCCATGCAGGTGGGTGCTCTGGGCAGCTCTGGTTGGATCAAGTGTAGATGTGAATATCTAAGGGCAGAATTTCACCTGTTGATTTTTATGAATTTACTGCAGTGTCCCCTTTGCAGTTGCAGAGGGCAGAAATCATTCCTGTTCTCGTGGTCCAGAAGCAGGCTCAACGTGCAGATCCCAAGGGCATTAGATCCTTAGCTGGTATTAGAGAACAGGTATTTGCCTTTCGATAAGTTGAAGCTGAAAATAAATTTGAATTATGCATGTATGCCTAATTTCATTAAATTATGCACATATGCTTGTATTTATAATGACTGTTAGTAAATACTGTGTTTACTACAACCTAGGAAACAAATGACAAAAGTGGAGCTATACCTGCCTTAGGGAGAAGTTAGTCCTGCAATGAAAAAATGGAACTTGTAGGTACAACTGCTTTCATTTAATGTAATAAATATTCTATTTACAGTATTGAAAGTGTTTAGTAAAAGTCAAAGGACTGAGAAATGTCATTTCCTCAGTGATCTTCTGGCTGCCATTTTACAGATGGTGTAAAATCAGGTGTGGAAAAAAAATCACCACCACCCTCCACCCCCCAAAAAAAAAGAAAAGTAGTTGAGCTGACATGAAAGGTATTTCAGATTTATGTTTTGCAGATGATATTGGTATGATTAATGTATTCATTGCTATTTTTTTATTGCTTCTTGCAGATAATGTTCATGATGCATGGAAAATTCTGTGGCTTCAAAATCTATGCCAGGTTTACAAAGTCTGTGTATGTCAACAGATGTTAAGAATATAAACACAACTTTTATTATAAAGTTGTGCAAATGTGTAGACATGAGCTTGGTTTATGTATATTATTTTCAGCATGAGAATGAAATGAAACTTCTGTGAAACAAGAAGAGTTATTTAGATTCCTGAAGCTTTCAGGCTGAGATTAGCTCAGTTAAAAGCGATCAGCAGTGAGCTGCCTTTGTAAGGCTGACAAGCTAATGACACTTCTGGCTCAGGGAATTAGTTTGTAACCCAGAATTTGAAAGCACTGATGGTGTTTGTTAGTCTGAAGATACATTTTCATGAAAATGGACTTTGGTGGTACAATTCTCTGAAATAAGCTGGAAACCAGCCTAGGGTTTCTGCTGAAAGCCCTTGGTTGGTTTTGTTGCTGTGGATGCCCACCAAGCACCAGTCCTGGGGGACTAGATGGCATTGGATGTATGTTCCCATTATGTGAGGCAGGCTCCTGGTGGGTTGGTGTTCTGCATCTTGTATAAAATGAAATATGCCAGTGGTGGGGGAAAAATGCAATTCAGCTGTAGAGGAGAGTGCTGTGTCCAGAAGAGCTGTGCTGGTGGCACCAGTACCTCCATTCCTCCTTGTGCCTTGCAATTGCCCTGAGCTATTGCCACTGTGGAGTGGCAGGTAGAGGCAGTGATGAGTTAAGACTGGAGTCTTTTACCTCCAGGATGCACTCACTCAAAGCCCCCCCAGGTTAAGTCACTTTTCCAAAGAAAAAGTGGCAGAAAACCTCTGGCTGTGAGCAAGGTTTTGGAGAGGAGGTGGGCTTGAAGCACTCCATGGCAAGTCCCAATCCCTGCTATGCATCTGGGTGCTTGTGAGCCTGTACAAACCTCACAACCACATCAGGGAGCTTCTCTGAGGCCTCTCTCCCAGGCTGCAGAGAAGAGTGGCTGGTGGGGCTTTCAGGCCATCATGAATGGATGCTCTCTCATCCATTCACATCTTTGTGCTACTGAAACAAAACGTTTTTCTTCCAGTGAAGCAAGCCCTCTGCTTCCAGTCTGCTCAAACAAAATTGGGAATTGAGATAGAAAGTTAATTTATAGCTCCAGGTCATGCTGCTAACTTCTCCCAGCATTTCAGGTCAGTTCACCTTGGGAGCAGTGATCTGGAAGAGGGGACAGGCCTGGTTTAAAGATTCATTTCAAGCCCAGTCCTGGGCTGTGGAAGGCTGTGAGTGCAGGATGCCAAGTGCTCAGTTTGGGTCCTGTATCCAGCTGCTCACTTTCCCTGAATTTGCAGGAACATCTTAGCTCTGAGATTTTCATGTCTCTTGTCAAACTTGGTTGGATTTGACCAGAGGGTTTAAGGGGCAACTGCCTGTGTGATTGCGTTTCCGTAGGTAATCACACCAAGGCAGCAAATGCAGTTAGGAAATTACAAAGGTGGGCAAGTTTGCTGATGGTCAGGTTCAGAATTTACAGCTGCTTTCTTTTATAGGGTAAGTTTTTAATTAAGTTTGTTTTTTTAAAAAAAAAAAAATTGTGTAGGAAGTCTCCATAAGACCTCTAATGTCGTTTTCTAAAATGACAGGAAATCAAATGCTCTAAGAGTTTTTAAAGCTATTTCAGATATTTTCAGATTTTTTGTCTTTCGGGGCAAGAGGGTGGAGGTGGAAGATGAGCCTGAGTAGAGGGGACAATACAGAAATGTTGTGCACTAAGAGTAGAGGCACACGTGTCTCAGTGCAATTTGTGTCGTGGGTTTTGAGAACATATGTAAAGATGTGCAAAAATTCTAGGAGTATTAAACAAGTTATTGTTCTCATTTTGCATTTCCTTTCCACATTTGCTATCTCTCTTGCTTGGAATCTGGGAGGAAAAAAATCACACAGAGCATGTTATGGTATGTGCCTATTTTTCTCCCTCCTGGTGATGCCAATTTTTTTCCTTTAGCTGTAGGGAGACATGCTCAGTTTTGTCCCTTTAAATTGATGATCCTTGTTTTATGATCCCAGTTACACATCCGAATGAATTTGGTAGGATATGCAATGCATACTCTTGATTTCTTTCCATGGCAGTACTTGGTGCCAGTGCCTTAAATATAATCTGGATCCGTCCTTCCTTTTTCTACTCCTGGCACGTTGCTTTGTTTTTTACATTCATCAAAGGTTGGAAAATTTGGTTTTATACATATAGGCAGTGTGTTTTGTTGCCACTTTATGAACTTAATCTTTTGGCTGTTTGTCTGAAATATGTCTATGCCTTTCATGTATTGAAAACATTATATCTTTTAACTTACAGTCTGCAGAGTTAAAATGAGTTTTATGGTAAATATTCAGTTGTGGATCACATCTCCAGCTTTTATATGCCACAGCGGTCTTGTGGGTTTTTTCCTTCTCCATTGTCTGATAGTGAGGTCATTTTCAGTCCTCTTGAGATATTTTATTCCCAGCCAGATGCAGGCCATATATTAAAAGTAGCACCTGTGGCTAATATCACAGCAGCTTACCATAAATTTACATGGTAACTAGGATTATATCTGTCAAGACTGTTAAAAAATGTCTAGTTTTAATTTGATTTCCAGTATTGAAGGAGCTCTCCAACATTTTGCTTCATAACTATATTTTAAAAGTTAAAGTCACTCCATTGTTAAGTTTTATAGCACTCCCAGTGCCCATTAAGTTGATTTGTTAAATGGGGGTCAGAATAAAGCAAGTTGGCTACAGGAAGATCGGAAACCAACCCATTTGTGACAAATTTAGTCCTTGCGTGTGAATCTTCTCGGAGCCCAGGGAGTGATTGGATTCAGGTGCAGCCTGTGTCAGTTGTGTTTAACCTCAGAGCCTGAGCAGCCTCAGCCCAACTGTCACTTGTGCTAATCGAAAGTTGGACCCATTTTTATACATTTTTGGAGGAATTGCTATTTTTAATGTAATATTGCTCTGCCAGCTCCTTCTGCTAGAGTTTTGTGTTTGATTACCTGTCGACTAAAAATAAATTATTTTTTTATCCAGCTAGGTAGGTGCTGGTTTTCATATAGGCTTTCTGAAACTGCTTCATTTTCCATTATCCTTTGAGTCCTCTCCCATGTGCTGTGATTTGTGCACCTGCAAAGTTATGAAAGTATTTCTGTTGGTAGTTATGTTGTTCACTAACTTCCCAGCGTTTATGAATACAATAACCGATATATAATAAATCAGAATTATTTATGAGTGGATTTACAGAGTTGGGAATATCTTTGTATTGAAAATAATGAATTTCGGGCATATTTGCCTGTTGACATTTTCTTTTATTAGAAACTGATAGTGAAGTTTCTGGGACTGGCAGAGGTTAACCTGCAGGCTGAAACACAGTCAATGAACTGCATCAAGTGTCTCAGAGCAAGCACAGTAAAAATATATGATTCCTGGATGGTCACACCTTCCTCAAGTTTATTCTTGGGATTGACTGAGTAAATAAGAGTCTCACCTCTGAGTCGGCAGGTCAGGGTACAGCTGTGGGACCTGGACATGATCCACCTGCCCACGCCACTGCCTGTGGGACAAAGGTAGTGCAAGGTCTGGGGGAATGAAATGAGAGGTTCCAGGGAGATGGCTTGTTTGGAAGCTTATGATTCTCCTTCCTTGGCCTTGGAGAAGGAGGAGATGACACTGGAGCTCTGGTCAGTGTGTCTTGTGTCCAGTGATGCTTCCAATTAATTGGCAGTCAGTGGTGAGAAGTTATGCAAATCTTGGAGGTCTGTAGTGGTGGAAAAGTGTGATCTGATTGTTTCTAAGAAGAAATTAAATCCTTGGAGCTGGGAGTTGGGAAATAAAGTATTTGTTTTCTTCTCATGGCCATCATGACCTACCGTGTACAAACCCATAGAATCCTAGAATGGTTTGGGTTGGAAGGGATCTCAAAGCTCGTCACATTCTCAACCCCTGCCATGGGCAGAGACAACTTCCATTATCCCAAGTTGCTCCAAGCCCCATCCAACCTGGCCTTGAACACTCCAGGGATGTGGCCACCACAGCTTCTCTAGGCACCATGTGCCAGGGCCTCCCCACCCTCTCAGGGAGGAATTTCATTCCAATATCCAGTCTAACCCTGCTCTCTGTCAGTTTGAAGCCATTCCCCCTTGTTCTATCACTCCATGCCCTTGTAAGAAGTCCCTCCTCATCTCTGCTGTAGCTCCTTCAGGTGATGATTGCTCTTTATGCTCTTGAGTATCCTGTCTCCTCTTTGCTAGGGTCTGTGTGTGCAGATGCCACTACCCTTGTGTCTCACCTGCCTGTGACAAGTGCTGTTACAGTACCCATGTCATCATTATAATTCCATTGTGGCAGTGCCAGTGGTGTCAGGCCACCAGGGTTATTTAAAATGTCACAGTATTAATCATATTTAAATAAAAATAATGATCTTTCAGTTGAAGACTCACAAGTTGTCCTATGTCCTTCATCTCCGTCATGCAAAATGTCCCGTCCTGGTTGTGGTAGAGTTTGCATCATTTGGGGGTTTTTTTTGTGTGTGACTTAACTGTAATTTGGCATGCTCATTTTCTTGATGAACTAAGTCATATTTCTCCCTAGAATAAGCCATTATTTTATTGTTTATAATTAATGGAGTGTGGTGTTTCTAATTGCTGAGTTTCCCCCTTCAGTAGACCTGGTGTATCTCCTTTTATGCACTCCACTGCTTAAAATCTGCCCAGTTGACCTTTGGGCTGCTCTCCAGTTGACTCCAATACAAATGCTTTTCTTAACAGATGGATTTATTATCACTCAAGTAAAAATTATTACAGCATTTGTCTTATGCTTGTTGCATGTATCAGTCTGAAGATGCTAAAGAAATTATTTGTCAAAATGCCTATTGGATCTCACAAGCTGTCTTGTAGATTTGTAGCAAAAGTTTCATTTTTTTTTCAGCTGCTCAGATTGATTGTTTCAATTAAACAGAACAAATAATGTTCTATCAGCCATATGGACAGTGCTCAAAGAGATAAATGGGAGCAAGTCAATCTAATTTTAGCTACAGTTTGGGCACTTTCCATGGTAAAACACCTTTGGAAAATGAATGGAAGATTCAGTGGGTTTGAATTCAGTTGAGTAGCTTCATTTGGGAAAATGCAAGTATGAAGAAGATGGTCACTCAGATGAATGTTTTTATCTTTTTGGTTAAGGAAAACTGGTTTCTTGAAACTCTTTATGCAATAAAATTCATTTTTATGGGGGTTCTGGAATGATGCTGGTTAAATGCAATCCTGGTTGTTTAACCTTTTGCATCCCCTTGCTTTTGGAGCAATGCCTGCCTATGGTTTCAAACTGTAAATTGCCTTTAGCACCAGCAGCTCTCACTTTCTCATACTCCCACAAAGAGGCAACACGCTTTGGGATATTATTCGCTGCAGCTGTAATTAAAAATGGACTCCGGCTGGCAGAATAAACTAAAATAAAGCTGCAACGCCCCTGTTTCAAAATTAACCATTACTCACCAAAAGCACATCAAACCCACTTAGCGGACATCCGTTAATCCTGCCGTGAGCCAGTTCAGGCTTTAATGCACACTGTTTTACACGTTAAGGGGTTTGAAGTCGCGGGCCAGCGCTGACCTTTCGCATCTGCTCCTCTCGCAGTAGGAATCTCCGCTCGCCGCTCCCCGTCAGGGCGGATTAGCGTGACGAAGTGCAGCTCTTCTGCTGGCTGCAATTTCGGGTTTTGATCAGAATTATTTCTTTCACAAACAATCACGTTTGGCTAAAATGTTACATCTGCTCTGAAAAGCCACTGGCAGGGCCATGGTTTATCAGGGCGAGGCGAGTGGAGGTTTTTCAGCCCTCTTTTACAAAGCTGCAAACCCACTTTGTGTGGCTTTTTTGGGGGACAGCTTCCTTTCTTCCTCTTCCCCTTGCCCTTTATTCCTTTAGTTTTGTTTGGCTGAGATGATAAGTCATTTTGGACAAACACGAAGCTGGTTGTGATGTCCTGGAGGGGTTTGGTAGGAACACAGTGACGAGTGGGAAGCCCTGTGCTGAGTCAGCACTGCACTGTTGGGTTTATTTATTGCTAAGGATGCTTTGAAGGAGGATGTTATTTATTCCTAGGATCAGAGGAAAAAGTCCTGATTACATGATCTACTGTGATTTTCCTCGGACTGGGGTGAGAATAACAGCAGACAGTTAAATATATGTCTGTGTATGTCCAAGGTGTCTCTGGCTGAGGGAACATTTACTCTGTCTTACAATGGGTGGGTGCTTGTAGTGAGCAAAAATACTGTCAGCTGTACAAGCCCAGAATGCTGGGTTTATGCACGTGTCTTGTAATGCCCAATCTAACAAAAAACCCAAGAGTTGTACAAAGGGTTTCCCTTTGTGTTGTGCTCATATGAATTTCTAAAAGAAATTTGGTGTTCACTGGAGGACTCAGAATTACTGTTTGTCTCCCCTCCTGAGCCTGTGTCTCTGTTTCCTAATGGACCAGTCTACAACTAGTGTGGGTTGCCCAGAGAAACTTTTGTGTTCTGGTGAAAAAAACAACCAACAAAACCCCCACAGAACTTCTCAAAATACTGCTCATCAAACATACTCTGTCACTTCCAGACATGTGCTTGGAGCATAAGAAGGGGTCAGAAGACAGTGGATAATGTTAAGTGCAGATTGAGTACCTGAATTGTTGGCAGTTAGGTGAGCCTTGTCCTAATAACACAGCTTAGTGAGCTGCTTTTATCCTTTTCTCTGCTCCAGCCATTCTTCCAAAGAGCAGAGATAGGAGATGGAGCTCAGGTCAGGGTGACCTAGAGATCCCAGAGGGAACAGTGGGCATGGCAAACCAGGCAAGGGACCCGAGTGTGCAGAGGTTGAAGAATGCCCCATCTTGTCTGGGAAAATTCTTGGCCTGTCCTACTCTTTTTTCCCAAATGATCTGTTGTTTCTAGACTTGAAGTGTCTCGTTTGCAAAATAACATTTGAATTTTGTGGTGCATATAAATTAGCAGCCTCCCAGTGCTGGCCCAAGTCACCTCCTGAGTTCTCTGCCCCTGTGTATCGTTTAAACTGTTCTACTATAAAAGGTGTCCAGAAATTAAAACTCCTTCTGACGGTACAGTAGGACACCTTCAGCAGTTCAGTTGAGTGAAATGATTCCCTGACGGGATCTGCAGTAACTGGTCCTTATTTTTGCTTTGTTGCAGATCTCTAGACCTTTTTATCTTCTGGCTTGACCAAGAGAATGATGGGAAGACCTGTCCAAATTCTTCATATCTCCATCATGTTTTCTTTGTTGCATGTTTGAATTGCTCAACTTGTCTTTACAAAAACAAGCTAAACCAAAAAAACTGACAGGATAGTGGAAGATGAAATGGTCATGAGACCAACATCTTCTCTTAATCCATCATAAAGCAAAGCCTTTCTTACCACTCTTTGATGTGTTCTTAGGATCATAAATGGCAGAGATTTAGAGGATTATCAGAGGCAGGATATGATTGCCCTTGGATGCTCAGCAGGGAAGATGTTGGATATCAAACTGATAGTATATGTAATCTTGGCCAAAAGACCAAGGAGAATTTTTTCTGAGCATCTCTGCGTTATCAATAGCATGAATGGCATGTGAACTTCACTTTCATGTCTACAGAATGAAATCATTCCTTCACATATGAGTAAAAAAAAAAAAAATTGGGGAAAATTGCAGAATATTTTGTTCTGCTCCAGTCAAATCTGTTTCATCCAAAATGTGGCATGATGAGATAATGAACTTCTCTGTTCTTCTACACCATACCTGCACTTTGTAAAAGTCAGAGGGTTTGAGAAACTTTTAGAAGTGGAATATTCACTTAAATTAATTCTGATTTGCTCTGGTTTACGATACCTTTGTGTCATGGGCTGGCACTGTGCTGTCGAGGATGATTCATTGTCCTTTGCCTTAGCAGATTCAGGTGCCTGAATTCAGAAGGTTGGAACTGGAGACTCCTTGCACCTTGTTACTACTTTATTTTTATTGTGGTTTGTGTGATGGCTTTATTACAGTATAGCCAGGGGTTTAATTTACTGGACCAAACATTAGTTTTAACAAGTCAAATTATCATTGTTCTTTCAGTTGTGCAGCCAAGAGAGGTTATTATTTTAAGTGCCTGATTACTTTAGCAGGTGCTCAGTTAATGGGAACTTCACTGTGTTACTTCATGTTTTTAGGTAGGGTGCAAAAAGCTCATTTTAAAAAGTCATGTTTCTTGAAATAGCTATTTTATTTGGTGCAAACGTCCTAAGGGCAACCTTTATATTCCATTTTTTAATACAAAGCACACAAAAATGGCTTGGGAGGTGGAGAGCTGCGTTGAGATTTTGACGTGGCTGAAGAATTTCTCCCATGTTCTAGTTCAGTCTTGAAACCTGGGATTATTTCCCTCTTTTTTTTCTGGAAAATGTAATTTAGAGATCTACAATTTTTAAATAAAATTATATTTATTAGTCAATGTTTATAAGTGCTAAGGGACCTGGGGAAAAAAAGGAAAAATAAAAGCATTTATTTTGTATACTTTGATATGAAATGATGCATCACAAATACCACATGACCTAGTTCCAGGTGTGGTTGGGACTCAGGGTATCTACTTACTTCACAGAAGTTGTTATGGGCAACTATCATTATATTTATCTACCTATAAACAAATGAATGTATTTTGTAATATGATTGTATTGGCATTTAAGCTTTTATCACTTCCAGGAAGTTTTTGTGCTGCCTTAAGACATCTCCGTGTTCTCTCACTTCTACTCCATCAGGTCTATAAATCTCTCTGATGGATCAGGTGATTAGGTTTGGTGTGAAGTCTGTTTATTGAATCACCAAGAATATTATCTGAGTTCTGTTCACGAATGCCAATTGTGGCAAGTGCAATCACTTACCATATCCTCAGCATGGAGGCTGCTGGAAAACTAAAGATGTGATGAAGAAGAAGGTAATACGTGTAACATTTTGTGGTTTATTATTATCAGTAAGAGAAAGAAGGCCTAAATTCAGCAGTTGTTAAAATCCTGATATAAACAGGCTTAGAAAAGTTTAGGTTGAGGTTTGTTGTGCAGATTGCACACAAAGGTTTTTTTACATATTTACTGAGCTTGAGAGGAGGAGGAGAGCAAAGCGAGGATCAGGATTCAAGTGCAGCAGCTGAGTGCTCTCTGCCTTCCTCGAAGTCCCTTTCCTTGCATTGATCCTTGTCCATTGACCATAGCAAAATAATTTGAATTTGAATTTGCTTTTTAAACTGGTTGAGGCAAATTGCACTTGCATCTGCTTTATGACTGTTAATGGTTTTAAGGAGGAAGAGGGTAGATTTATATTGGATATAGAAAGAAGTTTTTCCCTGAGAGGGTGGGGAGGCCCTGGCACAGATTGCCCAGAGAAGCTGTGAATGCCCCATCCCTGGAGTGTTCAAGACCACCTTGGGTGGGGCTTGGAGCAAACTGGGATAGTGGAAGATGTTCCTGCCTGTGGCAGGGGATTAGAACTAGATGGTGCCTTCCATCCCAAAAAGTGGCTTCCATCCCAAACCATTCTGTCCCTCTGATTCTGTGATGTCACAACTTAGGTCAGTGCTGAGCTGGGAAGATGAAGCCTTGAACTCCGATCCCTTTGGAGAGCTGAGTCTCAAGCACTGTCATAACTGTGTTGTGTCTAGTGCTACACTGGGTCCAGAGGGTACTGAGGAAGTGCAAACTTCCCTTTGCCACAAGTGGTGTGGGCTTTTCCTGGGACAGCACTCCTGAAATTCTCTTCTGGCATCTCCTGTGGCTCTTGACACTGTACTGGTACCTATGTGAGAAATGTCCCCATCGAGGCAAGGCTGTGCCTCCCAGCTCCACTCCTCTACTGCCTCCATTTATTCTCCATGTTCTTCAAATTGGTAAATCATATGACAATAAACAGAAATACTCTCAGTGAAGAGAGAAGGGGAAACTGTTGTTTATCTGGTCAGGTGGTTTAGATTAGCAGTGATGCTGGTCTGTATTATGTTACTTTAAATCATAGTGTCCCAACAGGACATAAATTATGAAGATTGTTACAGTATGTTTCATCCAATGTAAGATCAACAAATTGGAATAATTTTTTTAATAGGAAAATCAGTGCTTTGGCAAGGTTATTGTTGAAGAATTTAATTTAACTTGAGCTTTGCTTGCATTATTTCTTAATATATAAAAACTATTTGCATAATGTACGAAGTATAAACATTTTTAGAATCAAAGGCAAGAATGCCTTTTCCAAGATTACACAGAGTGGCAAACTACTTAGAATAGATCAGTGTTTGTGCTTTTGCTGTCAAAAATGTTTGATATAGAGCTGGCAAGCTGGTTTCTTCACTGACATAATTGTAAACAAGTGTTGGGAGACAGAAACAGCGTTCTTTGGAGAACATGGTGTAAAGGTTTGCACGTTCTCCACTGCATATCTAACACAGCAATGTTTACAGCTGCAATAGGAATATAAATAGGTAACATTTTTTAGAGTGTAAAGCAGCATTGCACTTTTGTGTAAATGATGTATGCAGATAAGTATGGGGAATGCAAGTGGTCAGCTCTGGATTTTCAAAGAACATTGTAAATTCAGAAAAGCATTGACAATTCAGTTGGAAATTAGAGTTGTGGGGGGTTTTACAGTTTCAGATATTGCTATGAAGACAGAAATGGCATCTCAGTCCATGCCAGAGTGTCTTTGGTATTATTCTTCCATCCTTTCCCTTCATTGGTACCCTTCAGAGTTAGCACTGCTTTCCTCTGTCACAAGGGATGCTGTGGAATGGGAGGGTTGCCTCTGTTCACTGTGTTTTGCTGCTCGAGCTATTAAAGAGGAGAAAACCAAATTTCTACCAGTGGTTCATCAGGTATTGTTCACCTTCAGACCCTGTTGGCTTCCCGTGCCAGGATGGGGTGGAATGGATAGAGTAGAGGATTTTAGGCACAGTGCCTGATTTTGCCTTGTCGATGCCTTGAAGCCTCAGCAGAGAGAGATGTGGGACATGAGCGACCTGAGTTTAGCTCTATTTTGGTGCGTGACTATTTGCATTCTTAATTACTGTCCTGCTGTGCATGGATTGATGTTAGAAAGGGGGGCAGCAATGAGAAGATGTTCACCTAATTTATGTTGTATATTAATCCAGATACAGACAAAAAAAAAGGAGGAAAATATCCAGTCTCCCTGAGGATGGAATTCAGGCAGATTGATGATGCTAACAGGGAAGCATCCCAATATGGGTGCGTGGTTTTGGGAATGAATACGTGTCCTATACTGCCATCACCTTCCTAAATACTGGTTAGATTCCTCTTATTTTTTTATTTTAATTATGTTGTCATTTTCAGATAAAGAGTGTAGCTTTGTGACATGATTTATGGATATTTATACAATAAAAGTATTTAGTGATGGAGTAAATAGAATCAAAATAAAACAAATCCAATATTTTCCTGAGAGTGCAAGAGAAAATGTTGTGAGAGCTCTCGTGACTAGCAGCTAATCCTGACTTACAATATCTTGACTTTAAAGAGCTTTTTCCTTTCATCTACTGGCTTGTAGCTCACTGTTAGGTAGTAATGTCAGCTGTATATGTGAAAGCTTCTGGAGTTCGGGAGTGAACCTTAATGGTTGATTTTATTGTTACAAGTGTCAAAGGAGAATACATGCTGTACCCTGGGTACTTTTTACTCAGGTGAGTGGAGAGAGCAGATGGGTGAGGTGTAGTCATCTCCTGTGTGACAGTGTCACTGTAACCTGAGTAATTTATTAATTTCCCACTGATAAATGGTACAGATGCAGCCTGGGTGGTGGGGGAAGGGAAGACAGGTAGCCCTCACACTGCAGAAGGTCAGGGTTAATGCTACCTCTAGCATTATAATGACAGATGGGAGGCAGAAACCTTAATGTACTTGTGATTAACACATGCTTTCCTTGGCCGGGCATCCAGAGGATTAAAGAAGCCCAAGTGCACACTTCATTTTAAAACAAACAAACAAATAAAAAGTGTGCATGGTTATATTGTTGAGCCTTTCAGCTGTTTTGCTTAAATATCCCCACTTGGAGTCAAGTACTGTCAGCTGCTTCCTTCTGGAGATGCACGGGGGTGATCCATCACGGGGGACTTGCGGTGGGTGATGTATGAGTGCAACACAACGACCTGTGAGCCTTTGATGTATAACTCATCAAGATAATGTTGGCAAGCATTGTACAAAAGCAGCGTGTTTAAAAAGTATCAAGATGAATGGATTCCTTGCTTAAGAAGTGTGAAAGGAAGAAAAATAGCAGATTAGCTCCGGGATCCCGCGGTTCTCCCAGAGCTGTGCAGCGCTGTGTGGAGCAGAGGAGTGGATGGAATTTCATCTTTCCTTCCACTTCTGACAGCGAAGTGTCTGGCCCTGGTTTTCCCATTCTCAGGCAACAAAAGTAACATTAAGTCTTATTTTGTGATAGTGGATTATATCAGTTTCAAGAGCAGCTTGACCAGTCACAAAAACATTATGAGATAGCTGAATTCTTTTAAACTTTACCTTTTTTAGGTTAGCTTGTTTTTCTAAGAGTAGCCCTGATTTTTTATCTCATGGAGACATATTAAGGCTGCTAGTATTTAAGAAACATTTTAGATGTGATGTTATGACTGAAACACCGTTAGTTTTTGGTTCCTTCTTTCATGATCTTAAAAGGCATGAAGGGAAGAGACGTACCAGCGCACCCAAGGCATCTTGTCCATGCAGGATTGCTTCACTCCTTATTTATATTGCTCTTCATGGTTCGTTGCAGGGACTCTGCACTCTGCCACCCCTTGGGTGGTGTGATCTACTTATGTGGAGTTCCCTGAACGTCTGGATACTATTTTAGTCCAAATGTCCTAAAAGGGTTAGGTTAAAAATGTGTCTAATATGCCTATTACTGAAAAACCAGAATACTTCATAATATTTACTTCATAGATGTCTCTTTTAATACTTCTTTATGGCTTCTAGAAAATGCACAAAACCTTTCTTTCTCCCGTCTTTTTTATTTTTGAGGGAAAAATCAGAAAAAGTTTTCATCTGAGGCCAAGGGACTGCAGATCCCTGTTATTAACAGAGTGAAAGTCAAGACTGTGTTGGGTCTCGCTGTCATGAGTGAAGTGGTTGTCCCATTTTCATCAAGAAATGTGTGATGGTCTGATAAACTCTGCCCATCAGTGCAGTCTTGACAATGATCTTGCACTGCAGACTGCATAATAATTTTCATTATTTTTAATTAAAGTTGAAGAAGTGCAGACTCCTGCTCAAATTAAGGTTGGTTGTGTTGCCGGAATGCGGTAATTACTTTAATTGATCACAAGATAGTTTCCTTGATCACCAATTAGACCAAATTACCGATCAAGTTTCAAGACGTGAAGAAATGTCCAAACTGATTTTGTGTAATAGTGTTTTCATACCTAATCAAACCTAAAGATCTTTTCCTTCCAGAGCCAGTTGTACTTTCCCAAAGAAAGGTTAAGGCTCTACAAATATAAAGGTGATTAATAAACAATAGTGTTCCAATTCATTTAATTAGCAAAGGAAGTATTTAAGACCTTAATGGAGATTGTGTTCGTGAAATTGCTCAGTAGAACCATAGCTGATTTTTTTAGTGAGAGATACATTTTGTGTATAATTAAAGTAAACTAAAATGCAAGGGGTAAGTTGCTGTGGGTAATGTGCAATGAGGGAGAACGTTTCCAAGCAGAGCAGAGCACGCCCGAAGGCAAGCAGGCTTTGTCCTTCACTGTGACACTGGATTGCCCTGGTTGGGACAGTTGCAGGCAGCTGGAGCAACAAGCAGCAGGATGTGTCCTGGGAAGAGTCCTCTGTGCTGGAATTTCTCCCTTTTCATGAGCTGGACAGCCTCGAGTTGAGCAGTCTTTGGTAGGATGAACAGTTTTGTGACCAATGTCCATTTTATCCAGCTGGGGACTCCACTCTCTGTGGGGAAGGGGCACTGGGATGTTTTGGTACACTGACTGAGGGGATTTGGTGGTCTACTGATGAGGAGAATTTGTTTGAAGTGTGGAGGAAGGTATACAGAGCAAATTAATTTTTTAGAGTAATTTGCTTGTGTAATTCTCTGTGCTTTCGTTGGAGCAATGATTATTGTCTCACCGTCAGTGACTGTTTGCAGTGTGACCTGGGTCTGTACGTGAGCGGGTGAGTTCCTGGGATGAACAGACACAAATAGAGCATACACAAACCTGCTAGGGGGTTTTGTAAATTTATTTTTACTTTTTCCCTTGCTATTAGTTTCTGTACAGGCAGTTTGATTGCAGATACATCACTGTTATAAACTTTTTAGGATGTATCTGTGTATAAATTGCTGTGTTGGGAATAGCATTCTTACTAAGATCACGGACACTCTAAAAACATTTAAATCAACACTATTAATGGAGACGTTTTTCCAAATCGTTGCTAACATCTGATGCACAACTTGCAGCTTTCTACTTCAAAGCATGCTGCTGAAACATGGGCAAATTTTTAAAAGTAATTGTTCACTCAAAGTAAAACTAAACCGAGTGAGAGCTTCAAGGGAAGTTAGATTCTTCTGAATTTTGGAAAGCTCTTGGGTCAAAGAAAAAAAGCTTTTTAATTGCTGACAGTTTGGTGATTTCCAAATGACAAACCTCATTGGAATGATTTTCTCTGATTATAACGTTTGCATTCATTTGACTGGCAAAGCGACCAACAAAGTCATTCTTCATCCAGGCACCAGTTCTTTTTTTCCTTAAAGGTTTTTGCAATTTGTGAGAGGGAAAAAGACTTGAAACTATTATCAACCATTATATGTTATTCATTGACCACATGTTTGTTTGAAATGGCCATCGCTTGGTGGAATGTGGGCTATATAAAATTAGCACTAAAAACCTACCTAAATCAGGTATGGTTTTGTGTAGCTTGTATTATAATCTGAACCAGACTGTAATGTGGATGTTCCTCCAGGTTTGCATATTAATTCAGGTCCTGAACTCAATGGATGAAGCTTTGGTATGAACAAAGCCTGCTGCCTGTGTCCCGCTCACGCTCCCAGGCCCGTCGGGCCCCACCACATAATCACAGTCTTGATTTGCATGGACATTCTAATTTTCTTTATAATGCAGTGATTTTCTCTTAAGTATTTTGGCAAGGGCCTGCTATTACTTTCCTTTTGAGCCTATGATAAAACCTGCATCCTGCGGGAGCATGTAGGGACAGAGGATTGGAAAACCTATTTTAACTCATTTAAAGGGAAAATATGTCTCATAAGGCAGAGGGGCAGGCCCACCTGCTGCCTTTTTCTCCCCAGTGAAATAAATAGCCACATGGCTAAATGGAGGGATGTGTTTCTGGAAACAGTGTTGGTCATACTGTGGCATGGTGCTTAATTAGAAATGGCACGTTTCTAAGGTGCAGTAGGGGATGGGGGACTTGGGATGGATCTTTAAAATCCCTGCTGATGGCAGAGATAAAATCATTGCTGTCATGCAATAGCTTTGAGTCCTGGGCTAAGTCACATTGAGCAGGGTGATTTACCAGGTTCTGCAGGGGATCATTTCACCGTATTGGGAAATGCACCAGTGGCATGAGAAGTTCAAATGCCTTTTTAGCACACACAAACCCAAGGTGCAGCCATCTGGGGCATCTTGAGGAGATTTTGAGGTTTTTGGAGTGAATCTTGCCAATCCACTGCCAATCCTGGCAGGTCATGTATTTTCCTCTTTGCTCTCTCTTTCCTTAGGCTTTTGGATTTATGACACGTGTTGCTCTACAAGCAGAGAAGATGAATCACCACCCAGAATGGTTTAATGTCTACAGCAAGGTAACGTGTTTAACATGTTCACCAGCCCTAGTTACTCACACAGCAGTGGAGTTAAGGAGACCAAACCACCAGCCCATTCTCTCTGCCTTTATTTGTAGCTTGTCTACAAGGTAAGGGAATGGGTAGTGTCTCTATAAAGAGATGCTGAGATTTTAGAGATGTTGAGGTTTGCAGTGGTGAGGAATCAAGAATGAAGCTCTTTGCGCCTGCTGCCAGCTGTACGGTTGGGGACTGTGGCTTCACCTCTCTGGTTGAGATCTAAAAATAAAATTGAAACCTTTAAACTCTTATTTAGCCAACCTGAATAAATTATTGTTTTAAAACTGCTCACCAGTTCTCATTCCTGTCTGTGCAGCAAGTCAGGAACTCAGCGGTATAGAGTAGCAGACTGTTGGTACCTAAATGGGAGCCTGGCAGTCTCAATTTAAATTTGATTTGTTAAAAATTGTAGGCTCCTATGTCTCAACATAGCAGCTTATAAAATTTGTTTATAATATTACCTAACTGATGGTGGTCTCATATTTACAAGGGTTACAAGGATTACTGCAACCCTCGAATGAAAGGTGCTGTGTGAAAGGAGAAATTACTGCTCTCCTTTCAGTTTTATTTTCTGATACTTCTCATTGCATTGTATCACATTGTTTGTTGTAGCATTTGGTGAATATATGACAATCCCAATAAAAATATACCAAAAGAAAGGACATGTGAAGAAGCAGCCTGTAGCTCAGACCACCACCCCCAGAGCAGGAGATTCCACCTCTCCCTGCAGCTGAAGCTCCCAGCAGAGACTCTTCCTCATCAGCCCTTCATGTCACCCTGTTCAAGGGACATTAAATGATCACTGGAAAAAAAACTTAATCACCCACTCTTCCTGATTTTCTTGGATTTCTAGAATATTCAGAATTTGTCTTTTTTTTTTCCTTTTGAGCGTTCCCAAAATCTCAGTCAATGGCAAGACAAAATAATACCCAACTTGTCATCTGGCTCATTCTAAACAGACCTGTGATGCAGCTGTCACCAAGACTTTTTTCCATTAATCTGCAGCAAGCTTAAGAATTTTTTCACCTTTGGGATGCTGGTTCTTAACAAAATGTGAGCCCCTCACCCAGCTCTTGGCAGCTTGGTTACCAGCCTGGGTTCTCCATGAAACTGATCCATGGAATTTAAATGTAAAGAGTGAATGATTTAATCAGACACCTCTTCTTGGATGAAGGCCAAGAATGCACAGCCTGTGTTATTCTGCAGAGGGGCTCATCTGGTGAGATTGCAGGCTCTGTAAAGCCTCCTCACCTACAGCGTCTTTGGGTTTACATGAGCAGGGAGGGTCCAGCTTGGTGCTTGCCAGGAGCACGGAGTAAAACCAGCTCACTATGGAGACACACGGCCTTTCCAATGAACTGCTGTTCACTCTAGGTGTCAGAGATCAAAATGCCTTTGTAACCTCTTTCTTTTCCTTTGTGACAGGTCCAGATAACTCTGATTTCCCATGACTGTGGTGGGCTGACCAAGAGAGACGTGAAGCTGGCTCAGTTTATTGACAAAGCTGCTGCCTCAGTTTAACCAGGATCTAAATAGCTTTAATACAGTGTCCACCTATATTTTGTGTTTAAATGGGATTCCTCTTTTCTTGTAATCCGATTTCCAAAACCCATAGAGGGAAGATATTTTGTAAAAGGAGTGGCTGAGCTTTTCTGACCTTCAATACCTTAGTCTCGAGACCCCTTTGGATGTGTGTGCTTGTCTTTTCCCATTGCTGGCTCTGGAGGAGGATGTAGTGGATAAACCAGCAATAAATAAGTTTTGAACAATTCTTTTTTAGAAACTAAACTGATCTGGAACAAAACCAGGAGCCCAACCATGTGTGTTGATGTTCCCCAAGCCCACAGGACCTGGTGGCAGCTGCCATACGAGTTTCCCCCATGTCTGGCCACTTCCTCCTACAGATTTGTACATCTCTGCACTTCAAACAATGTAAGAGCAGCCTGGCCAGGTCAATCCCCTCTGGCTTGGTACCATCATCTCTGCCAGTGACCAGTGACCAGTGACAAGTGCAGGGACACTGGGGAGAGCAGTGCAAAGCTGCTGCTGATGTGTTCCTTGGAGTTGCAGCTCAACTGGCAGGAGCAGCTGTATCCAGAGTTGCTGCTTGAGATCCTTTCCCCTTCTGAGAGTATAGAATCACATAACCACAGACTGGTTTGGGTTGGAAGGAACCTTAAAGCTCATCTTGTTTCAACCCCCTGCTGTGGGCAGGGTCACCTTCCACTAGCCCAGTGTGCTCCAGGCCCCATCCAGGCTGGCTTGGACACTCCCAAGTGCAGGACTGGATCTTGGAGTTGCTGAAAACTTTAGCACCGGTACCGCAAATACAAAAAAGTCCCAGTGAGCTCCCGGTTCCCACACCTTTAAATGAAGCATAATGTTTAAGTGCTGGCCAGGTCAGTGCTCAGCACCCTGCAGGATTGAGCCACTGTTGGTGGTGTAATGCTCCAGTACCTGCTGGATCAGGCTGGGGGTGGCTTGGCCAAGTGCCCAGAGCCCTGGCCAGGGCTGCCGGGGTGAAGAAAGTGGCATTAGCAGGATTCTTGCTAAGCTGGGCTTGACTGAAGCTATGCTCACCCACTTTTTTTTTTTTTTCCCACAGCTAGAATTACTCTTTGCAAATGCTGTTGCAGGAGTTGTAGATCCCACTGACAACATTTAAAATAATTTCTTCCGTGGTTTAAATGTCTGTTTTTATCCTATGATCCTCCCCGAGACAGATTTCCAGTGCCGGCAGGGAGATTTCCCCCTGCAGTCCCCCTGCTGAGTGTCCCCAGCGTGCTCTGTCATGCCCTGCCAGCAGCTCCGGGTGCGGCGCTCCCGGGAGATTGACACCTCCGAAATGCCGGAGTGCATTGCTCGGATGACACCGGCAGCACAGCCACAAGCTACCGAGAAGGGAGATGCACCAGTGCCAAAATCTATATCGGGGCTACATGCGAGGTGTGTGGTCTCTCAGATATTTTGGGATGCAAAATGCCATGAGCTGCCACCCAAGTGACTGTGTCGATAAAATGAGAAAGATTTTTTTTTGTAGATCCTTAGCAAACACACCATCACGTGCTAATTGGTCACACACAGGAAGCAAGATATTGGGGTTTATTGTCAGTAACCCTGCTTGGGATATCATGTTAATCACTAAAAAGACCCAAACTCAGACTACGTGCTCAGCTGTTCTTTTCTCACAAGTGCCTTTCCCCAGTGAAGTGGATATGGTTTGAAAATTGTCACTGTTGTGAAGAGCTAATAAAACTAAAACAACCAGGCTGTGATGTCTCCTCTTACTGGTGGGGAAGTGAAATGAGGTTCACCCAAAGTTTTGACAACATCTCTAATGAACTGTGAAAAGTCTGTTGTTCAGAACTGATATATAATGCCTGGGCTTTGAATAAAACCAATAAAATCAAATTCCTCCTTTGTAAGTTGTTTCTTTATTATTGTACATATGTGACAAAGCTGTTTAGTTTGAAGATAAATTTAAGATAAATAATATTTAGTTACTGGGAGGTCTTTGGTTTAGAATATTGATATTTATTTACATACTCTGAGGAAGAAAATCCCCATCAACTAACTCAGCTCAGAGAGCTGCACTGTCTGGCTATGGCACAAAGCTGTACTGGGGGTGTTGAGAATCCTGACCAGCAAAGAGGGAAAAATATTCAGGAATGAGAAGGACGGCTTTGGAATGCTTTGAGTTTTATGGTCAGTGCTTGTTTAGCCATAGTTTTAGTCATTTAGCCATACTGCAGTCATTTCTTGATAACTTCTGGAGCATCCCACAGACCTGTAAGCAAGGTGAGCATTGCTGTGAAATGTAAATAATAATAGAAAAATAGGACAATGGGGAAGGAATGCAGAGTCTCCCTGAGCTGGAACTTCACAGCAAATTTGGACAGCAAGGATTTAGTGGTAGGCACTGGTTTGGGGCCAGGAAGCTCAGCCTAAGGGTCCTTTTGAGAAGAGCATAATTTGCTCTGCTCTGAGCAAAAGTAGCCAGTACAAGGTTTGGGCCTTTCCCAGGTGGTGACATTGCTGGAGCTGTGCTGCTCTGTGAAGACAGGGCTCAAGCAGCTGCCAAAAATGCAGCTTCCCCTGCTGTGCTGGGCCAGCTTGGTACGGGCTCCTCAAGAGCCCACGAAGTTGCACCCCAAGCCAGTGTTGCTGCTCTTGCAGTCACCTTTCCCTGTTTGCTTCCAGGTTCAGATCACCAAGCTACCAGGTTAAGTATTCCCCTGGAGTATTAGGGGGATTTTTTGTTTTAAGGCTGATTGTGGCTTGAAATATTTGGATAGCTGATCAAGAGCCTTCTTTCCAGCAACTTCCCTGTGCTGAGACTGATATAACTTACTGTGTCACCCCCACCAACCTAGACATGGTGTATGGGGAACACTGTCCCTGGGAGACCCTCCAGTGATGCTCTTTGGCCACAGGAAATTAAAAAGCAAAACCTTGAGGCTGAGAGAGCAGAGTAGGAGAGATGCCTGCAGTGTGCTGTGTCCTGGGATCACAGCTTGGCTCCTGCCAGGCTGTAGATCAGACCTTCACAGCACCAGCTCTGAAACATGGCCAGAGAATAATCCTTTTCTTTCCCCATAGTGGGAGCTCAGGTCCAGTAAACTGCAAAAATCATATTGAAATGAGAGGCAGTGGCATCAGATGTGCTATGGGGCTCTGGGAATGGGGTCCCACAGCTCTGCAGGAACACATTAGAAAGCAAAAGTTTGTAAGTTATGACTCAGTCTGGATGCAGCAGCATTGCTCCTTCCCTTCCTCCTCCTCCTGGCTGCCCAGGCTGGTGATGGAGTGGCTGAAGAAGTGGTGGGTTTTCTTTTAATTAACCTCTCTCACCCTGGACCGTTTGGACATGAGAAGGCTGGCGAGGACATGTCCTCACCCAGCCAGCTCTCCAGGCTGGAAGGATAGACTGTTGTGGTTACTGTTAACATGTCCATGACACATCCCTGGCTCCAGGATGGAGCTGGAGGGATCACAGCATCTCTTGGGACATGTCTGGGCTGCTGTGCTGGTCATCACTGCCTCTTCATTGGCCTTGCCTGGAGCCTTGGGGGTTTGGCAGAGGTGGATCCTATTGGAATTTTTGGTTGGTTTATGTGTACCAGGTGGCTCAGTGCAAGGTCAGGAGTGCAGCATCCACGGATTTGGATGATGAGCACAATTCCTGAGTTTGCCCTGTTCCTGCTCCAGCACTGGTTTTGTGCTGTCTTGTAGCCTGCCAGGTCCTCAGCCCTGCTTTGCCTTTCCCTCCTCTGAGGGGCTTTTCAGTCCTGCAAAAAACAACTTTGAAAGCTTTGCACTTTCCACAGCTTCTTCTAGGTATGTGCATTTCCTCTGGCCCTTTCAGCCTCAGATTAATGACGGGATTGTCAATTAAATGAAGTTAATGAGTTCTTCTGCATGAGCTAGTTTCAATTTTCCCCCACTGTTTGCTCCAAGAAACAAATATTTGTGGCTTGCTCAAAGTTACACCTCGGGAAGCATGCATGTGTGTGTCCTGGAACAAGTGCTCACAGAGTGTCCAGACTCGCAGCACAGAGCTGCTGACTAACTGAAGTAAATTGGCAATTGTTAATGCCCTTTCTCCTAAAGATTCAAGTCAAGGAGCAGTCATGGATGTGAGCTATCCCACTGGCATGTGTACATAAAGATCTGTCACAGACCTGGATTCTTTGGTGAGGAACTGGCAGCTCGTTTGCAAGTGAACTCTGGAAAGAGCCCAGGAATGGCTGCCAGAGGTTCTCTGGTCAGAGCCAGCCAGTCCACACAGGCTGCAGGGATGCTGGAGCCTTGGGAAGGGTCCCAGTGAGAGCAAAGATGTGTACTTGGGCTTCTGCACCGCTTCCAGACGTGATGGGTGCACAAAGAAGGGAGGACGACCCCCTAAAGCTCAAAGGCACAGCTCTCCATGGGAGTGCTCAGCAGTTTTTGCTTTTAGGCAGGTGACAGGATGGGGGGATGCTCTGCATCTCACTGCTGGCTGCTCCCACCTTGGTATGGAGGCAGGCTGTTCCTCTGGAGTGCCAGGAGGGGTGGCACCTATGTCCACACAGCTTTACCTCCTGATTGGAGCAGGTGTGTGCCTAAACTGCTCAGCAATGCAAACCCAGTAAATTAAGAATAATCACCCTAAAAAACCCAGTAAATTAAGAATAATCAGTGCTAATGCTGGAATTTTGTCTATCCAGGAATTTACCCCAGCATTTGCCTATGTGGTTTCTTCTAGAAGTGACCTCATAAGGTGGTGACATCAAACAGCAAGTTCCACCCTCCCAGCTGTGCCAAGAGTCACTTGGGGAAGGTTAAGAAGCACCCAGGTGTTCCATGGAGCCATTGTGGAGACGGCACATAGAGCATCCACATCCTTCCTATGATGGATATATTGCCTCCAATTTTCTTACTAGATCCTTATAACATTTACTCCAGGCTGTTGCAAGGTGTGTTCCCTTGTGCTATGGCCTGGAGGGGATGGATGGAGAGCATGGGGGTTTGGCCCCTGGGGGCACCTAGGGTGGCTGCCAGTTCACTGTTCTCCCCTGTGCCACTGCCTGCACTGGCCCAGAGTCTGTATGAAATGCATTTCAGATCCCCTCACCTGTTTGATACTTACCATTCTCAAAATGCAATTGTTTGCCCCTTTACTAGGCAGCCTTTTCCCCCTTGTGGTTTTGGCTCAGCTGGCTTAAGTACCCTTTTAATACCCAATTTTCACATTGAAAAATCCCTCTTGGTCACACTCCTTTATTTCCTTGTCTTACAAAAGCCAGCTACTGTATGCAAACCTCTGAGCCTTAATTGTATATCCCAGTAATATGTAGCCAGGCCTGGCTAATGTCAAGAAACCCAGTTAGGAGCACTGGAGGTTTCTAAGAGCTCTGGCTGCAGGACCAGGCTCCCTGCAGGGATGTGAGTGGCTGTGCTGGGCTCTGAGGGGCAGTGGGGTGCATGGTGTGTGGACAGGTGGGCAGTGACCCATGGTGATGGCTGTGGCAGACTGAGCTGCCTCACACTTGAAACGGCCCCTGTGGGCAGAGAAATGTTGTTTGGGACATTTGATTTGAAGGTGTTGACTCAATTACAGGGTCTGGCAGCCACAGGCAGGTGTCTGGGCTCATCTCCCCCTCTCTCCAGGTAACAGAGCTTTCTCATTGTTTGTACCAAACGAGTCCCATCCCCTGCTGAGAGAGTGGCTGCAACTTCTTCCAGCCAACTGCACCCTGGGCAGCTTCAAACCCAGCATCACCAGCAGGTCAAGGGAGGGGACTGTCCCCATCTGCCCCGCTCTCAGGACACCTCACCTGCAACACTGTGGCCAGCACTGGGTGCTCAACACTGGGAAGATGTGGGCCTGGTGGAACAGGTCCAGAGGAGGCCAGGAAGGTGCTCAGAGGGATGGAGCAGCTCTGCTCTGGAGACAGGCTGGGAGAGTTGGGGCTGTACAGCCTCGGGAAGAGAAGGGATGAGAGCCCCAACCAGTGCCTAAAGGGGCTACAAAAGAGCTAGAGGAGGATTTTGGACAAGGACCTGAAGTGACTGGACAAAGAGAAATGGCTTCACATTGGCAGGTTTAGATTAGATATTAGGAGGGAATTCTTCACTCTGAGGATGATGAGACACTGGCACAGTTTTCCCAGAAAATTTGACTGTCCCATTCTTGGAAGTGTTCAGTGCCAGGTGGTATGGGGGCCTAAGCAACCTGATCTAGTGGGTGGTGTCTCTGCCCTTGGCAGAGGGTGAAACGAGATGGTCTTTAAGGTCCCTTCCAATCCAAACCATTCTGGGGTTCAGTGATCTCAGATCATGCTCCTCACTGCCTTTGCTCCATGTGTTTCACCTGTGGACAGCACCACACACACACCCTGGAGGGGACAACCAAAGGTTTCCTGACCCTCTGCATGCTCAAGCTCCTCTGCTATAGCAGAGGGATGAGTGTGGAGCTCTGCTTAATGGTTAAACCACACCAGAGAGGGGGTTCCAAACCCAGGAGCCAGGTGAGGCTCTCCTGTACCCCAGTGAGGCTCTCCTGTACCCAAGTGTCAGGAGCCACCTGGTCCAAGAGGGGCTGATGCTTGTATTAGCTCATTAGAAAAGCTGAAGATTAGTAATTCCTGATTTTTTTTGAGAAGCCCATGGCTTGGCCATTGTATTCTTGCAGGTTTTTTTTTTGGTTTTTTTTTTTTTTTTTCCCTAAAGGAGGGGGCTTTTTCTTTTTTTCACTACAGCAGAGTAGACACAAAAAACCCCAAAACCAAAAAAACCGAAAAAACCCCACAAAAACAAAAACAAACCAAAAACCCCCCACCCTATAAAACATAGGCCATGTCTATTCCTATTTTTCTCTCCAGCACACCATCTCCTACTTGGTTTTCTCTGACGACCCTGGAGGTTTATTTTTCAGCAAGGAGCTTATATGAGCAATGAATGCTCAGCCAGAATTTCTGCCTGTAATTAATTGGTTGGGTAGCCCACCAGAAGTGGGATGTTTATGGGCACAGGGCTCTTATAATGTTCACTTCTGAGCCTTCATTCCTCTAGTTTGGATCGTAAACTTCACTTATCACCAGGCTTTTATATGTTAATTATTCTGTGTCGCTTGGAGAAGGGAGGACATGGAGAAGTGCATGAAATAATGAATGATTTAGGCATGGGGGATTAGATGCTCCAGATTGGGCTGACTGTCTGTGAGAGAGAAAATTGATGCAAGGCAAAATAGGGAGAAATTTAAATCCGGGAAGGTGTGTGTGTGTTGGTGGAACCTCACACTTTGAGCTTGTGGAACCTGTGCCAGGAGATGCCTCACCTGGGGACCATGAGGAAGAAAACCTCTAGGATAAGATTTGGCACCATTCCCCCCTGAGACATTTAAAATGTTGAGGTGCTTTGAAAAAAATCCCACTCAGTGCAAATTTGCAAGTTTAAGAGCCTAAATGCCTTTGAAAATCTGGGCCATGCAGGATTAGGTTTTGATGGAAGTCAGTGAGACTTAACACCTGAGGGACTGGGACCACTGGGAATTGCATCCTGGCTGTCAGTGAGAATGCCTAGAATGGCATTACTGAGGGGAAAAATGCCAAAAATAGAAAAATTCTTTAGTGTCTCACAGTCTCTTGCTGTTCCAGGGATGCTATAAATATCCTGCCAAGCCCTACCACGCTGCTGTTCTGCAGCTCCATGGGCATTTGGTACTTGGCTTTGCGTCCTGACCTGAGGAGACAAGTGCCCTGAGCTACTTGGCACAAAGAGACAACACCTCTTTGCCTAAAATTTGTTTAAAATGTGATAGAGCCATCAAAATGCATTTTGCTGAAGGTGCAGGAGGCTGTTTGTGCCTCTGTGTGTGTTGTTATTTATTAATTGAAGCCTAAATTAGCCCTCAAAAGGTTAGCAGTATTTAATGCAGAGAGCTCAAACATGCAACACATTCTTGGCACGTTTCCCTTTATTAATTAAAAACCTCTTTAAAACACTCTGCCTTCCACCTTGGAGCAATAAATTTCCACCTTGAGGAAATAATTTCCTTGTTGTATTCCATACAGAGACGTTCTGTTAGCTGCAATCCCTGTTTCAGTATAGGCCCCACTCAGCCTTATTTCAATTTCAAAATAAACTTTCAAAAAGCCAGGTTTTTCTGTGGAAAAAAGAAAGGTGTGGAGGGAGAAGAAAACCTAAAAGAATCAACTTTTCTCCTTTTTGAAAATGTATTTGGGCTTAATTCCAGTGCAGTTTACTGCTTGTGCAGGCTGTGAATCACAAAGCTCCTTCTTAATAAGAGCTCCCAGAACTCTGTAGGTCCTGAAGCAGGCTAAGAATCCTTGGCAGCCCCAAATGAGCTGATGGTGCTACATGGGAGGCACTGGCCTGCCTGCAGTTGCTGGGAGCGTTTTATGGCCCCCCTGCCACCCCCAGCTCTGGGTGGCTGCTTTTCTTTATGACCACGTGCCCCAGCCCAAACCTGCCCAATGTCATGACATAACCTGGCAAAAGCATCACCTGATTTGGGGGGCTGAATGGCTTTTGCTCCCCTGCTAGTCCCAGGCTGTGCCTGCCAGAGACCTTGGTGTGCAGAGAGGCAGGAAAGGTCTCTGCTGGCTCCTCCAGGAGTTCATACCGAACTCAGTAGATGATTGCAGACTCCTGTCTCTCATCCTGACCCATCCTGCATGGCAGGGGAGGAACAGCCAGGCACTGGGGGCAGCAGAGATGTTGTTCTATCAGCAGAGATATTGTTCTATCAGCAGAGATATTGTTCTATCTCCAGTTTGTGCTCAGAACACGAGCAACCAACCCTGTCACACTGGAGCAGGTGGGCTGTGGGCAGTCAGCACTCTCTGCAAATGTCAGATGTTGTCGGCAGGGAAAGATGTGGATAAACAACTTTCAGTGGAGGAAAAATTTCCTTTTCTTTCCTTCCCCACTTTTATAATTATCCAAGCTGTCGATCCTGTACACCTCCTTGGTAGGTTCATCAAATGTGCAGCTAAAAGTATTCAAACAGCACAGAGACCTTAAAGTATCGTAAAGGTGGGGGAAAGCTCCCAATCAGCTTTGTTGTGATTTATCTGAGTTTGTTTGACTTCAAAGGAAAGTTTAGAAAGAAACCCCTTTTAGGTGACGCCAAGAGCCCTGTCCAGAATGGCTTGGACCCAGTTTCTGTGAGCACTCGTGGGAGGTCGTGCTCCTTCCTGTGCTCTCGCAGCCCAGTGATGTGACAAATCCAAAATGCTGCTATGGGCTTGACCTTTTAACATACACACAATATTCACCCCCTAACTGTGAGAGCAAATCATCCCATTACTCATCTGCTGAGGCTGCTGAGTTTTACATATCTTGGGTTAACCTTAATGTGGTTCAAGCCTATGATCACAGCTTGATACTCATTGTTTAAAATACCCACAGTTTGGCCTGGGGTCCAGAAAAAAAATCCCTGGATATCAAAAAATTCCCTTTTACCCAAAACTCCAGGTGACTGTCGTTATTGTCAGGAGTCTCTCTGTTGTTTCCTCCCTATCACTTATCAGGACTGGGGCTTCTGCAAATGTTTTGTGTGCACATGGCACAAGTTGTGAAGCCACTCCTGGGTTGCCTCCTTTGACCTTTCTGGAGAAAATTATTTTGAAAGATATTAAAGAAAGTAAAGATATTAAAGAAAGTAAAGATATTAAAGAGTCTGGAGGCTCATCACTCAAAATACTTGGGATGTCTCCACTGCTCCTTGCTCTGCTGCGTGGATGGAGGGGTGCTTGCCAAGGGTGCAATTCTCCATGTGCCTTAGATGTGGCCCTTCCCATTTTGCACAGCATTTGGGGATCTTTTCACCATGCCCTTCTCTCCCTACAGGTTGCAACATCACCATTGTTAACATACTGGCATATTGGGAGGGATTGTGGAAGTCATCAAAGTAAAATCTCCCCAGACCATGAGAGGATGAAAAGTTAAACTCCTTTTAGGCAGAATGTGATCCTTGGTGGCTGTCACAGGTCTGCCTACAACCTGTGCTTCAAACCTTCATTGAAATAAGCCAGAATGATTGATGAATAAGCCTTTATGATTGAAAAGAATTCTGAAAATATCTTTTGTTTTTTCCGTGAGCTAAATGGGTGGAAGTGCAGCCATCAGCTCTGGCCCTGTGCTGAGGGCAGATGGAGGGAGGAACGTCACCACTGAGAGCTGGAGCAGCTCTGGGCTGGGAAGGGATCAGAGCCCAGGTCCTTTTCCTGGAAATCTTGTGGCAAGGCTGGGACTAGAGCCCAGGCCTCCAGTGCTCTCCTGCCAGCTCCCTCTTTCTAAGATCCAGCAGCCTCGGCACAGCAAAGGAGCTGCTCTGAGTCAGCAAAGCAACCCGCACGGAGGAAATGGGCTGTGATACCTCAGAACAAAGCAGCTTGTTCTGTGCTCTGATGCTGATCAGCACCTTGGAACGACCTGCTCGGCCTCGGCTGGCAGTTCTAGTGCCAACACACCCACGCAGCCCGGGGTAATCGGAGAAGGGAAGAGGAGACCCGTGAGCAGCAGCAGCTCCTGTGTGCAGCACGGGGTGTGCCAGGACACAGCTGCACCCCAAGGCCCGGGCACGGTGACAGGGGTGGCAGAGGCTGATGTGCCAGAGATGGTGAAGCCTGAGGCACCCTGACCCCTCCAGTCGTGCAGGCAGAGGGGATTAGCAGAGCAGGACTGGCTGCACAGCTTCACTTTGCCCCCAGCTCAGTCTCCTGTTCTTGTGCTATGGCAGGGACCAAGAAATGACTGTGGGGTTGATCAAACGGAGCAAAGTGCCTGGGGAGAATGTACATTTGGGGGTTTGGTCTCTCGTGGCTGGGTGCTGGGGGGAGAGGGGTGTGTGCCTTGCAGCAGGGATGCTGGAGGCTCAGGGGTTCTCCTCTGCTCCTGTGCAAATGGGCTCACACCTTCAGTGACCTGGCCACGAGTTGTACCTTTGACGGTATTGCTGTATAACATCAGGTGAGTTTTTCTCAGTTTTGTGTTTCTTGTGATTCTGCACAATCAGTGGGAGTTCAGCATTGCCAGAGGAACACAGAATCCCAGAGTGGTCTGGGTTGGAAGGAACCTTAAAGAATCTCTAGTTGCAGCCCTGCTGCCATGGGCAGGGACACTTTCCACCTGACCAGGCTGCTCCAAGTCCTGTCCATCCTGCCCTTGAACACTTCCAAGCTGAGACATCAACAGCTTCTCTGGGCAACATGTGCCAGTGCCTCATCACCCTCACAGGACAGAATTTCTAGAAAATATCCTCTTTTTCACTACATTATGGCTTCCAGCCATAAAATCAATGAAACCCCAACATGAGCAATATCTAAGCAAAATTATTGATGTACCCCTACAGAGCAGTGTGGGTCTGTAGAGTCATCCTCTTTGCAGAGCTGTGCCTGCCACTGTTGAGGCTGTGCCTGCCTCTCACCAACCCCAGAGAGCTCATCTGCATTGCTCTCCAAAATCTGCCTTTCCTATCCCAGCCCTAGGTTGTCATTTGTAGTGTTTGTGCCCCAAAGCCTTCCCCAAGCCAGCTGAGAGCTGAGAACAGGAGCTCCTCGTAAAAGGGTGAGGGAGAAACCAGTGACACAAGCTCCTGCTGAATTTGTTTTTCATGTTCTCATTTGTAATCATTTTGTGTTTTATGAGGGATACTTCCTAAAACTTTGCCAACATGATGGAAACATATGTGGTGCTCTTATTCATGATGTGGCCCTTTTGGTGGAGAGATGAGATGAAAACCTTCTTTTCTCTGACATCTCCACAGCATATGGTCCAGTGAGATGGAAAATCAGTGGCATGTGGGGTACCTGATCTTCCCCCAGCCGTGCTGACTCTGTTCACTCCTCCTTGAACACAAGCCACATAACTCTGCATGTACAAACTCCAGGTGTTTTTTCTCGCCAATTATTTATTTTAAATTTTTCTCCTCCTTTTAAAATTTTTATTTACTAGGGGTAACCCAGCTCTGTGGCCTGTGGGTGACACAAAAAGTATTGTTTGGAATTTTCTCTGAATTGCAGGTTTGCTCCTGTGCTGGCTTCAAGGATAGAGCCAAACTGGGGGGAGCAAACACTACCCCTAGAAATAGTTATTGCAGGTTTCAGAGTTAATGATGCCAAGGTTAAAGGACCTTTGCTTATTTAAATTAGCAAATCCCTCTACAAAGGGTATGCCTGAGTTATCAGCATCACTGGCTCTATTTGGGCCACACCACTGTTGCCACTGAACAGGGACAATTCCTGCAGCATTTGTGTTTGGGTGAGTGACAAGAGTCACCCTGAATCCATGAGCCAGGAGTGCTGCTATCCCTGGGTGCCCAAAAATGCAGGGCTGGCTCTCACCAGCAGCACTGCACCTGCAGCAGCAGCACCCTGCCTGGCACCCCCAGCTCGGGATGTGGGTTGTTGGTAACCCTGATTTTCATTATTTTAGTGGTGAGAGAAAACTTTTGTGTAGTGTGAAAAGCAATCCTGAACCTTCCTGTGTTTATAGGAAGGGCTCAGACAGGCTGGAGGAATGGTGTGCAAGGACAGGAGAATGCAGGACAGCAACCAATGTGGACACGTGTCATAAAGGGTCTGGAGGTATTTTTTAACTGGAGATAAAATATTAACGGCAGGAAAGTGCAACAATGATATTGATTAGTAACTCAGGATAAATACAGGAGCCAGGCATCACAAGTAGCTACTTAAGAGGCAAAGAGTGGTAAAATCCTCTAAGCTGACAATGGACTGAGAGGGCTGGGGTTGTTCAGCCTGGAGAAAAGAAGGCTCTAGGGAGACTTAGATCCTCTTCCAGTGCCTAAAGTGGCTACAAGAGAGATGGAGAGAGACTACTTACAAAGGCATGAAGTGACAGGACCAGACGGAATGGCTTTAAGCTTAAGGAGGGTAGATTTACATTAGATATTAGAAGGAAATTCTTCCCTGTGAAGGTGGGGAGGCACTGGCACAGGTTACTGGGAGAAGTGGTGTGTTGGGATGTTGCTCCTTTTTTCAGGCAGGGCAGTGAGAAGCAGCTCTGGACAATGTCTTTGCTCTTGGGAGCAGCCAGCAGCCGTCCTGGTGCTGAACAGACAATGTGATGCTGGCCCTCAGCTTTGTCCTGGGGACACTCGCTGAGCAGGCAGATTAGAAATGGGGGTTCTCAGCAAGGAGACCCCCACTTATTAATGAGGGAAATTAATGCACTTTGTGAGTTGAAGTCTTCTGCAATCTGGGCTAGTGAAAATTAGGACCAGGCCAGAAAAGTCAAGGAGGCCTGCACCGGTGTGAACCAGACTTCATAAAATAGAAAGGAGAGGCCCCTTTTGTCAGGCGATGGCTTTTCCTCAGAAGCTAAATGATACATAATGTTTATATAGTGTTTTGCCTCTCCTAAATGCAGGCTAGACATTAATTGATTCCAGGTTTGCTCTGTGAAGTAGGTCAACTCTTTCCATTTTGCAGATAAAGGAGTGGTGGGGACCGCTGAGAGGTGCACGGGGGGTCAGCGCCGGCGCCGGGGCACCTCCAGGGATGGCTGCCCTCCCCTTGGGAGCACACTGCCACCCTAAATATACAGCACTTCTGATGGATGTGGAAATCAGCTGGGACTCTGTAAACCCAGCTACATTAAGCCCGGTTCAAATGAAATCTGTTTATGTCTCCATTGCTCGCCACTGGTCAAAGCAGGACTTAACTAACCTAATGCTGTTTGTGTTCAAAGCCTCTTAAACCCTTGCTCTGACTGTCTTGAAGTGAGATATAAAGTACTTGCTGGGATCTGGCTGGAGGCCAGGGAACTGTTTCAGACCCCGCTCTCTCTTCTGCTCATGGGGCAGTTTAGAAAAAGCATCGCACATTTCAAACAGTGATGGAAAAAATAATTTTAATTCACTTCTATTTATATAATGTTGGAAGCTTGGGAGGGTTTGGGAAGACAGTTATTAATGGTTTAAACTGGTGTGATAAAAATGTTGCCTTGGTCTGGGAACATGAGCTGGCTCCCCAGGCTCTGGTGCTGGGTCAGCCAAGCACAGGCTGCAAGATTCAGGGAGTGAGGACCCAATGGCTTGGTGGGTCCCACTGCTGTGTTTCCTTTTGGCATCTTGGAAAGAGCCTCCTGCCCATTCTGCTGAGGCTGAACTGCTAAAACCCAAAGCCTGGAGCTGGAGAAACCTCCTGCTCTTCCCAGTTACCTCCATCTCTGGATGCCCAGCCTGGAGGGGTTTGGTGATCAGAGCAGAGGGATGCAGGGCATGCCCACCCTGGGAGGAGCACTGCTCCTTCACTGCAGTCTCAAAGCTTAACTGCTTAAAGGTTTTGGTCCAGCCTTTTGGCCCTTTAGTTTTGGTTAGTACCTTGTGTGAACCAGCTCCAAAGCATGTGGAGCCAGCCCCAGATGTGCAGCATGGGAGTGAGGGGGTGATTGGGTGCCATGTGAAGTGCCCTGAGCTCTCCAGGTGTCAGAGGAGGTGGGCATGGGCAGGCACTGTCACACCTGCAGCATGAGCCTGGCCTGTGTGTTCCATCCTCACATCCATCCCTCAGAAGACTCAGACACAGTTTTACTGGTCTATCGCTCAGCAGGATCTGGCACCTATAAAACTGCTCTTAATTACTTCCCAAGCTACTCACCAGGGTGATGTTGATTTTGTCCTATAACCCGATAGGTCTTTGCCTGCTTAGTATAGAGCACTGCCCACCATAACTCTGTTGTCTTATTTATTGGTGTGTGATCACACACTGTGTGCATGTGGCTGGATTTTGGACACCACTGGACTGTTCACAGAAGATGCCCACGCTGTTTTTGTTTTCCAGCCTGTGCCTACCACACTGCAGCACCTCAACACACAGAGCTGTGGTGCTGCTGTGAGGCCCCAGCAGGTTCATAAATGCCTGCACAAGGTGTAACAGCATGAGAAGCACCTGTGAGCCTGGTTTGGAGGGTGACAAATTCCAGATCCTCCCTCCCAGTGTGTCCACATCACACATGCATAGGAAGCAGGGATTGTCCCCTCTAGACATGGCACTGACTTCCTCTGATCCACTTTGCCCTGCTTTGGCACCTGAGATTAAAACAAGGGCTGTAATAGCTAGGAAAATAGTAGAGAAAATGATGGTTGGGAAATAAATCCATGCCAGCATCAGTTCCTGCAGCATCTAGACATTGCTTTGAAGCTCTGCCGTCAAAATATTCCCTCCATGATCCCTGGGATTATCCTGCACTATGGCATCTGAGTGCCAGCATTATGAAATTCATAAGCACTTTATCTGCCTGCTTTGCAAGTCATCCTTGCACAGCAGACAGCAGGACTCTGCTCAAAGACATATTGTTGTTGGAGGCTGCATCTCTCACTGCTGCCACTTTGGCTGAAACCAGGGTAGGAATAATCTGAGCACATTAACTGACTCTGATGTATTCAAAACCCAAATCTTCAATGTGTGAAATATTGTGGTCAAAAGAGAAAAATTAATTCATGAGGATTAAGTTTGGAGGGTTTATATGCAACCCAGTGACTGGTCTTCTCCAGAGGACTTCCTTGAGATGTCATGACTTATTTCTCCAAGGCTGCAGACGCTGAGCAATGTAGTGACATGACAATGAGATGTGGACAGAGAAGAGGTTTCCCTCTGTGATCCTTAGGCTGCAGTGTGGTTTTTTCCTGTGCTGGTAGAAGATGTTGGATGAAAGATCTGTGAATAACACATAGGCTGAGGAATGCTTCGTGAGCTTAGTCATCACCTGGGTGAATCAGACAGGGAAAACAATCTTTATTCTGTAACATAACCACATCCCACTGAGATTCGACTTGAGAAAGAGCTCAAAGTTTGTTACAAAATTGTGCTACTGAGTGGAGTCTAGCCTCACTCTGCACAAGAGGTAGTCTTCAGATGGATTCTGTATTTGATACAACACTCATAGGTAGAGCATCATGCTCTGATACATAAAACCATGTTACCTGGAGCCTTCTCAAGAAATATTGTAGGGAAGGGTTTGGATTCAGTGGGAACTTCCCTAGTTCAACAAGTGGAGAGTCCAGTTAAAAGAAGATTGGGAGAAGTCCTGAAAATGGGGTTTCTGTTATGAAAGGGATCAATACCTGAATCCTGCCATTCTTGCTCCCCTTGCATGCCCATGCACCAGGACTTGCTCCAACTGATGAAGTTATCTTGGACTGGTGCTAACATGGGAAGAGGATCAGTCCCAGCACTTTGAGACCTGCCATTAGAATATCCACAGGTGTGAAAGAGCATGTGGGGAAAGTGCAGCTGGGGACAATGGTGAGAGGAACAGCAGAACATCTCAGAGCAGCACAGAAGCCGCTGCAGTGAATGTTTCACGGCTTACCACCCTCAGCATGGGATGTGCTCCAGAGGCTTCTTTTCTGTCCAATTTTCCATTTTGCACTGGAACTGGGCACTTCTGAACAGAGGCGTGTGGATTTCTGTTGGCTGATGAGCTGCTGCTCTGCGTGGCACGCTCTCCTCTGGGATATTCCCCAGGCAGGATGAACCCATGCCAGGTCCTGCCCCACCATGGGGTCACTGCCTGAGGGTGCAGGTTGGTGATCTGGATGGAGACTCTCTGGAGTCAGGTCCTCAGCCCCCAGGCTTAGATGCTACAAAGAAAAAGATGGTAAACCAAAACATTTGGAAATCTCTTTCTTATTTACTGTACTGCCAAGCTGCTGTAAGGCTTGCTGGAATCACAGTCTCAGAAAAATAGAGTGGAAAGGATTTTCCTGCTGATGTTGTTGGCAGTGGGAGAGACCTCGCTGCCTGCTGTGGGCTGGGACAGGTGGGGATAGGATCAGGGATGGACTTTCTGTTTGCTTGTGAGGGTAGGCTAAACATTGCAAACATTCCTTGTCTCCCCTCAGCCCTTTCCAAGAGGGGCATTTATTAAATAATGGGAAGAAATGAAGGCAGACTGCAATATTTGGAGAAGGAATACTTAGAGACACGTTTTAGTGGTGACAAACAGTAAACATGTCGCATCATAGTGACAGGAGAAAAGAAGTCAGATGCTCAGGCCACAGCAAGTTTTGTTGGATATTTTAATGCTCACAGCATCACCTGAAAGGTTGTCCCAGCACTACTTACCCATCAGGCATGGGGAGAGATGCCAAAGTGTGCAGAAGGTGGTTTATGGAACCAGAGAGTTCTTCCCAATGCATCAAGGTCTCACATCATCTGTTTCACTCCTCCTGTGCCTGCATCTCTCCTGGGAATGTCACACATCATCTCACACACTGCAACCAGGGTAAGCTGAGCAGGGAAAGTTTCCCAGAGACTTTTGGGCTGTGATGCCAGGAGTCATAATTGCCTTGGCAGAAACAGCCACAGTTGTTCAAACCTGCCCTCTACCCATGAGTCAGAGTGGAAGTGCTGGAGTCACGGGATGGCTCGGAGCAAAGATACAAAGTTGGGAGCTGCTTTCAGAGATTCTTATTTCCTTGAAGGAAAGTCTGAAAAAATCTTACTGAGGAAGCTAGAGAGAGTCCAGCAGCCTCAGAGCCTGCCTGCAGCCCACAAGAGCAGCACTGGGCTCTGCCAGCGGGGATGGCAGGCAACAGCACCAGGAGCCTGCACTGCCTGCAGGGGATGGGACCATCTCTGGGGCCCCCAATAGCAGCAATGCCATGGCAGGGAAAGCAGCCATGCAGTTTGTGGGTGCCTGTGGGTGGGCTGTGGCACCAGTGATGTGTCCTGTGAGCTGTTCAGGGCAGCAAGGCAGCATTCACTGGGCAGCCACCTTCCTGCTTGGAGCACAAAGGGACACAGCCCTTTGGGAAGGTCTTCTGGAGAACCAAGCTCCCATCTGTGGGGCTGCATTTGTGAGTGTGTCCTGTTTAGGTCAGAAAGCATGAGGAGATGGCTCAGCAGGGTTTCCTGAGGAGAAATGGCTTTGAGCATCTCAGAGCATCACTGGTAGCGAAAGCACTTCTGCTGAGGGGGTTGCCAGTCCGCCTCTGATCCATGGAATGGTGGAAAGAGCAGAACCAAAGGGAAATAATCCCTCAGCATCACCAGCTGGGGGACAAGGAATGCGAGCTGCTCGCTCTCCCAGCATCACCACCTTGCCAATGACAACTGGCTCCATCTGAGCCTGAGGAGAGGCAGCAGGAAGGGCTGGGGATCGAGGAAGTGTGGGATTGGTGGAGTTTTGCAAAGCTTCTGTGTGGAGAACTTGGCATGAGAACTTCCCACACGTGGGAGCTGTGATGGGATACAGTCAACCTGGGTCCACAGGATGGCTGAAGTGGTCAGAAGCTGGTGGTGGCAGGGATGTCCTGAGGACATCTATTGGACCAGTCTGAAGGCAGGTGGGAACGGAAACCCCAGTACCGAGCTCTCCCCAACCTTGGGGAGGTCCTGTCTCCTCCAGACTCCAAGTTCATGGCTCAGAGCCATCTCTCATTTAGTCCCAGTGAATTAGTGAGCCCCAGGAAGCCAACCTTACTGAGCCTTTTGTAGAAGTCAACGGCTCAAATTGAGCGGGAGCTTGGGGAAACCGTTTCCCTTGTTAAAATAAATGTATTAGTTTAATACGTACCAGGAGAGGATAGGGAGTTCTCCTTGTTAAATATTTACCAGTCAAACCCTGCTGAGGACTTACTTGGAGCAATTCAGCTTTAGTGATTTCCTTCTATTGTGGTCTGAGTCTCCAGCATTGCTGGGAAATCTCCCGGCAGGGCCAGGATGGCTGGTGACAGACCCGAGCCCCAGGCAGAGGAATTGCAGCTGGGACAGCCACCCTCCTCTCTGGGGACACTGCAGCTCCTCGGCAGGTCCCCACATCTGCCCTGGGACATAAATGGAGATGTGGACATCTGCCTGGGGAAACAGGGGGAGCAGCCTTGTTCCCAAAGGGGAGCAGAGCACAGGATGGATGCCCACTACCAGGGAAAAGAAAATAAACCTTTAAAAGAGGTGAGTAGAGACGCTGAACATTGCTCTGTGCCTTACCTGAATCCTTGAGAACATCCCAACATCCCAGACTCATTTTAACAAGGAGCATTATTTCTTTGGGGGCTCGTCATCTTGGGAATGGGAATAACTGTAAACAACAAAAATTGTGAATTATTCTAATTTCCCTAAAATGTCCCTTTTGCTACCTGATGGTGGAGTTAAGCCATGTCCAATAGCTCAAGATTTCATGACATAACTGTTTGATTTATGGGACCAATTTTATATTTATGTATATGTACTAGCCTGACACATATTTACATAAGCAATTTGTCATTTACAAGTTTATATTCCAGCAATCTCTATGATTCTTAAAACTGGAAACACATTTTTTTTTGTAATCAAGTTAAATTCAGATAATTTCTATTGTTGGTGGCTCCACATTGTTTTGTAATGCTGTTACTTTCCCTTAAACTCCCTAGAATAAAATGGAAAAATGAAGGCCATGCGGCATCTCTATGGAAGTGCTCCTGCCTTGGTTTTCTGCTCTCCTGAAGGCAGCAATTGCAGATTGTCAAGTGTGTTTTCTAAAGAATGACTCTATTAATAATCTTAAGAGAAAACAGATGCGTGAGGTTTGCAACTAGAACTGTGGATACTCCAGGAGACATCAATTGTTGGAAGTAAACAACAGTCCTGATTCAACAGAGCTCTTAAGCAGCCGCTTAACTTTGAGCATGCACTTAGCCCGGGCTTCAGCGAGGTGTTAACATATGTTCTGCTATATAAGGAGGGACTTAAGTACGTACTTACAGTTAAGCTTGTGCTTAAGTGCCTTGTTGAATTGAGGCCAACAATTCAGCTCTCCCTCTGTCTCCCTGACATTAACTGTGCCTGACATCCAGGAAATTCAAACAGGGGCTGCAGTAGTCACCTACCAGCAGAACTTTTCCCTTCAGACTGGGGCTGGATCTATTTTGCTGCACTGCCCAAGTGCTCTGGGTGGCAGGGTGAGGTCACCCCAGGCACCTCCATGCCCCCATGACTCCCCATCCCTTGGGATGCCCATGGCACCACCTGTAGAGAGACAAAAACCCTTTATATTTGTAAGTCTCCATGAAGACCCAACCCCAAAATCTGTCGTCTTTCAAATTTTTTTTAAATCAATAATTTTTTCCATAGTGTTCTGCATGTTCATTAAAGACTTCTGTTTTCTTTGTGCTCGTTTTCAAGTGGTTGGGGTTTTTTTAATTCCTGAGTAGCAGGAGTTGCACTGTGCAATGATTTAGCCTCCACTGTCAACTTTTATGAATGAAAAGTTAATTTTTGCAATTTTTTGCCTTTGTAGTTTTTTCTCCTGTTGCATCCTCCATCTGCTGAGTTGTACATAGCAGGTACAATATGGATGGAAAAGGCCTCAGTGTCTTCACAGGTCACTGATGACCTCCTGGACCAGCCAGAGGGATGCTCTGGATGCCCTTCCAATTACCTTGAGACCCTTCTCTTGGCTGTAGGTCACCTTCATTTCAGACCCAAATCATTGAGGATGAAGGTCTTTGCTCACTGCAATGACACTTTGAATCAGCATCACCGAAAAATCCAAAACCCAGCTCACAGTTGTGCCTTGGGATCAATTCATCATCACTTGCTGGATTTTATTTGCAGTAAACCAGATTTCTCTGCAAACTGAACGGATCTTGTTTCATGGGCCAGGGAGAGCTCAGTGAGAGCAGCTAACAGAGTCAACACCTCCAGTTCCAAATCACACAAGGCAAATCCTGAACCAAACATCCCCAGAGGCTTCCTGATCTCCTGATCTAAAGTTCTGTCCTTCTTGTAATCAAAGGGAACTTTTGAAACTTGCTTCAATGGTGCCAGAGCTGCTTTCTCCCCAGGATTTTATTTGTGGGTAGTTTTTAAACTGTGGATATAGCAGTTGCCTTTCCAGTCCCAGCTTTCTGTCTATCCTATTTCCCAAAAGTCACAGCTGAGGAGCCATGCTCACTGCCAAACAAAGGAGTTTGTTTTACCTGCCAAAGCTAGGCGTGAGGGACATGCAGCCCTCAATTAAAAGTGTCTCAGGGAGTGTCATCCAGATGCAACACCAAGTTTTCTTGAATAAAAAAATATAATAAAAACCTCAAGGACCAGCTCTTTCCTGCTTATTTTCTTTGCTGATGGCAGCATCCAAGTTCCAGTTATTTCTGTCTTGGAAAATAAAAAAGTTTACCAGAGGAAAAGGAATGTGAGTTTGCAGCGGAGTTTGGTACCTGGAAGACTCGAGGCTGGAGTGCACACTCCTGATTTATGGTGTACTTGTTAAAACCACTTGTTCTTGTCATAACAAAGCAGATCGAAGTGAAGCTGGGTAGAAGGTCCCCTTCTAGCTGGCACTTCATCATGGCTTCTTACCCTGTCTTAGGTTCTGGGGGTTTACAGTTATATAAAACTTAATGAATCAGTATACTTTAGATTTCCTTCCTAATGCATATGGGTTCAATTAACTGCACTGTTTGCTTATTTAAGCGTTTTCATTAAATTGCTTTACTATATTTTCCCGCAATTGAAAGGGAACATGGTGGGGCTGATGCCATCTGCCACCATCGGTTTAGCAGAACCTTTTTCTTTGTTCAGGTCCATTCTTTTTTATTAGAAGAGACCCTCCTACCCCCAGTTCCCTGTGTTCCACGCACTTATTGCATTCTCCTCTTCTGACTGCAGACTGATAAATAAAAAGCTTGAGCAAGGGCCTTCATGTATGGTATTTTTAAAGGGTCTTTTTTACAAGATCAGTTGTGTTTTGCCCCCCACCCCCTTCCCTCCCCCTGCTTGCAGATCCCTTTTTTGCTCCAGCTTGTGAATAAAGAACTGTTGCTATTACAGTGGCTGTCAGCTCTTGCTGCCTGGCTGCAGGGTGGAGAATTGCTGTGGCCAAAACACCCAGCCAGGCTGCAGCCTCAGCCCAGGACAGCAGGAACAAGGCAGGAGAGGCTTTTTGCTCATTTTCAAGGAATAGCTGATCCTGGGCATCTCACCAAACCTTCCTGAAGATCCTTCTCATGGCAGGGAATAGTGCCCCTGCCTTCACCCACTTTTTTTTTCTGGATCTGGTGCTCTTAGGGCTTCTCACACTGTTCTCCCCCCTGCACAGAGGGGGTGTTTTATTACATTCCTCCTCGTTGTTTTGCTCCATCCTTTTGAGCTGCATCTTGCAGTGTAAGTGCTCATTGTGAGTGGCCCTGTGTGTCCCAAAGGGCTGGTGGGTCCAAGAGGGCTCCTGCCCATGTCCCTCCAAGACACCCCACACTGCCCAGGGATTCCCTTCAGGGATGGATTGTGCCTTCCCCTGTTTTACAAACTAAACTGAATAAACTCACCCACCTGATTTGGGGTGCACCCTGTTAAACAAAGCAAATGCTTTATACACATCACTAGTAGGAAAAACCTCCTAGAGAATATAACAGAAGAAGGAAAAATATTCATCCTGAAAATTGGGCTCTTGTCCAAAGGTGGGATTTTTTGATTTGGAAATGCAGCATTTAATATTGCATTGTTTATCTGCCATCTCTGGGTTAGAGAGCAGAGAAGGCACTCGTGCTCCTGGAGCAAAGTTACATTTTGCAATACAGTGTGAGGTGGAAAATGCCCCAGCATTTATCATTTTCTGTTCTCTGCTACAAGCATTTTATGTAAGAGAAGGTGCAAAGACAATAAATAACTTGCCCTAAAGACACACAATGAGTCTGTGGCAAGGCCAGCAAGAGAAAAGCTTTTAACCATTGCTTGCTTGTCCTCCCCAAAGTCTAAGGGAGCTGCTGTGTTTGTGGAGGACCAGAGGATGCTGTGAGACCCTCACCCAGCCTGTGCCCCTTTCTGTAGAAGGGTTTCAGTTTGTGAAGCAGTGTACCAGACCAAACATCTCCAAAAATGAGACAGACAGACATACAGACAGAGAAAGGAAAGGAAAGGAAAGGAAAGGAAAGGAAAGGAAAGGAAAGGAAAGGAAAGGAAAGGAAAGGAAAGGAAAGGAAAGGAAAGGAAAGGAAAGGAAAGGAAAGGAAAGGAAAGGAAAGGAAAGGAAAGGAAAGGAAAGGAAAGGAAAGGAAAGGAAAGGAAAGGAAAGGAAAGGAAAGGAAAGGAAAGGAAAGGAAAGGAAACATCCTTCAAACTCTTTTGTTTGCAGTAAAGTGATATTAAAGAAAAACAAAATGTAGAAAAATGCATTTAAACTGAAGGAAAAACCTTACTGCCAAGTGCTGAGACTTTTTCTTCCTTTTCTTATTTTCAAGAAGGTTTTCTGATTTCTGTTTTTTTAATGAAAAATGCAACCAAGGCACCAAAGACGTTGTAAAACATCTCTGAGTTGTCAAATCAACCTTGGAGGGGGAGTGGGAGGTGGGGATTACCTGGAGAAAATCAGCTTGCACCCTCGAATGTATCCCGGATTCCCCCCTTCACCTCCCCCGTGCCGCTCAGCAGCTCCTGGGCACAGGGACCCCAAGCCCTGCTAACAGCCCCACAAACTGCTGGGACCCACATACAGCTGCTGGGATCTGCCAAAATCATAAGGAATCACCCAAAAAACACCCAAACTGATGCAGAGTCTGGGCTCTGGGAGACTTTCTGAAAGAGTGGTTTGACAGCCCTGCCAGCCCAACCTCTTTCTCTGGTGCGCTTTCTTCTGTAAGTGAGGCATAAAATAAATTTAAGTTGCTGTCTGTGGTAAACATTCCCTCCAAACATGCCTGTTCTTGATGCCCCAAATGCAGATATTCAATTGTGGAAGAAAGTGGAGAAAGAAAAAAAAAGAAAAGAAGAAAAGAAATTAAAAGAAAATAAAAGGATAGAGAGAAAACCCCCGATGCTTCCAAGACACTAAAAATAGACTCTGATCACTTACCAAATGGTAAAATGAAAATGATTTGCTTTGAATAGTCTCCAGAAAGGCTCAGATACAATGTCTTGTGGAGCAAAATTGAATCAGTTGAAAGTGCAGACGCCAGCTCAGCCTAATCCCTCCCAGCTGCTTCGCTTTCCTTTTTTTCCAACAAGCAGCCCCTAAAAGTCATCTCCCTAATCCTGCAAACTGAAATTCAATCTTGTATTTTTTTTTTAAAAATCACGTTTCAAGCCTGGGGCTTGCAGGGTGGGGGAAGAGGAGGAGGGAGGGCTTTGGGGTTGCCTCCTTCCCCTCGCCCTGACTGCAGTAAACACAGCCTTGAATTCAAGGAAAGGCTTTAGACTACAATTCACTTGGCTTGAGCCAAACACACAAATCTGATGCCTTTAAAGCCCCTCCAGCAGACGGTAGATAGCTTTGAGATGTTCACTAAATGGCTGTCTGGTTGTTGCCTTTTTTGTTGCTGATTGGGGGCCCAAGGAGACCTTGTCTCTGGGTTGTTTTTTCTTTCTTTCCTTTTTTTTCTTTTTCTTTTTTTTTCCTCTTTTTTTTTTTTTTTTGGTGTCTGCTGTTATCAGTGATTTTGGGTTGGGCATTTACCTAATGCAAAGACCAAGACAAACAATTTCTCACAGAGGCTGGTGATTGCAGCCAGCAGTGCTGTACAGGCTCTGCTATCTCAGGGAATACCGCGAGGTATTTATGACACTTTCCCAAGAGTTTCCCGACTCCTGCCCTCCACTCCCCCAGTTCCTGCCACGTGTGTGGCTTGCAAGGACTCAGGAAAGGCTCCTGGGTCATCCCAGCCCTCAGCTTCTTCCATGGCACTTGGAGGCATAACTCCATGTGCTTCCAAATCTGCTTTGTCAGTCATTGCCACCTGATGGTCCACTGATCCCAAATATTTTTGGCAGCAAATGATACTGGTTTGGTTTTGGAGAGTAACTGAGAATGGATAAAATAACAGCAAAACATTTAAAAGCCAAATCTTATGGCTCAGCATCCTGATAATTCAAATTCCTGAGTCTGAACTCTTCCAAACTCAGGGCTTGAGAGGTTTTCCCCCATTCAGCCATGCAGATTGGTGCTGTGACGCTTTTGTTTGAGCCCAGGTCAGGGTCCAGAATCTGAGCAGGAAAAAAAAAAAAGCTGTCTAAGAGCAAGAAGAGGACACCAATTTTACTGGGTAGAAACTCCCCCACAACAGCTGCAGGCAGGTTTAGACTCACCTAGTCAGGGAAAGATTCTGAGTGCAAAAGGAAAACAGGAAACAAAACTTACAAGAAAGAGTGGAGAGCTGAGGTGGGAGTCTTTGATATGACTTCTCTTACCCTGGTGGTGTGATGACAAAATCCCACACCATGAAAATCACACTTTTCACCAATGCTGAGATGATAATTTTGTCTGTTCCCAACACGCACTTCTCTTCCTTTTGTTAGCAGAATGGCCTCGACCCCCACAACATGTCAGAAGCAAAATTCTACTTGTTCACAACTGATTGTTATTTCTGCTCTGAGGTTCGTGAGGTTACATGATATTTACTCAGACAATATCCATTCTTGCTTTCAGTGTGATTCAAGGCTGGGTCACTGAAAATGCTGGAGTTATGTGGAACTAAATTACCGCTTGTCTAATGAGGGAGAGTGCACTGGGCACTCAGACCAAATGGCCCCATGTGCTGGTTGCTGGATTTCGTGGTGTAAACTGATGGACAGTTGAGATAAACAGACATAATTAAATGGGCAGAGGTACACAGGTACATGGAGGATGGATAAATTAGTAGTGGAGCTGGGAATAAGGAGGCTGATGTGCTGCATGGTGAACCTGTGGGGATGAATATGGGGATAGAAGAGGGGCTGACTGGATTCACCATAAAACAGAAATATTTTAAAATGTAGAGCTAGGTAAAGGAGA
>VZSR01000479.1:5138119-5222053 GCA_013398615.1 Brachypodius melanocephalos
AAGGAAGGAAGGAAGGAAGGAAGGAAGGAAGGAAGGAAATGTTTGACAGAGAAAAATGCATGGAAGGGACTGCAGCATACCTGAACCTGATGGCCACGTTAAGATGAGCAAATAGGTGTCTGTGTATCAGGTATTGGTTGGTTGTATGGGTGTGGAACACATAAATATGGAAGAAAGGTGGACCGGGTAGGTAATTACTGGATGGCTGGGAATTTAAGTGGAGTAAATGTAATCTGGATAGACTGAAATACAGAAAGCAGGTGTTGTGAGTCTGTAGCTGTAATAGGTAGCAAGGAGAGGAGTACAGAGAGAGTAGAAAACAGTGGATTGTAGAGAACAAATGGGCACATGAACTGATGCTGTTGACATGTTTAGGTATGTAAAGAGATGTTTGGCTACATAAATTCAGGTGACACGAGCAGCAGTGGTGCTAACATACCTAACACAGGAAAATGGGTGTAACAAGTAAAAGGTGATCCACTGGAAATATTGGGAATATTCTGAGGCTAGTTCAGCTGAGTGGAAATTGGATGGATGGTGGATGAAGAGATGGGTATATATACTGGCTGAATTATCAGGTGAGCTCATATTAGCTAGAAATATTGACTAGATAAACCTGTAGAGAACAAATTAAAAAATTAAAGGGCAAGAGAGAAAGAAATTAGATTGAGAGAGACAAGTTAACAGCAGACAGAATATGTGTTGTCTAGGTAAAGAAATGGAAAGATAGCTGGAAGAATGGAATAAACATATGACAATAAAAATGTGCTGATAGGGTGAATGAGGCATTGATTATGGGGAATGTAGATAAAGGGAGGAACAGATAAAAGAAGAACAATAGCAGAGTTAATAGATGAGCAGTGAATAGAATAATAGATGAGTAGCACCCAGAGAGAGAGTTTCTGGTGATGGAGACTCCCTGCAAACACACAGACAGAGAACTGTGAAAAGGGGTTGTACAAGACATAGGGGAGTGGAGAGACCATGGGGTCAATGCACACAAAAAAAGGTACAGTGCACAGACACGAGAGGGGAGTAGATATGGCAAAAAGCAAAAAAGCACTTTAGGAGGAGTGAGGTAAAATCGTAATGTAGTAAATATATTACATATAAAATTCATGCAGAATTAAGAGATTATGCTAAAAAACCCCCAAGCTTGGAACAATTAGCAAGCTAACAGGTTGGACCAGGTATTGGGTAGATAAAGAGATAGAGGAGTATTCATGAGCTGGGAGTGTTGAGAAACTAGCCTGATGGTATGAATTAGAAAGATGTTTAATGGAAGAGTAAATCCTGGACAGGATGATTGATGAAGAAGGATGTGGGTGCACATACAGATGAGTGGGTACCAGGAAGCTCATCAGAGTGGGTACGAGTGAGCAGAGAAATGAATATGGATGGAACAAGGAGGGAGATGAAAATATATAGTTTGGGATGTACTATGGAAATCCAGAAGAATTAATTGAAATTTGCATCAGATTAATTAGGTAGGTAAGTAGTCACAGGCGCTACCTTAATGAGTATGTATAAAAGAAAGTGAAAAAATATCGTTAATCGTGGCAGGCGTTGCATTGATGTCTTGGGCATGACAGGCAAAATCAGAAGGGGTGAATACATTAGTGCTATAAGAAAGGATGAGAGTGATTAGTATATGTGAGATAGATGGGAGGTGTGAGACATGAATGTATGCAAAATAGGCTAAGAGGTCAGGTAAATGAGAAAACATGGGGAAAATGGATTATTAAGTGTTATGAAACTCACCTAAGAACACCTACAGGGGTGTGTAGGAGGGAAAATGAGATGGACAGAAAGAGAACAGATCTGTTTGCACAAGAAATAAGCATAGAGAGATTACATGATCAAGGCTGACATGTGACTCCCAAATCAATCCTAAAACTAACACTAATTCTACATTCTGACACAGACAAAACTCTTAGCTTAATGCTTATTCTAACACAGCACTAAGGCAAATCTAAACCAAAGGTATCTGAACACAGCACTAATCCAAACCCCTGACTTCTGAAACTGCATCCACTACCTAATCCTAACACAAACTGAGATCTCCCACTGTCCCTGATACCAACCCTATTCTATGCCTAACCCATGTCTCATCCAAACCCAGCCATAAACCAAACATAATCCTAAATGCTGAACCAACCATACCCCAACTCTAAACCAATCTCTACCCAATTCCAACAAGCCTTGACCCTAACACCAAGCCATAATCCTTAACCCTATCTCTAACTTAATCTTAACCTTGCAGTTTAGAGGAATGGGTAGAAACATGTGATACATTTTTATCTAGCTGATACTAAATCGTGTTAAACCATAAGAAAGAAGATTAGGTAAATATGTCACAGCTGGAGTTGTCAGGTTTATATATTCTAAAGTTATATGGTTTTGTTGCCAGTGGGGGAGAAGGATTGTCCATCTAGAGGGGTTATAACAGAGAGCTCAAAGGGTGCATGGAGATAGGTAATTAGTTATGATTTCAGATCAGAGATCAGATATATGAAGATGTCTAGAACAGAGTGAGGTATGTAACCATAGGGGTTAAATCACATCTCCAGGTAGACAGGTATTGATATGGGACACACAGGTGATGAATGAGGTGTTTGGGGGAGAAATGTGAAACTGGTCAATAGACACAGCACAGGGCAGCCTTGGAATGAAGAGGTGTTTGTGATGTCAGAACTTGGGGGTGTGTGGGGGGGTAGGACAAATAATGGGGTGGGTCCAGGTCAGGAAAGCAGACAGGACCATGGATTTGACAGTTTCTAAGTTTTTCAAATGATGAGCCCTGAAAATATGACCAACACAAGTGCCAGCCTGGCTTGTGGTCCATAGATGGATGGAGATTTGTGCAGGACATTCCAACCCCAGGCTCCACTTCAGAACCCACTTCTGGAATGCTCCCCAAAGCTGCTGCCTTCTACAGAGCAGGGAGGGGAGGCTGATGCCTGTGTTTCACAGACCGTGGGAGGGGGAAGCAGGCTGGCCCCCAGTCTTCTCATCTGCCTTTACAGGTTTTCCATCAAAGGTTAAAACCTGTCCCTGTAAATTTTTAAAGAGGGATGTCTTGCTTTGTGAGACCATAAGATTAAAATTGGGATCTGACTTAAAACAGGTACAGTGAGACCACAACTCTCCAAAATGCTTTCTGCACCTTGACTAACTTTATGCTTAAATTTAAGGAACTTTAATTTGCTGGCTTTAGAGGAGCAGAGGAGCAGGGTGCTGTGGTTACCCATGGACCACAGCCCCAGTGCTGTGCAGGCAGTGACAGATCTCCAGCTGGCCTCCCTGAGATCAGGGCTTCACCTCATGCCTAGAAGCATTTCACTCAGTAATTTCCTTGTGTGCTTAAGTGCTTTCCTGAATTAGCTCTTAAAAGAGTGAACTCTCTTTCTAGACTTTCTGGGAAAAAAGAAAAGGGAGTGGAGGGGGAATGGGAATTTTTGAGGGTGCCCAAATGCCAAGAGCCAGCTTTTGGAAGGGATTTAGGTTCTCACAGTTTCACCCAGGCAGTTAAAAGAACCTCAGAAGGAGCCAGAGCAGAAACCTCTGGTAGACACTGGTACTGGGTGCTTTCAAAGATCCCACTATGTACTTAGCTGTATCTTCAGACATCTAAATCCCTCTAAAAGTCTCACTCTTGGTGTCTAAATCCCAGGTGCCTAACTCACTTCTAGGAAAATCTCACACCTGGACTGATTCAGTGAATCTTTTTTTTTTTTTTTTTCCTAGTCTGGTCCTTACTCACATAGGGCTTTAATCTCCCATACACAGGCATGTGTCACTTTGAACCCTGTAATATAAATTACTTTGTGCTTCTGGGGGACAGCCACTATTTTGTCCCTGCTCATATTAGGTCGGATTTTTGGGTTTTGCATATTAAGACATAGTTTTGTTTGTTTGTTTGTTTGTTTTTTCCTGGTTTTGTTTGTTTGGTTTTTGTTTGTTTGTTTTGTTGTTGGTTTTTTGGTGTGGTTTTTCTTTTTCTTTTTTCTTTTTTTTTTTTTTGTGATGGGGGAGGTCTGAAGCTTCTCTGCAAGACTTGAATTAGCAACCCGGAGCGAGTGCTGTTTTACATGGTATTCCAGGGAGGAATTGCGGGCTGCTGTAGATTGTAGAGCTGCATCAGCAGAGGTGTGGGGAGGAGCTGATTCTGGGCTCATTTACATCGGCGGGGTTTGCCCCTGGGCACAAGCCTTCGCTCAGCTCCACTGATCTCCTGGGAAGACTTGTGAGCAAATTTGCTTGTCTCTAACAGAGGCTGAACATTGTTACCTGGCTTTCTGCAAGAAATTACTTGAATGAAGAAGAGGGGAAAAAAATCAAATACATATGTTCTTTCATTTTTCTTCTTTTATTTCCTATGAGAATTTTTTATTTGTTGGGAAGTTATTTGGTAAATAAAATTTTTGTGCATATGCTTTCTTCATTAAAGAAATTCGAGTCGGGGATAAGCAAATTATTTTTTCCTGTAAAAAAACCCCATCATCCTGCAGAAGAACAGGCTGGCTGCCATTGAAACATTTTTGATAGAAAATCTGCCTGCAGCCCTACTGCTTAATCGGTTTGGAGCAGAGTGTAGCCTGTAGCTTGTTAATAAGAGCAGCTTGCCCAAGCAGTTCACACAATGGTGAGCCGCAGAGGAGGCTTTCTGCATAGCTGTGGATTTTATTTTGCAGCTCTGTTAATTAAAATATATTTTACTTTGAAGGAGGTTTTTACTGTTTTCTATGAGGCTGAGCAGAGAACTGTTCTCTTGGATAGATTAAAGGAGGGATATGAAGTATTTTCTTAGAAGTAACAACTCAGCTTTGTTTGATGGGCAAACAGAGCAAAAACAATGTGTAGTTTTGTATTTTTGTTTGTTCTCAGTCTTTGTGTATGGGCTGGTTTATAAGCTGGTATATTTTGGCTGTTTTGATAACATCAAACTAAATATTTCACATACAAGTTGCCAGACTGAAACAGAAAAGTCACAGGCTCTCATTTAATTGATAAAGTAATTTTTACTTATACAAGCATATACTAAAATAATAAGGCCTGAAACTGTGCCACTGAAGTTAATGACAAACTTTCATATAAAACCTGTATTTTTATTATCCCAGTTCCACTGACTTTTGTTGCAAGATCGCAGCAAAATGTTAGGGCATTTCTAGGTGTTATTTTTATTATACAAAACCCCATTAAAATCGGTACTGAAGCATCCCATTAATTTAAATGGGACTTTGCATAGTTTGCTGAGTTCCAGGCCACAGATAAAGAGAAGTATGCAATTTAGAATTAAACTGACCACAGCTTTTTATTGGAAGACATTTAATCTTCAGCGGACTGCGCAGTCTGAGGCATAAAGTATTTGTGAACTTCATGTGGACTGGTGCAAGAAGAGCCTACACTGCAGCAGCTCCTGGGTTGGTCTGGGACCTCTCAGGACTGTACAGCATTCCCAAGCAAACCCCAGCAAAGCTCTCCACAGGCAGCTTTGCTTTGGAAATGCTAATAGGTAAGCCAGCACACCCAGAACAAATGGAAAACTTGATTCTGGTATTTCTCTGGCTCCAAGGATCTGCCTGCCTTGACAAAGCCTGCAATCAGCAGGCAGGAGTCTGGGGACTCCCGGGAGCAGCAGCTGGAAGGCAGGGTCCCACCGGGACGGGGCCACGAGAGATGGAAGTGATGCAGCTTCAGGAATTCCAGCTTGAGCTTCACACGCTGGAAACCACCGGCAGGAATGTGCAGGGCGAGGGATGGAAAACCATCGCCTCCGGTGTGTGGAAACACCCACCAGCCAGACGCCGGCAAGGGGAGTTCAAAAACCGAAGTGAGAAGGGTGGTGGTGAGCGGTATTTTATACTGCCCCCCACCCCCGTGGGGACTTTGGGGACTAATGAAGCATTAAATGACAGCCTTCCTCGGCTGCCCCCAGCGTGGGCACACACCTGGGCACCTCCAAAGGCACACCGCGAAGGAAAATGTGCTTGGGCAAGGCATTCCAAAGCCTTGCCTCGAACACTCCAAACCCCCAAATAATTCAAGTTCTAACCATTGTGGGGGAGACCCAGAGGCTGCTGGAAGCAGGGCATCCGTAAAAGTGCACGGAGAAGGTGAAGGAGCCGCTTTCTGCTCAGTGTCTCCTTGGAATTTTCCTTTCCCTGAGCCATAAATGCGTCAAGACGCCCAAATGTCGCCCAGCAGCAGCAGATCAGCTTTCCGTGGTACAGTCACAGAGCAGGGGGACACTGGTGAGGGACACCAGCACAGAAGGTTGTGTCCCTGATCCCCTGACCCTTTCCTGCAGACAGTTTCGGGAGGGGCTGGGTAATTCAGGACTCCGACAACAACTGAAACCTGGGGCAGGGTTTGACAAAACGTGAGCGCCGCTGCTCTGATTTAGGTGCTACCTCCAGGAACAGGGGAAAACAAACACCTAAAATCGTGGCTAAAATCCCAGCGGAGGGCTGGCAGATCCCCTCCCGCCTGGAAACGGGGAAAGTCAGTCCTTGTGCTGCTCTGGTGACACTCCCGTGGCTATCTATAGTGAGGGATGGAGTAGCCGGGGGGATCGGATCCGCTCTGCTGAGCCCCCGTGGTGAGAACAAAGCCCTTGCGCAGCCCCCCAGCCCCGGGCCGGCCACGGGAGCCCCCGGGACACAAAGAACTGAATCCTCGGGGAGCGGAGCCATCCGCAGCCGCGCAAACAGCGCCTTTGGGCCGCGGAAGGGCCTCGGTGATGGCTATTCCTGCCCCCGGCTCCGGGTATTTCACTGATTCCTTCTATCATTTGGGGCAAAACACTAATAGTAATGGCAATGGTTAATAAATGATCGTCAAATAGTAAATAAATAGCAATGAAATCAGAGGGGTTTGTGCTTGCAAAAACTTAAAGGAGAGGGAGAATTAATTGAACAACGTTTAAAATTCAGAATGTCGGGGAATTTGGAGAAACGAGAGAAAAACGCACCTTAGCGAAACGAGACGAGCGGCTGCGGGAGAAGGAGCAGTGCCAGGGCTGCGACCCACCGGGGCTGCTCCAGGGTGCGGGATGAACTCTTTGGGGAGGAAAAAACTCGACCCACAGCTCGGAGCGTGGGGATTTGGTGGGATGCAGGAATGCGGAGGCAAGGAGGGCTGGATCCCCAGCTCCGGCAAACAGCGCTAACAGTTTGCCATAAAATAAAATCCTGGGGAGGGTTTGCACTGCCACGGCTGCCCCTGGCAGCGAGCAGGGAACGGGGCTCCTTCCCTATCGGGGCGCTGGGGGGGATGAGAGGAGACGGCGCAACTACCGGGGGAAGCGGGGAGAACCTCCCCAAAATGCCACCACGGAGCCGGAGACAGAAATTTGCTTTTCTCCTTGTTTAGTCGCTCTCTTAAACACAGCCAGAGAAGAACATTAAAGGCATTTCTAAATTTCGTTTCGGTTCAGTATTTTTTTTAAGTTTTCTTTTTTATTCCCATGCTCTTAATTTTGAAAAAAAAAATCACAAAACATAACTTATAAAACAATATATATACTGCATCCTTATCCACAACAGCATAATTGAAACATCCAGCGTAACGTTTACCACAGGTGTGAAATACACTGGGAAAGAAGTACCGTGTGCATTTTATGTCTCTTTGTCATCTACAAGTAATAAGTATCGACAAAAATAAGCAACAAATATGCCTGCCATTAAACTTCGTATGCCTTTTGTATGCGTATTAATAAAAATCATATTTATAATTTCCATGTTTTGTTTGTTGTTTTATTTTTCCAACAAGCACTTGTAAAAGTATCTATATTTACATAATAACACCTTAAGATAATAACACCTTAAGAAATTTTTTGGTTCCTTGTTTTTCCTTCACATTTAGAAAAGCAAGGAACGCTTTCAGCTTTGCTAAGAACCTTTCCAGACGCCGAGGCTCGCTGTTTCTCTAGCAGAGATGCAGTATCTGAAATCACTTCATAACAAACCATTTTTCGTCTTTTTTTTCGAGACTTTATAAAACGGGGGTTGCTTTTCGGTTTTACTTTTCGAAGAGAAAAAACACCCCCTGCCTTTAAATAAAGATGAATGATAATTTCATTATCAGGATAAGACTTTGGACGGGGAAAAAGATGAACAGTTTTTGCATTGCTGAAGGGTTTCTGTGCTCTCTCACAACCGGGGATACTGCAGTCTTTTGGAAAGGATGAAGAGGTAGGAACCTTGAGCTGCTTAGTATCAGGAATGACTGGATTAGAACTTCCAACTAAAGAAAAAACATCAAGAATCATGCATTTTAAAAACAGTTTATTCAACGGCCAAGGACAATGATCCTGCACAATGTAACGGTAGATATAAATATAACCTTATATAAGTGGTTGACCCTTGTCATTATTATTTTAATAGTTTCATACCTAATATTTCAACCATTTTTCCCCCCCGCAGATTCTACTCTGCAATTTGGGGTTTTTTTTCCCCTCCCCTCTTCCCCCAATTTTTTTTTTCCTTTTTCCTTTTCCGAGTGTGATTCTGTTTCTCAGTGGTAAACATTAACCAAACTCTTCCCGTGCGACAAGCGGCCAAGAACCGTCCCACCAGCTCTTACCACCGAGGCGTCCCGTCCTGCCGCCCTCCCCGCAGGGCAGCGGCCGCCTTACCGACTCCTGTGCAAGTTCAAGTAAACACATACAACCCGCATAATCCAGAGAAAAAAAATTGCAACTCATCCATGTACCAGATTTCGGTGTCTCTTGCAAAAGTTTTCTGGTCCATTTACGGTTTTAGATGGGGTTATTTTATTTTTTTTTTAATTTTTAAAAAATATTTTTAAAGCGCTGTTGTGTTGGTTGCATCGTTTTGCCTTTTTTTTCTTTTTTAAAAATTTTTTTTCCTATACAGTCGAAGTTTTGGGAGCTTTTTTTTGTGGGAGGGGGGGAGGAGGGAGGGAGTGCTTTATTTTATTTTTTTCCCCTCTCTCACTTGCTTGGGCTTTGCTTTTAATCATCATCGGGTTTATTTTTTTTTTCTTTTCCGTTAAACGTCGCTTTGCTTCTGCTTTGCTTTGTCGGCGGTGCTTTGTCGGAGGTGGTTTGTGTCAAGTCCGTCAACTGTTGTACTGACAGGCGTTTAAACTAGAGCCGGGGCTTTGCAAACTGCTGTAGCCGAAACTGGAGTGCTGCTTTGATTTCAGTCTGAGGCTGGCTAAGCTGGAGTTGCAAGTGTCCCGGTAGACGCTGTAGGGCGAGCCCGGTGGCCCGTAGGGACAGGCCGGCGAGGACATGGCCGAGTTGAGCGAGGAGCCGCTGATGTTGTTGATATTGTTGAGGCCGGAGTTGGCCATGCCCGGCACGGCCGAGTGGCCCATACTGGAGGGCATGTTCATGGAGGGGATGCTGCTGGGCGCCGAGAACATGGACTGCGAGGACAGGGGGCTCATGGAGTTGAAGAAGGTGAAGCTCTTGGTGGAGAGCGGCGCCGGGGTGAGGCTTTTGGTGGCCCAGTTGTTGTAAGGGTAGCCGGCGTACATGTCGTCGTAGGGCTGCATCAGCCCGCTGAACTGGGGCACGTAGCCGTTCTTGCACAGGTCCATCTGCTGGTTCCGCTCCCGCTTTCTCCACTTGGCTCGGCGGTTCTTGAACCAAACCTGCGTGGGGAGGGGGGAGTGATACGTCTCTGTGAGTGCGGGGCCGCAGCGTTCGCCCACCCCACCGACGGTGCGCGGATGCGTGCAGGGGAGCGCAGGTACCCGCAGCCCAGCGCCTGCTCCCCGCGGCCCGGTCAGCCTCTCCGGGACCCCAGAACAGGCTCCGCACCCTGTCCCCGCTGCCCCCCATCCCCGCGGGCCGGGGTCCCGCTCCGCAGGGTGCCTGCGCGCACATCGGGCTCTGCGCGCATCCCTCGCTGCCCAACGGGATGTGCCCGCCGGGATGCGCGGCCGCCTCTCCCCGAGGGTGCCTGCGCGGCTGTCCGCGGCCCCCCGGCCCCCCCGTCGCCCCTTTCCCGGAGCCGGGAGGGGAGCAGGGAGACGGCCCGCTCTGATTAGGGCCGGCTCGCCTCGGCTCTGCCACGTTTCCGAACGCTAATGCTGTGTAATAAAAGTTCCCTGTTACAGATCATAAAAAAAGGGATTGGATTAGTATGCTTAGGTTAAAAAAAAAAAAAATCAATCCCCGCATCGCCCTCGGATAGATGTGGCCTCTACCTTTGTATCTAATGAGAATTTACAGCCATTACTGGGAAACAGAGAAGAGGGGCTGGTCCTGATGTTTTATGCAAAAACTGGTTCCAGTCTCACTCTTACTCGTTTTATATATAATATCTATCTATCTATCTATCTATCTATCTATCTATCATCTATTTATATGTATGTGTATATCTATATATCTATATCCCTCGGAAAGCGTTTGAGTGCTGCGTGATGGAAGCCGGGCAGCTTCAAAAAAAATCTTTAAAAATTGGTTAAAAATCTGCATCATTCCCCCTGCCGCCTGCGCCCAGCCTGCGAGCCTCCCTCGCAGCATCCTCCCCAGCGCACCCCGGCTTTTTCCTACCGAGCCGGGGCCCACGAGCTCCCTGTGGACACCGGGGCCCCGGTCCCGCGCAGGCTGCGCTCCCTCCGGAGCCGGGGAGGGGCCGGGGGGCGACTCTTGGGGCCTCCCCTCCCGGCGCACAAATGGCACAACTATTATTAAATACAGGGCTCAAGGATGGAAACTCCGTGGGGGAACGGATGGCGGAGTCTATTTTAAAAAAAAATAACAATAATAAAAAGAATCCTGTATAAATAGGAAACGAAAGCCAACATGTTCAAAACCTGTAATATACTCCTCGGAAGGTGCTTCCAGACAGGAATTTCCTGAAAATGAGGGTAATAGTTTTAATTATGGCTCCTAGACATTTTAAAGGAAGGCCCTCATAGCAAATTAAGGTTAGATTTGCAATCTGCCATCTCAGAACATCAAACCCAAACATCTCCTCACAGAAGGAGAACGAAATTATGTTAATTGCAACTCATATTTTAGTTATATTCGCTCCCTGAAATAATCAACCAGTATTAATGCTCAGGCTTTGTTTTGTTTTAAACTCAATTAAGACAATGCTTTCAGAGGCATTTGTTTCAGATGGGTGTTTATGCTTTAAATGTTAAAAGCAGAATCTCTGTAATCCGATTTGGTCACTCAGGGTTTAATTGCCAAGTTAAAAACAAAAAAAAACAACACCCCCCCCCAAAAAAAAAAACCCCAAAAAAAAACAACCCCCCCCCCCCCAAAAAAAAAGAAAAGAAAAAAAGAAAAAGTGGATTTTTTCCGTGCGGTGGGGCTTCGCTCCGCAGTTCTCGTTTCCTCCCGTGCTTAGCCCACGATGCCATGGTGTGCAACCACTGTCGAAACAGCGCAGGGAATGTCTCGGGTGGAAAAAAACACTTGGGAGGTGGACAAACCGAGACACAGCGATAGATCGATAGAGACCAAGCCGCTTCGGCCAGGATCTTTCACACCTAAATCTCTCTAAGGAACTGCCGAAGCACACAAACGCATATATATATATATGTGTGTGTGTGTGTGGGTGGGTATATATATATATATGTTTATGTGTACATATATATATATATATTTCGCCGTATACACCAACATTACTGAACCTGAAGTGTGTCTAAGAGGGTCATATATATATATACCCTATATGTGTATATACATACACCACATATATATATGGTGGCATGGGCTCCGAAGCGTGTAAAAATCGAGCGCCTTGGAGGTACAAGTTTGTGTTTTCAGCGCGTATTGACTTTGCGACCTAGCCCCTGCCCTTCGCTTTCGGCCTCCACAAAGAGCCCGCGGCCTCGGGAGATGCGCGGCCGGGAGTGGCCGGCACAGAGCCCCGCACGGTGCGGATCGGACCTCGCCGTCCCGCTGCCGCAGCAGCGAGGGGCGGTGGGTTGTTCGGACACGGCCGTTGCCATTACTGGGAATAACCAGAGCAAGGGGAAGTTGCTCGGATGGGAGCTTGCTCCATCCCCGCGCCGCGTTTCGTCCAGTCCAGAGAGTTCTTCCCCCCACAGTCAGACCCTTCCCCACCCTGGCCTTACGCTGCTCCCTGCACTGCTCGCCGCCCATTTTTCGAACCGGTCCCCACTGCGAGGCCGACGGTCGCGACCCGCTCCGGGCGGCATCTCTCCTTGGCCGAGAGCTAAATTTCTCCTCTCCGGCCTGGATCCCAATTTTGGTCATTAAAATCCAGCCCAGAGCAAACCGTGGCAGCGTTCCCAGAAGGGGCAGCTTCCCCGAGCCCCCCACGCTCCGGCGGCCCCAGAGCAGAGCTCGCTCCCGGCGGGGCTGCAGCCCCTCTTACCCGGACTCGGGGCTCGGTGAGGTTGGTCCAGACGGCGATCTCCTCCCGCATGCTCATGTCGGGGTAGCGGTTCCGCTGGAAGGTGGCCTCCAGCTCCTGCAGCTGCTGGCTGGTGAAGTGGGTCCGCTGCCGCCGCTGCTTCTTCTTCTTCGCCGGGTCGTCGGCGGCCCCGTCCTCGTTTTTCTGCTCGCCGCTACGTTCTTTTTCTGAGAGGGGGTCGGGGATGGTTGGTTTATTTGTTTTTCCCCTTTTTGCTTTAGTTTTTTTCCCAATACCGGCACACAAAGGCAGATACCCCCGCCCCGCACCCAGCGCTGCCCACCCCACCGGCGACAGGCATGGGGGCACCCACTCGTGTCCCGCTGGGCCCTGAACGCAGCGAGCGCCCCGCAGCCCAGCCCGGGTTGGGGAAGAAGCACGGAGCCCTGCAGGGCCCAGGGCACCCAGGGGCGCAGCAGGAGGGATCCCAGAGCGGCTCGATGGGTGACTGCATTCGTGGGGAGCGGGGTCCCCGTATCACCGGCCGCTCCGCCTTTCTATGGCACCTTCTCGCTGCCTCCAAACCGAGGCCTGATCTTTGCTCCATTGTCGTTGTTGTGCTCGGCCGCGACAGGAAACTTTCGAAGGGCAAGGGTGGAAAATCCAGGAGCAATTAATTGCAAAAGGCTCCTCTCCGCTCCCCCACTTAATTCTCTTTTAATAATTATTTTGTTCTTCATCTTTTAGGATTTTGGTGTTTATTTTAACACAGGGCTGAGCGAAGCCCTCCGCAAAAATCATATTGGAAGAAGGAAAGAAAAAAAAAAAAACACCCAGGAGGGTTTTCTCAGCAGGGATTTGCGCGGGCTGGGAGCAGGAATTCAACACCGGCCCTGCGAACACTCTCTCCCATTTCGTAACGGGGTTTTTGGCTCTGCCCGTCCAGTTTCGGCCCAGTTTGTCCCGGCTGGAGCGCTCAGGGAAGGACTGAAGACCCTGAACCAAAGTGCTCCGGGCTGGGCCCCGGCAGCGCGGGGAAGGTGCGGCCGGACTGTGCAGGGCCAGGGGCCGCGGCCAACCCCCGGCCTCGGTCCTGCTGCTGCAGAAGGGAAAAACCGTGGCGAGTTTCTCCTTTAGAGTGGTATTCCCTCCCCTCCTTTTAAGAGGTTTGGGGTTTTTTTTCTAACTCCCTTTCAGAGGGTTTTGTCCCGCCGCCCGCGGGCCCGGGGGCATTTCTACAGCCCCGACCTCTGCGAGGTAAGCGGGAGTCTAAAAATAATCGCGTGCTGAATCCAGAAGCCGGAAGGACTCGTCCTTGCAAAGTCACCCTTGAATCGCACCTTGCTGGGAACCCTCTGTAAGAAAAGGGGTGAGGGGGCGAGCGAACCTGGGCTGCTCTGTGGACCCCCAAAAGGGGCCGATGGCTCTGCGGGGTCCGCAGCGCAGCCAAGGCCTCTCAGCACAGACCCCATGGCCCCAGGCACCCCGGTCCCCAGACCGGCCCAGCCGCATGGCCCGGCGGCGGCGGCGAAACAGAAACAAAAATAACCCCCGCCAAAACAAATCCTCCCGCTTTCGGCTGCGAACAGCTCGGATAAACCGGGCCGAGAGGGAGCGGGGGGCGATCGGCAAGAGGCAGTGATCCCGATGGGATCCGGCCGCGGCCCCTCGCCCAGCGCTGACTTTAACTCTCCCGGTCTTCCCTAAAAATCCGGCCTCAACGCAGGGCTGTGATACAATTCCAAATCGTAAGGCAAGGCATCTTTAAACGGCTTTTGTAGCTATTTTTTTCCCCATTAAAAAAACCCTGAAATCTGAAAGTATTTTGCAGGTTCTCAAAGAAGAAAAGCAGGCAGCTCCTCAACCCTCCGGCAGCATCGAGGGGTCACACACACAGGGGTAGGGCAAAATGGAGCAAATCTCCCTCTCTAATCTCCAATAATCCCCTCTAATCTCAGTGTCCCTTCCAGACGCCGGTCTCTAACTTTGTTTGCGAATCAGGCCAGGAGGCACAACCCAAACCTTCTTTATCACCGAGTGCCACTTCGGGACCGACCCTTACCACAACCACTCTCTAGCTTAAAACTCCGAAGAGCAACAACAGCTATTAGAAAATTAAAATTATGTAATACACAAATTCCCTCTGAAACAGCTTTGCTGGAGAAGGACTATCACGCTCCTTCTTGAAGCTTTTGTTCCTCTCTTCTACCTTTCCCTTGTCATTCTAAAAACGTTGTTCTTTTAATTAAATGCAATCTGAGAGAGCACAGCCCTCGCACACGCTGGTCAAGGCACGGGGATCCTTCCCTTTTCCTGCGGGGAAAGCCCTCAGCCCCTACACAAAACCTCTCCGCAGCGGCCCGCGCTGCCTGCCTCGGCCCCATGCTGTCTCTCCGGCTCTGCCTGCCCTTTCTTTTTTATATATTTTTTTCTCGCTGACAGAGAGATCTTTTTCCATCTCTGCACCACCCGAGCTGGAAAATAAACCCGGGTAAAAGCTGACATTATTTCAGAAACATCCGGCAAAACCGCACTCCCTGAAGAGTCCCCCCATCCTCCCGACCCCATCAATTAATATCTACAGGGTTTTTTTATTTAAAATTAAAAAAAAAATAAAGAAAAGAGGGCAGATCCTGCGATGGGACCATGGAGCCATGTGCCCCCCGGCGGGCTGTCAGCGCCGGGCACGGTGGGGGAGGCAGCTCCAGGAGGGCCCCTGCCCCCCGCTCCTGTTCCCGGGGCTCGGTTGGGATGGAGCCGCCGCGATCACCGGCAGTTCTTGCTCTCCCTTGTCTCTCCATCGCCTCCGCTTGCGCGGGGGGTGCAGGAGCAGCACCCGCGGCCGCCCCGCGGAGGGGAAGGCGCGGTGGGGAGGGGGAGGCAGCGCGGGGGGAGCAGACCGGGGCCGCGGGGGGCGCGGGGAGGGGGAGGGTTACCTGGCACCTCCGTGTCGGAGGATTCACTGGCTGAGTTGTCGATCGGGTCTCTGGGTTCCGAGGATCTTTGCAAATGGAAGCTGGAAGCCATGTCATGGGAGGGTTGGGGTCTCAAGCTCTCAGGCAGTCTCTCCAAGTTCATTCCACCTTTAAAGGAATCCATGGCAGGGGCGCCGGGCTGCCTGGGGGAGTTTGCAGGTGTTTATTCCACACAGAAAGGAACAAGGAACTTTTTTTTTTTTTTAAAAGAAAAAAAAAATCAACAAAAAACCAAAAGCAAATCCACTTATTACTAACAGTATTATTTTAAGGGTGTCGGAAGCAATCTGGACAGTGCCTGGAAGGCGGTTGTCTCTGCTGGGGAGAGGCACGGCGCTCCGGCCGCATAGGCAGGGAAGTGGTAAAGATCCCTTATAGAGAAATGCGAGTTGCGAGTTGGACAGTTTAAAGCTAAAGAGATTAAAGTGACCTGCCCTAGAACAAATGCCTGTAGTTAAACGGGGCTCCTCCCCCTGAAGGTTAAAACCTCCCCGTCTCGCTCATGCATCACTCCATCTAGCGCTGGCCCAGCCCGGTCGCGCGGGACCTGCCTCCGCTCTCTCCGCCATCCGCGCCCCTTGCACGCCCGCGGCCAGACCCGCGGCCCCCCGCCGCCCCTGCCCGGCCCCCTCCGCCTGGCCGCGGCTCCTTCGGGGGTGCCTTCCCTCCTCCTTCTCTTCGCCCGCCTCCTCCCCCAAACTCGGTGATGTATTCAAAATACTTCACAAACGAATGGAAAGGTGAACAATCCTCTGGGGACCCCCGACCGCCCCCAGCACCCCGGCAGTTCGCCCCCTCCGTAATCCCCGACCAGCCAGCAGCGCGCAGGTTGCGCCCCCGAGCAGCACGGCATCCCCACGGGTATCCCCACACCCTTCCAGGCTGGGCCTCACGACCCGCGGAACCTCCGCACCCAGCAATGGATGAGCACCCGCGCACTCCTCAGCATCTCTACGCGGGGCTGAGCGACCCCACCACATGTTTCAGTTCTCCGGGGAATATGTTCCTGGAGGGGTGCTTGGGCTGTGGACTCTGTCTGAACCGGTTTTAACCTTTTTAAACATTATTTTCCAGGCTGCGGGGGTTGTAACAACGCTGCCCGGGCCCTGCGTGGTGGCTGGGGGAGCGCAGGTCGAGGAGCAGCGGCAGTGCCATCTCTCCCATCACATCATCTTTCAGCACATGATTAATAACAAATAATTTCCCTGCTGCAGCCGAACTCGCGGTGACCCTCCGGAGAGGTCTCTGCGGCTGTGCCAGTCCGGGGGCCGGGGCAGCTGGCGGGGAGGGACTCGCACCCCTCCTCGGCGGAGCCCCTCTCCTGCATCGGTCACCCGTGCATCCTGTCCCGGGGCAGGGGCGTGTGGAGCAGGGCCGGTGCCCAGTGCTGCCCACGCAGGCCGGGATACGGCCTTAGCCCTCCTGGATAACACCTCGTTGTTTTGGCGAAATGGAAAAACCTACGGGGGAAGGAAGGTGCGAACCGCGGGATGAGGGGAAAGGGGAGAAGGGAAACGGGAGGAAAGAACCTGGCTGTGACTGCCTAGGGAAAGGACCCTCTCTCCCCTCTACTTTCTCGGCTCACTTTAACTGATCTATCCTGACACTCTATTTTGCTTTCAAATCAAGTAAAGATGTGGGAGAGAACTTTTGAACTGTTTTATGGAAAAGTGGAGGGAAGGGAAGCAGTGTTCCAGCCGCGCTGGCTTTTTCCGACCTCGCCGGGGAGATGGAGTCGGGCCCGCCCCGCACCTCTGGCAGCGCCCCGCAAGGCCCGGGGGCCCCAAGGGGAGCCCAAAGCTCCCAATCCCTTCACCTCTGGTCTTAAACACCGTTCAGGGGATGTACATGTGAATGCTGTCAGGGTCAGCTCTTGCGAACTCTCTTTCTCTTTGTTGATTTTTTTTTTTTTAAGTGACATCTTGATGTCCTTCTGCCTGTTGGCCGCTCCCGGCTGAACTTCGCTCAGGAGTCTGCAAACAACAGGGAATTTCGAGCACCCGAGGTGAACCAGACAACCTAGGGGCTGTTTAAGATGGCCGTGGTTTAAGATGCAAATATTTACCAGGGTCTCTGGGCCTCGAGGGGCTCAGCTGATGCAGGAGGCACGGCACGGGAAGGATGGAGACCTCCTCCCGTGTGAGAAGCAAGAAGTGGGAGCGGTCTTTCTCCCAAGGAGGAAGGAGGTGAATATGTTGCAAACGTACACCGTCTGAGACCCTTCACCGTCCCCTTTTACCCCCTTTATTTCCGTGGGCGGCAGCCCGGGGCCGGCGGAAGAGGGACGGAGCCCAGCGGGCCGTGCTGGAAGGAGGCGATGGGACTCGTTGACCTTAAGAGTCTTTTTCAGCCTTGATGTTTCTATGATTCCACGAGTTTGCCAACAGCCCGGCTCCACTCCGGCTATTTTAAACCCACTGTTCACAGCAGTCTCCGAACAGGAGGCAGAATTTTTAAGTTACTTTTAATTTTCCTTTAAAAAATGCACCTAATTACAGTTTTTATTCTGTTCTATACAATCTAGTTTTAAAATATTCGTTCTAGGTTCAATTCCTCCCGGCTAGGCGCAAAGATGGGCTCTGCCCGGGCACCGGCGCGATTCATTACCCGCGGTAATGCCGGCTTCGGTTTGCCTTCCCAGGCGACCGCAGGCCTTGGTTCCTCCTGGGGTGTCACCGGGGCAGACATCCCCCTATACGGCCCTTAAACAGAGTGACGGGCTGGCCCTGGGCCGCGGGAGCAGCACCCGGTTCTCTCTTGACGGTCTCCTTGAGTGTCCGCGCCCGGGCCGTGGTGTGGGCGGGCATTTACTGCACACCTGCGCACGGCTCGGAGAATATATCTATGTCATAGATCTAGCTAATCTAGACATTATATCTACATAATCCATACCAGGTATCTGTCCTCTCTGTGTGTCTCACACGTAAATCATACGTGGATTTAAGGGCATCCTCTCACTCCGCGCTCTGTGGAGCGGGCACAGTCCTACAGCACAGAACCAAATCCTCCCGGTTATTCCCGTTGCTGCTCGTGACATTTATGTCACGACAGCAGAGCACGGCCCCAGGGCGGCCACCCCCAGGCCTGCGCTTTCTTCTCTTGCCTCCCATCCAAGAGCGCTCTGCTCAGGGATGGCGAGGACACTTCTCCGCCGGCAGCTCCTTCCACTGGGCGCTACGTCACTGCTCCATTCGCGTGACGTCATTCCTGCCTCCCTGACGTCACGTCTCACCTTTCAGCCAGGTCACGACCCAAGGCAAGCCTTGATGTCCCACTCGGAGCCGGCTGCTCTTCCCGGGAGTTGAAAGCGGCCCAGCGGCCCCACTGGTTGGGCAGGACGGGACACCGGGCTCTGTTCCCCTTTCCACCACCACCTCTTGGGGGGCTGAGGAGCTGCGGGAAGGAGGAGGGGCCGCAGCAGCCCGGCCGCAGAAACTCCGTCAGGACGTCCCTGGGGAGCCGCGACCTGCGTGGGCGTGGGAAGGGCCGGGCAGAGGCGGAGGGAGGGTGGGGCCGGGGCCAGCGGGACCCGCGGAGCTCCAGCGGGGACCCGGGCTGGCGGGACAGCTTTGGTGGGAACGCTCCGAGTGGGGTGGCCGGAGAGCACTGACCCTCCGCGCCCGCGCAGCCACGGCGCTCCCGGCATCCCCGGCTGGGGACTGCGTCAGGGATCTGTGAAAGGCTGGAAACCCGAAAATAAAACCTCTCCGCTTCCTCCTGCTATAAATAACTCCAGAACTAAGGACGGCGCTTAGAAATAAATCAGTGTTGGCCACGCCAGTGACAGCCTCATGAAGAAGAGACGCGTCTGTCCGAGGGCAGGACTCTCACTGCCCCCGAGGGGACAGGGCCGTTTCACCCCCGGGTGTCTGGAGGGCGTCCCTACTTTTGGAATCGGGCTCCCATCCCCGGCTGGTTGCGGTGGTTGCAGTTAATGCCAAACCACCTGGGCCGTATATCAGGTGGTGAAGTTCAGTCTCTGCCAGCTTTTCCTTTTCAGATTTATTACCGTTGTATAGACTCAGATTCAGTCTATAAATTATTGGAAATTGTTACAAAAATGAAGACACCTCCTCCCAAGCGCACCTCTACCCGAAAAGAGAGGGAAGCCTTCTGAAAAACAGAGCTGCAGTGAGGCAAGAGAGGAAAACCCTTCCAAAGGGAAAACCCTTCCTTCTTCAAGGCAAACCCTACCAAATTCAGTTCAACCAAACTAAGCCAAATGCAGCCCAAACAACCCCAATTCAAACAAACTCAGTCCAACCAAACCAAATCCAGCTCAGTCAAACTCAAATCCACTCAGTCAAACCAAACCAAACCAAACCAAACCAAACCAAACCAAACCAAACCAAACCAAACTCAACGGCAACGAATGCAACCAGACCAAGCCAAGCCGCAAACAATGCAATCCCAGCCAAACCAAGCCCAAACCAAGACTGCCAACCTCCCCCGTCTCCTCCTTCACTGAACCCAGGAGACCGGACCAGCTGCAGGAAAACAACTTTCAATAATGGAACCATCCAAAAAGTGCCCCGCGGGCACGCCTTTGCTGATGCGTGGCTCTGACCCACGGGATGACCACGCGTGTCGGAGGAAGAAGGATCAGGAGTACGCGATGCCCCGCGGAGCACGGAGCGCACTGCCGGGGCGGGGGTTGTTGTTGCGCTGTACCGTAGGGGCGGTGTCCGTCGGGAAAGTGTTCCGGAGGTGTTCTGCCCCAAAACACAGCATCACCCCAAATGAAAAGCATGACCCTTACGTACAAGTGGAGATCCACGTTTATGCCCCCGCGCAATGCAAACTCTGCTCTCCCCGCGGGACCGTGGCCCCGGCCTGAAGGGAAAAGGAAGCAAAACTCCAAAACGGCGAAAGGAGCTCCAGAACCCCCCGACCTCCGCCGGAGCTAGAGCTGGGTCCCCTACGGGCGGGGTGGAGAGAGAAGCAGAGAGAGGGAAGAAACCCAGCCCGAAGTGCGTGTTAAATCGTTCAGGAGGAGAAGGTGGAAAATTACGCTGGCTCCCGGCCGGCCTGTCCTCCTGTGCTCAGCCAGGACAGCAATTTTCCTAAGAAGTATAACAAAACGAAATCAGCCCCTCTTGGACTCGTAGCCTTCGTCCCTCCGTATGCCGGCCAAGCCTCCTCCTTCCGCGGGAGCGCAGGGCCCCTCCGCGCCGCGGATGCTCTGCGGGAGGGTTTCCAGCGGCCGCTCTCGGCCTCCTGGCCTCCCACCGCCTCCCTGCCCCATCCCGCTCCCCTCGGTCCGGCCGACCCTGCCCCACCACCTCGGCTCTCCCCGCCACCGAAACACCGTGGGGGAAACACACAAGGAGGTGTATGGTCCTGGACACTTCCCGGGGCACCTGGGACACCCGGGGCTGCCTCCCCGCCCCACCATCCGCATCCCGCTCCGGGGCTCCCCCGGGCTCGACGGCCAGCGGCAGCGCTTGAAAAAACTTGGGATGAAAAAGTTGAAAGCTTAATGTTTTCTGACAGATACAAATGATACCCCAAGGCTTTCTTGAAATGCAGCGAGTGACGGCTGGAGAAACGGTTTTCTTATTCGTGTTTCTGCAGCTGGAAGGAGCCGGGGGTGGAGTGGGATGGTGCTGGTTCACTTCGGCCGTCATTCTACCAGCACCCCGACAATAAAACCATTTCGTGGTTGTCCGACCCGGGACCGATTCCTTTTACCTCCAAACCCCTGGCGGTAGAGTCTCACCCTTGCCAGGGGCTGCTTTCCAGCCCTCCTCGCATCCGTCAGACCACAGGCACTGAACTCCGCTCTAAGAAAATATGAATTTGCTGCTAGCAGCGGTTTGGATTTATCTCTGATAAACCTGATGTGAGTGGGAGAGTGTCAGTGCACTGCAATGGCAGCATCGGAGGACGGACAGCTCAGGAATCTCGTTTTTTTTTTTTTTTCCCTAGCTGGGGGAAAAAGAGGGGAAAATTACAATATAGCCACACGATTCCCTCTCTGGGCAGAGTGAACATGCTTTTCTGATTAATTGATGGAGGAAGGGGCACCGGAGTTTGCTAGGCAGCCTGCTCATATTACTCTGTGCATCTTTAGATCCCGAAATGTGGCTCTTTTGTGGGCTCAAAAAGATGCCTCTGAAACAGGATAATCAGAGGCCCGAGCACTCCGTTTGCATTTGTTGAAGACTCTTCTTCAGGAGAAAAGAAGAGGCTACATTTAGAATGAACGACATTACGTTTCCTTGTGGGTTTCCCCCACTTTGTTTTGGGCGAGCAACCTCTTAATTGCTCCAGCATTTGGATGGGAGAAACACACTTCCCTTCAAGAGGACATTTCCTGAAGGGCTGAAATATTCTAATAATGCGCTGGACTCTTTAATGTGTTTAGAACAGCAGCAAATCTTTGCAAGACCTACACATTTCCTACCTTAAAATGCAAAATCAGAGAAATAATTGACCTCTGAGCACATTCAGCTTATCTTCTACATTATTTTGTTTATTTCCCCTCCTTTAATACTTTTTTCCTTTTAATTTTTTCTCTTATTTTCTTTCCTTCTCCCCCTCGCCTCTCCCCATATCTATATATATTTCCCCCCCCCCTCCTTTCAATTTTTTCTGCTTCTTTTTTTATTTTTTTTTCTTATTTTCCCCTAAAGGGCTGATCTCGCCCCGCTGCTCAGCAGCCCTGCTCTGCTCCCAGCGCAGCTCGGGCTCGTCTCCGCTGCCCCACGAGCAAACACCGCCGAGATAAAGGCACGGGGCACTTTTCTTTCCAGTTTCATTGTGGGAACGGCCGTATCTTAACGGGCACATCTCGGCGAGAGATAGGAACACACCGCCTTCCAGAGGGCTGTGCTAATCAGCGCGCCGGGTTAGATATAAAACTTCAGGGCAAATAAAACGAATTAGTTTTATTAGCACGTTTAGGAGGCGGTCTAACGAAGGAATTCGGCTTTACTAGAGAATGTTTTCTCCTCCCCTTTTGTTATTTAAAAGCAATATATATCCGAGCGGTTCATCACGGGAGGGAAATAATGAATTGTTTCATCTGGGGTCATTTTCTGGGAGAAATGCGCGCCTTTCTGTAAGCCCGATAGGAAGGAGATATTTATATAAACATAAATATATAAAAATAATTATATATATACGGAAATACACATTTTCATAATAACACATGCATGAACAATAAAATAAAATGCGCTGTAAAGGAGAGGTGGCAGAGCCACCAGGTTATTGTTCGGCAGTGGGCTTCGGTAGGAAAAAATCTGCCTCAGTCTCAAGCGCCTCTAACTCGTCTAAAACTTTCTCAGGGAAATGTGGCCACGTCTCCAGCGCGGGATTTCCAAGGACTTTGTTCATATTTCAGGCAAATGAAGGATTTTTGGGGAAGTTCTGCCAGTGAAGTAGACCTCAGGAAATATTTGGAAGTCAGTTTTTATATAGGCGGCTGGAGCTGGCGCAGGGAATGACCTGGAGAACATGGACTTTGGTTTGTTAAGTGGAAAATATATATATTTCAATTGGTATTAAAAAAAGCAAACAACACCTAGATTCTCAATTCAAGCACTACATATAATTTTATGCTCAATTCGTGATTCGGACTTTGCGTTTGTCTGCAGTATGGTTGTCAAAATTTGGGGAAAGGGGACGAAATAATAGAAAATAATAGAAATAATAGAAATAATAGAAAACTCGCTTAGTGACAAAGTTTTAAACGCGAGACTAAAAACGAAATCCCCGAAAGATAACATCGGTGGGCATTCCTCACGTCCATTTAAGCGGGGTTAACACGCGGAGAAAACCCATTTCTCCCCTAGTTCCACGACTTTACTCCGCCACAGGAGCTGCGTGGAACCCGCGATACATGTACTTCCCAAAGACGGAACCTATTTTTAAAATAAAAACAAAACCAAAAGGAAAAAAAAAACAAAAACCACAACAACAACAACAAAAACCAAACCAAAAAGAGGAAGGCAAAGGGGCTGTAGAATATTATTTTCCTGAAAAGGAAAATTCATCGACGGCCCAGGTTCTCTCCGCCCGCGCGCCCTGCGCATCCCCGGCAGCAGCCGTCTCTTCACCGCAGCAGCGCAGCCCCGCGGAGGCACCGCGTAGCCCCCTCCGCATCACCCACACCCCCGGCTCGTCCCGGGGAGACCCAGCCCCGCCGGGGCCGCCCGATTGCCTCTGGGCACCGCTGCCGCCACCGGCCTCCCCGCCGAGCGCACCGGGGACGAGCCGCAGTGGGGCTGGAAACGTTACGGTGCGTTTGGAAAAAAAAAAATTAAATATATATATACACACACATAAAAAAATTATAAAATGAAGTAACCCCTCTGGAATTGCCTTTCCCAGCGCATTTGTCAGAGCTGACGAAGCGCAGAGGCCCCGAAAGAATTTATACACGGTATAAAGATGTCAAGGAGTGCGCGGAGAGCGGAGCGGGGAGCGCGGGGCGGGAGGCGAGGCGAGGCCGCGGCGAGGGGCGCTCCCCGCGCCGGCCGCACGGCCCGGCTCGGCTTTGTCTGGCAGCCCCGGAACGGCCCCGCGGCCGCCCGGAGAGCCCCGAGGAGGCGAGCGGGGCTCGGGGGCAGAGCGGTTCCGCGGGCACTCGCGGCGTGGGGCGGGCCGGGAGCGGGGCGCATGCGAGGGGGGCGGGCCGGGTACGGCCGGGAGGGACGGGCAGCGACACGCGTGGGACGGCCCGGGCACGGCCGGGAGGGACGGGGGACACTCACCGGGCGGCGGCGGCGGCGGCGGCGGCGGGGTGCCGGGCCCGGCGGGCGCTGTGCGCGCCCCGGCCGCCGCTCCAGGGTTTTCTTGGGAGATTTCCCCGTCTCCTCCTGACGTCAGCCCCGTCCCAGGGTGCCGCAGATGGGGGAGGGCCGGGGCCACCGCAGCCCGCACCGGGAGCCCGGCGGCGCCGGCCGCCCCGCACCTCCGGCCCGCCGCCGAAGGCATCCCCCAGCCCGGCCCCCCGCGTCCGGCGGCTCCCGCCCGGCCGAGCCTCTCTCGGGGGGCGGCTTCGTGCTCCTGGCTACACGGCCCCTGCCCTCTTCATTTCCTCCCGTCGGGGGCTTTTGTCCGAGGGGACAGGGACAAGGAATGGCCTCTTTTTTTACTTCTTACCACCCGCCCCGCTGAAATACTCTCTTGTTCCGGGACCTCAGTGTGGAACTGGGAGCACAGCGCTGAGCACCCGGGGGAAGGCAGCGGGCAGCAGCCAGGGCTGCCCGGGCTGGAGCATGCAGGGCTCCAAGGAAATGCTTGCTTGGGTGATATCGGCATACTGAGCTCACTGCTCATTCCCAGGCCCTTGGTCTGCTATAATTTTCCAGGGATGCTTCTGGAGTTCCAGAGACTGCACTTCTCATACCTACCCCCTGGAAGTTTCCCTCTCAAGAGAAAAACACAAAACTCACGCAGTGACCAAGCAAACACGACAGCAGGGGTGTGCCTGGGGCTTTCCTAAGTAGAGCAGGTCACACACTTGTACACACACAGGCTATAACTGTAGGTGAAAACTAGGGACAATGAACATGGAATGGATCACAAAGATAAATAGCATAAAATCAGGAACAGTCCAGTCCCACACTTGCCATTTGTTATAGAGAGAAGAAGTAAATGGGATTCACATGTCGAGCATTAGCTGGTTGTTAGTCTGTAAGATAATATTAACTTCAGTGCTTGCTGGTTTACTCCAGTTTTCCAAAGGCAGTTCCAGGAGGCACCCAGCCTGTAATTTAGGATGGCACATACTGTGTGAAAGAGGCTTTGGCACTGGGGCCTACCAGCACATCAAGGTGATATTAACATAATAAAACTTTTGGAGAGGGAGTAGGAGCTCATAAATTAATGCATTCTACTGTTTTAAAGCTGAGAGCTAACAATGTGTTTCCTGTTCAGCTGATCATCCCCTCTGCAGCCTAACAGCTGTTTTAAAGGTGCTGTGAAACTGAAAAGAGGGAAGATGATTGTCTTTAAATCAATGTTTAATGATGTGTTATTAGGAGAAAAGTCTTCCTCCAGCAGATGTTTACATGTTGAGGACAGAGGGGAGCTTCCCCGGCTGCCTGCCTGTCTGCCTGAGGAGTGGAGAGACACCCCGTGTCCTGTCAGTCTTGCAGATGGCCCAGAACCAGGGCACAGCTCACTCAGCACCAGGAGGGGCTTTGCCCAGGGCTGTGGGCAGGTGCTGAAGAAATTCTTCAGGGAGATTGGACTAGAGGACCTCCAGTGGTCCCCTCCTACTGTATCCAGCCTTTGATTCTGATTCTGTGAAGGTTTTCAAGTAATTTGAGTCATGACTATGAGCAGGTAAATGGGGCAAATACTGAGAGCGTCCTGCCTGTGTTCAGCCTGGGTTGTTGCTGTCAAGATCCTTCCTCCATGAAGATTGGATATGGATGCTGGAATATCCCCCAGCTCAGGAGCCTCCTTCTGAAGGGACAAGCTCAGAGTGAATCCCTTTTTAGAGTGGATCAAAAGACCTCTGGAGAGGCAAACAACTGATAAGAGACCACCCAGCAGGGCGATGGAGTTGTGGCTTGTGGCCTCTGGGCTGCAAGGGTAGATACAGATTCCACCCCTCCTAGTCTGGGAGACAGTCCTTGCTAAATGTGTGTGATAGGATGGAAGCCTGACTGAGCTCCTCAGCCACATAGGTCAGTTGGATTGAGACATTTCTGAACACTAACAGCACTAACAGCAAGCTTCAGGTACTAAAAAAACAAGTGCAGCTTTGAGGCAAGATGTAGGAGTGAACTGAGGTAAGGTGGAAATAGAGGCTGTGAGTATAAGCAGGTGCTCAAATCGTGTTGTTTACTTCACACTTGATTCAGAGGTGGATTCATTAGTCTCAGTGTCTGCTTTTCCCAGCTTCCAGAATAAAAAGTGGTCATTGCAAAGCTTCTCCCCCAGAGAAGACATCAGATGAATTGAGGGGTGCCATTAACACACCAGAGCTTGTGCCCAAATAACAGTGAGGAGTGTCCAGCACTGCAGAAGGTTGGGAGGGAAGGGCACTCATCACCAGGCGACCCTCCTGATGCCAACCAAACCAGCATCAAACCATCTCCAAGCCAAGCCAGTTTCCAAAAGCATTGTTTCTAGAGCCAAGGTGGTATTCTGTGTGATGGTGGCACAGATTGTTCCTACACAAACAGAAGAACCCTTTGCAATTTCTTTTTTAAACCATCACAAGCATTCATTAAAAGAACGTCTCTCCATATTTCCAAATATAGTGAAGAAATGTCTCTCCAAACTCACCATTCCTCTATTTGCAGCCTTCCCTGTTAGTCCGTCCTTGGAATAGTGTCTAAAAGGCCACACTGCTTCTCTGGGAGAAACTGGGATGTTTGGAACATGACTGGATTGTAACATTTCTAAACTTCCCAGAAGAGGCAAACTGTAAAGGAATAAGCTTCTTTCTGTGCACGCACATTTGTTTTGGAGCCAAGTGGAAAGGAGAGCTCAGAAAAAGAAATGACAAATTGTTTGGAAAATATTGTCCTTCCCAAGACAGGCCTAACCATATGGGGGGAAGGGAGTCAATAATGAATTTTTCCCTCTATATATGAGTCCAGCAGCCCTCCCATTCACTCCGCTGGGACCCTGGTGTGAGTCAGGCCTGCAAGATCATCCATTCAGGGAAATATTTCCAGAACCCCCTCCCTGCTTCACTCCTATTCCCCACTGAAAGAAGTCTACGTCTCAATTTTATGGGAAGAGCAGCGGGATGAGACCCAGTGCTGTTCCCATTTCCCCCTAACCTCACCCACAGCCTGACATTGCTGATGGAAAAGGTGTCCATCATGAAGGAAAAGCAGAGCAGCTCTGTCACTTGAAAAACATATCCATGAGTTTATGCAAGGAAAATGAAGTATGAGGACTGGGAGAAGTCCTTTTTCCAGCCCTGCCCAGTCTCCTGGTGTGATTCCAGCATGTTGTATGATGTTTGTGTGCCTGCAACCAACTACGCTGACCTCCCGCCAGGACGTGGGCAGGTTAAGGCAGGAGAAGATGTTGGACAAATAGAAGAAGCTGTACAAGAGCAGAGTTTATTGGCATTTTGATCATGCTTATGAAAGGCTGTTGCAGCTGCACTGGATCAATAATGCTAGACCCAAATCCTTTGTGGAAAAAATGAGGTGCGCATCACTGCCTTGCGGTTAGACAGAAACAGAGAAAACACTTGTTGTGGCAAGGAAATCCCTTCACTCATTTTAAATCATCATGAATTTATCATCATTGCTATCTTTGAGTAAAGAACACACGTGATATTTATGCATCCCCAACTACTAATAGTGAGAGTTATGCAATAACAACAACAAAAAAAGCAGCAACTCTGTGTGTCAGCAATTAGCAGCAACCAGAGCCTAAAGATATTAGGAAAGAAGTTTCTTTTGTGTGTGTGGTTGTGTTTATTCCCTGGTGACATGCTGCTAACAAGCTGCAAACCAAGGGTCACCCACAACAAACAGAAACAAACAAACAAAGTTTTGTAGAGGGTGGTAATACTTAGCTTAATTCTCTTTAAAAATAATTATAGCCCTGTTTGTGACAACTGGAAAGGCCACATTTATTCCAATAAAACTGCTTGTTATTCTTCGAGATGACATTTGGAGATGTTTCCTTTTACAATGTAGATGTTAATGGGAGTAGATCTCCATTGATGAAATATTGATGTATTTCTCATCTTTGCACTTGCAGGATTTTTGATTCTGCAGCTTGTGGTCAGTTGTTTACTTGCCAGTGAAATCACAACACATTTCATGATGTTCCAGAGATCTGTCAGAGGACTGACTGCCAAAGAACAGAGTCTTGGGGATTTGAGCATTAAGGAAAAGTTACTTAAGGTCTAGACTTCAATCCAAATATCCCTACTGCAGTCTATTCCATGTATTATGGATTTTGGGGAAGGTGATAAATGGTCCATACACCTTCAAATTACCCCAGATGCCTCCTGTGCTCTCACAAGGTAGTCGTTACCTCTGGCTCCAAATACTGTGTTGTGCTTAGTATTATTCACCTATGCTTTGACAGCACAGCAGTGTCTCAGCTCATTCACTGTCTGAATGCCACACTGGATCTGAATGTGCCCTGTGTTAGACCCTGGCATCTACTCAAACCAGCTTCTTAGACTGTCAGGAGAAACAACACCCATATAGGTATAATATAGATAGTCAAGCCTACCTTTAGTAGAGATTAATTTAGCATTGGTTGTAACAGAGACTGAGCTTGTACTCACAGGTAAATTTGTGCTCATTCCTGAAGAGATGCTGAGGGCAGAGATGTGCAGTACACATATCTGTCCCTGGGTATGTACTTTATTCCTCCTTCTTCCCCAGAGATTGGCTTTGGGCCAAGGTGAGAGAGAGGAGAGGAGACTTTGGCCCAGACAGTCTTGATTCCTGAAGTTAAATAGTGGAACAAGACTTTCCTAGAGCCAGGACCACCTCCTCCCCTGCCCCACGGGACCTTCTCTGTCTTATATTACTATTGCTGTATCTATTAAGAATAATGACTTCCAAGGTTGTTCTAAAACTATTTAAGTGCCTGATGATCCATCTGAAACCCATCTCCAGTCTGTGCACAGGTCCCAAACATTAATCTTTATAGGTGACCATGCTGGCTTGTGGATGGAAATGAGGTAAATGCACATTATTTGACAGGAGCTCTATGTGGGATAGAGCTCTCTGGCAGCAGACACAGAGCCTCATACAAATAAAAACTGATGGCTTAATATTTTGTTACATTTCCATTGCCCCAAGAGTTACTGCCTCTTAATTCAGGGATGGATTGACCTGTAGAGTGTTCTTGTTCTGGGAGAGGCTGCCTTGAGCTGTCACCCAGGGAGCAGGGCCAGAGGAATCCTCTGCTGTGCCTCTTTCTTCTCCTGGCTATGCTCAGCACCCACACATGCCACCACCAGTGTCTGAAAATGGGGTTAAACACAGGCTGAAGTTACACTAGAGGCAGCATTTCTGAGGGAATTTGCACTTATTTGTGTGGTTCCAGGGAGGATGCAACCAACTCTGCACTAATTTCTAAATATGCATTTCATTATTCATGGACCTATCATATATAGCTGTGTTTAGATGATTGTTAACTGCCAAACCTATTGTCAAGGTCTCCTAAATTCAGTGAGCAGAAAGGGGAGACAACTTCCAGAGGGAGCCTGAGAGTGTCCAGAACATAATTTTTTATATCTTCTTGTATTATACAGCAGAACAAGGCACTCAAGGTGGATTTGGTAGTTGCATATGAAAACAACTGTTGAATCTTGTTACACCCAAAAGCTTTTCATCTCAGGATCTTCCTCAAAGAACTCTCCTGTGCACTCATGGTACTGCTTCTGCTATCCCATCCTGGCTGTCCTCACGCTCCAGAGAACACCATCCTGCCAAAGATCACAGAATCATGGAATCATAGAATGGTTTGGGTTGGAAGGGACCTTAAAGCCCATCTGATTTCAAGTTTGGGTGCAAATATTTGCTGCTTAGAAAGCAGATGAATCATCCATGTCCGTAGGTTAAAAACACATTTGGTATTTTTGCTCTCCTGAGGGGAACACTTACAGAAGACTAACCTGGAGCTCTCCCAGTGACTGGGCTGACCACAGCATAATCACCAAAACTAGGTGTAAGGTTAAAATGAAACACCTGCATGGAAAATGTTTGCAGAAGAGAAGTTCTTGTTTGCCTGGGAGCAAGAGAATTAAAGGCATTCATCCAGCTCAGTGAAATACTGTGAGATCTATGGGTGGGAAGTGCTAAGTATTGCAATTATTATTTACTATATATTAATATTTGTTATTCAGGAGGATTTGTGTGTGGAAGGAACTTGGAAGATCTGGTCTGGCTCTGTGTGTGCTGGGGCTCTCGAGGGATTTTTTTAGTGTCTACCACAATTATAGATGAAGACTGAGTGAAATCTTGTGGTTTTGCTCGACAAAACATTAAATTCAGTAACTGCACATGTTTTCAGAAAAAAAAAAAAAAAAAAAGAAAAAACCTTTCAGAATCTATTTGAATGATATTTCAATGCTGTGGCTGGAATGAAGTATTTTTTTAAAAGGATCACACGTGGATGTTGGGGAGAAGTATAAGCTTAGGCTCCTGCTCATAAAATCAAGCACTACAGATGAAGGTGTCAGGTCCTTAATCACCCCATTTCTCCCAACCTGCAGTGAAAATCCACCTGCATGTCCTGTTTGCAGAGGTCTTTTTGCCTCTATGTTGCTCACAGTGGTCGGTATTTTCTGTGAAGTTGTACCTGGCTGCAGATTTTCTTGCTTCACCTTTTTGGTACGTGCAAAAGAGAAAAGCAGGACACATCCCTGTGGACCTGGGGAAGCTGGATTTTCATGTTTTGAAAGACGACACATCTTTCTGGGTGAACTGCAAAAATTGCCAAGAAACATTTAAGGTGTATTTGTACAGTTGCTTACCATACCTCTTCAGATTAGTGAGTGCATTTAGATGTTTAGCTTTAAAAACCAGAGTTTATTCCTCTTCATTCTTAAGTAAACACTGGAAGTTCAGATCCTCCAGACCGGATAAGACCTCTGGTTCATCAGGTCTGGCATTGTGCCTCTGGCAGTGACTCACATCTGATAGTGGGAGAAGCTGCTGTGGTGAGCTGTCTATGGGCTGGGATGCAGGGATCAGCTGGGTACTGCATCCTCCAATCCTGCCCCTCCTGGGCAGCAAACCCTTTGGTTTCACACTGTTACATCTTCATTAGTTTTAACACACTATGAAATATTAGATACGCTTCTTCATGAGAGCCTCGTTGCCTTCATCAACAGTGCCTGCAGAACTGCTGCTGTTTTTTGGCCTTGGCCATACCAACACTCTGCCATGAGAAACCTCCAGTTGTTTCTGTCCCTGCTCCCCTTGATGTGCTGGGCTCCTTGGTCATGGCTCACTCATATAGAAATTGCTGGTGTTAAAGTCTGCAGGTGGAAAAAGCATTCCACAGGTTCACTTCAGTGTTTCTAAGCACTCCTCCCAGTGCTATGGTGTGTCTGAGCTCAGCTGCTGTTTGGTTTCTTTAAACTTCAACCCTTATGTGACATATAATAACTCTAAACTTGGCATTACAAGCCAAGATTACAAGGTATAACATGAGGTGAAACCGTATATGGGAAATAAGGATGCATGAAAGATTTTGTACAAAGGAAGTAACCCACTGTACATAAACTGGGTAGTTGCTCAGGGCAAACCTTTAGGATTTGATGGATTATTATCACTGTGATCCAGTGTTAAAGAGTGTTTATTTATTATAGCTCCCTAGTCCTCCTCCTCCCACCACATCCCTGCCTTGGGGCTCTGAAAAACTCAGAAATCCCACTTCTCCCTGACTGCCTCATCACTGATGCTCAGCATCTGGGATCTGCATTTAATGCTGGAGCTCAGACCCGTGCTGCTCTCCTGCTGTCCACTGTAAATAAACAGGAGAAACATGGTATGACTGAAGATTTAGCACACCTGTCCTCAGGAAACTTGTGTCTCTGTCTCCTTACTCCTTATCCCAGCCCTGTCACCCCACTGGCACCACTGAGGCTGAGGAATTGTACCTGATGCTTTTCTCAAGAGCTATGAAAGGTGATATTGTTCTAATTCTGTCACCGAATGCTGCTGCTGAACATTTCCAGCTCTCTAATTACAAATGTAAACGCAGTGAGTCAGATCTCGATGGATGGCTTTTCTGTGCTGCCTTCCTCTTGTTTGAGTGACTCTTTCTCATTAAGGTCTGAATGGAAACCCTCCCATGAAAATGACCGGAAATCCTGTTTTCTGGACAGGTACAGATTTTGTGGAGTACAAGAGCTTCCTGGATTTGACTGAAGGATTAGTTTGATGCTACTGACAGTCCAGATCTGTCTCACAACAAATAAGGCAGAACAAGGAAATTTGCTGCAAACTTGCAATGCTTCCCTTCCCTATTTTCCAGCACTTCATTTGGATCATTTGTTTTACTTTTATACATTTCATGTTATCTAACTGCATATTGAAAAACAATGCAAAATAAAACAGCTCCACTATTTTTTTTTTTTTTTTAAATTCAGGTTGTATTTGTTTTGATTGGAATTTGGGAGAAATGACTGTGCCCTAGAGGCAAGAGGTGTGACCAGCAGAGCAGGGTGCATCCCTAATCCGCTGACTGCAGTGACACTCCTGGCAGGGCTGGGAACTGGGAGCCTCTTTGTGTCTGACAAAAGGAGCAGCATCACGTTCAAAGCACTTATTACTTGATAAGGTATTCCTCCTGTAGAGATGGAAAGGAAATAACCTTGGAGGCCAGAGACAAAAATTACATTGTCCATTACGCCTGGCAGCACATAGCCCGGCCTTTAGTCATGGGTAGTCATAACCATTTAAACTGCTCTGCTCCCATGTCTCCCCTGGAAGGATTATTCAGCAGCCTAACACATTTCATCATCAGGAAATATTTCCCGATATTTAGCCTCAACCCTTCCTTTCCTAATCTCATCCCATTACTCTTAATTATGCCCTCTGTAGAACTGCAGATAATTTCTTTCCCTCCTTGATGTTTACAACCTCCAGATACTTTTAGGTTTCTATCATGTCCCCTTTGTTATCCCCCAGCTGAGTGACGTGTATTTGGCTCTGCTTTCCTTTCCTCAGAGCTCAGCCTGTGCTCTCTATCCCAGCTGCCTTACTCTGCTTTCCTCCAAACCTCTTTCCAGCCCTGCCAGTGTTCTGCCATGAAGGACTCTGGTTGGAGAGCTCCTCACAGAGCTGGATCAGAAGGGCTGTCCCTGTGGGGTGTCCTTATGTCCTGCAGGACACACACCGGTCATTGGTGCTCCTTTCCCATCTCCTGTGTCTTCTTGGACCCAACAATGTTTCTGACCTGCTTTGCCTTTCTTCTTCCAGAGCTTTTATCAGCTCCTCTCCATCCCAGAGAAAAGAGAGACAGGAGCTGCTTCTTCCTTGCTGAGCTACTGCAGAGACATCATCACGCTATTTCATTTTCTTGAGTGTTTTTTTTCACCCGGAGAAGTTAAACCCCGCTGCTATTTGCGGGATTATTGATGTTAAAGCCGTCTCTCTGGTGGTGAGTCCCGGGGTGCCCAGCAGTTCTCCCCCGGAGCCCGCCCGCAGCCTGCGGGATGCTGTGAGCTTCGGTGTCCCCCTTTGCAGCACTGGGCTCCCGTCATCCATCGGCAGCCGTGAAACCCGAAACGCCTCCCGGCAGCCCAGGGCAGGCTGTTAAATCCTCCCAGTGTAAATTCCCACTCGGAGCTCTTTCCTGACAGCGGGCGGAGGGCGGGCCGGTGTGGGATGCCGAGCCGCTACAAATTAGAGCGCTGAGTGGCAGCTCTCGCAGGGATGCTGCTCCCTTCTCCTGACACTCTGGGCTGCCTCAGGCTGCAGGCTCTTGATCATCATGGCATGTTCCCCTCGGTGTCCCGCAGTTAATTATTTCTGTGTTGGGTTGCAGCTATCATCTTCCCCTGACCAGCAGTGCCTGCAGCAAGGACAAGAGCAAGAGCAAGCAGGTGACTGGGAGCCCTGAGTGGTGGCAGTGGGGCAGCTGGCTCCATGCAAGCCCTTTCCCTCCAGGATTGCTGTGCCAGTGCCGGACTGGAAGTCTCAGCAGTGGGATTTTTGCCTTCCTCCTCCTTCAGCATGTGAGGAGGATCCAGATGCACCTTATCAGTGACAGGAGAGACATGCTGGAGCAGGCAAATGCCCGAGGGCAAGGTCACATCTTGTGTAACCTATGGATGATGATCTCTGTCTTCCAGAAAGTGTCTCGGGAGGTCAGATTCTTGTGTCTTGCATGAAGGCATTGGGGAGCTTGCCTGGGAGGGGAGATTGAACCCTGGCTCGGGGCAGCTGCTGCCAGGTCGCACTCAGAATCACCCTGGTCACAATGGCAGGGCATGACCTTCCTCCTGAAGGCACAAACCCAGCAGGATCAGATCAGGTTGGAGCCCTCTGGTCTAACCAAAGCAGCCTGGGAGGACTCGATGCAAAACCACCACTTGCACATGCTTAGGGATGGCTAAAGCCTGTGGTCACTGTGCTGGAGAGGAGCTCCCTCAGGCAGAATCCATTCCTTCTGCCAGGAGCTCCTCTTGAGGTGGTTACAAACACATGGCTCTTTTGTAGTGGAGCAGCCAACATCCTCTCCATCAGAGCTGCCACGTCTCTCTTGGCTGATGGCGACACTGCTCCTAGCATTTCACATCTGTATGAACCCCAGACAAGGTGTGCCCTTGGAAAGCTCCATCTCACAGCTTTCCATTGCTAACCCCTCCAGCAAGGGCAGGAGCTCCCTGCAAGCCTGCTCATGCTGAAACACCCACCAAGGGCTGTGCAGCACCAGCTGTCCCTGTCACACAGGGCAGGGCAGTGCCAGGGCACCAGGCAGGCACAGCTCCACGGCCTTGCTCTTGCATGGTGAGGAAGAGGAGGCTCACAACATCTCACCCTCCTGTCACACAGCCAGCAGAATGGCTCAGCTCCATGGACACAGCTTGGAACACACTGTGCAGTACTGCAGGTAGGTCTGCTGGCAGGTCTGAAAGCATTTGACCTTCAAAATATGCTTTGAATAGCACAAAAGTGGCACCTCCTAATAATTAAGTTGAGGAGTTATATTGACAGTGTGAGTCACGCTGCCCTGTGGTTTGGGAAGGCTGTTGCCCATGTTATGCACACACAGGCAAACATGACTGTCACGCTATCCTTTTCCTGATTTTAGCAAATTAACTTTATTAAGAATACAGACAAGTTAATTGTGAGTGATTTGGGAAGTGTGACTCTGTACATGTCTATCTGAATTTGCTGTAAGCCTGTGTATTTTAACAACCATCATGCTGTCACTTTTCTCTTTGCTTATTTCAGCTTTATAGTTTGCAAATCATCAGCTATTGACAGCTCTTAATTCTCTCTGTTTTATGTATCTGTACCTGACTAAATTTGAGACTTAATTTATGCTTTTGTCTTTGTCAGGGAAATATTTCTATTTATTGCAGGTAATTTTATTGACATCAGGCAGTTTTGTACAGAAATGATTCAGTGTTGCATGTGTCCCATTTTTTCCCAAAGGTTTTTCTTAGCTGCATATTTGCACAGCAGAATACTTTCTGTTGTTCTTCCTTGTACCTATTCTTTCAATGAATACCATTTCACTGTGAACTGACAGGCTCATACTGCTCCAGTGCAGCAACTTGCCCATACATATTGTGGTATTGTATTAAAGAGCTCCCTCATTATTTTAGTGCAATGTGTATCTCCAGCATTTGTCAAGGCTTGTTTGATTCAAACGTGTTTGTCTTATCAGAGGAGAAAAAACGCAACCAACCCTTTAGAACTGTCAATGGGGACAATTAATAACATTAAAAAAAAAACAAAAACAAACCAAAAAGAAGAATAGCACACCATGAGGAATGCCTTGCTGTTGTGGCACCAATGAGGAAGTGAGGTACTGGAGCCAGTTTGGAAATGAGCTCTGTGTTTGCTCCAGGCTGACTGGATGCCCCAAACAGGAAGAATCACAGAAGGAGATGGGCAATGGCTGGAAGCACCAGGGGTGTGAAAGCTCCTGGGTGCCTTCCCTTGGGAACCAGCACTGGTCCTGGCAGGACTAAGGTCACCCCTGTCCGAGCGTGTGGATGGCTGAGAGGTGTGCACTTCTCCTTAGTGCTCTGTCTAAATAAAGGAATTATTTCATGAAAGTTTGAGTTGTTTGTCAGGAAAACTTAAAGTCCCAGTGAAAAATCTCGAGTGGTATTAAAAAATTCCCAAGTGGCACCATCTGCGTGACTTCTTGGAAAACTTACATGAATCATTTAATAGTTGTAGTATTCGTTATTATAAATCCACATTTTTAGCCGAAAGTAGCTAAAAATCTGAATTTCATGCTTGATGATCATTTTGTTTCTCATGTTGACAGATGGATCAGAGACAAGAATTTCAAGGCTTTTACCTACGAGGCTTGACTCCTATCTCTTGCACTAATTTTATACTGACATAGTCTCATTCCCAGCACAGATGCTGTAGAAATTACACAGGTGTCAGTTTTGCTCCAGAAAGTTTCCATGGAGCTCTGGTAAATTGAGGAGAATGTGTCAATCTTCTGTAGTGATTTTACACCTGCAAAGCCCCCAGATTCAGTTGCTCTCCAGGCTGAGTGTGTGGACTGTCACTTCTTGCCTTTTTTTTGCCTCGGGAGCCCATCAGTAAAATGGATGTCACCGTATCCTGTTTCAAAATGCTCTGTGGTAGCTGTTGTAGGTGTTGTTAGTAGCTGTCAAGAGAAGTTCCAAGCATCTCTTATACTAGATTAATTTCATTATTGGGTAATAAAAAGATACATTTTTTTTTCCTCAGGATATACTTTAATTTTTCATTGTTTTCTTGGATCCCCCTGCCAGATCTGAGCTGTCCTAGTGAGCAGGACCAGTTCTCACATCCGAGGATTCAAATGTGTGTACATTGCAATCTGAACAGCAGAAGTGAAGTGAGATGACTTTGCCATTGGAGAAAAGCGAGTGCCTTTTGTTTAACACTTGCTTTGCTCTTGCCATCATTCAATGCAAAACCAGGAGCTCTCCTTCCATGTGAATTCAAGGCTACCTGATGTAATTCCTGATGTTTTGAGTCTACCCTGAGGAACAAAAAACTGCACTTTGACTTTGACTTTGCTTAAATCAGAAGTCTGATGAAAATGAAGACACATACTAGCTGAGCTTTATAAATGTTCACTAACTTGCAATCTCTTTTGGACTTTTAACCAGTGGACTTCTGTGGAAACACTCGTTTGCACAGTGCTCTGTGGAAGCTCAAAGAGTCCCTCTGAAGACAATGGCTCCCTTTGTTTTCAAGGAAACAAGTCCCTAAGAACCAAAGGAAGTCAGCCTGTGACTACGGGGCTTTCTAATTCATGAAAAAGATTAAAGTATCTTGAACCAGATATTGCCAAAACATGGAGTGTAAGCATGTGCATGGCTTCTTGTGAGCCTCTCTCTTCTTTCCTTGGCCAGCAGAGATTCCTGGCAGTGGGATGCAGGGCTGCTTGTACTACTGATGTTGTGCTCTTCTACTCTTACTGAATGGACCAGAGCAATTCCCACTGCTCCCAGCCTGGATTATTTTGCCAGCACTCAGTTCACTTGGAAAGCTTTGGCCTTATTGCACACATTCAGCACACGCTCTTTTAAGTGGTTTTCAGTACTCTCAACAGAAGGAGGGGGAAAAGAATGGTCCTGTGGAAATTTTGAAAAGAATTGAGTATAACCTTGGTGTTTAGCTGACATTCAAGATATTCAAGGCTATGTTTTGCTGTTCCTTACTGCAGCTCCAAGGTGGTGGACCAAGGCAAAGATTGTCTAAGGTCGTTAGATTAGAGTCCTTGTTTCCAAGTGCATCTACACACCCAGGTCCATCTTGTCATCTGTATTTGAGAGCTTACTGCCCTCAATGTGTGCAGACATCTGTGTGAAAGCAACACCTTTTATTCCTTTTCTACTGTTTCATCCCATTAAATGCATTCTTTCCTGAAATGTTCCATGATGACATGATTCCAAACCTTGACACATGTGGGTTTTACTGGGTTCTTTGCACATGTTGCTGGCAATGATCTGCAATCCCTAATTATGACTGTTAGCAGAGGTTCAGTACAACTGAACTCAAAACTTGAGCCCCAGAGCTGGTCTTTCTGCCTGGAACTGTGATTTCATGACATTTCATTTCAGTAGTAGGCGTGGCTGCCAAGGGTTTGTGCTTCTCCAAGGTGAGATTTGCCCCCATCAGGTCCACAAGACCCAGCCTAGATTAAACCAAATGAAGCATTAAAAAAATGGAGAGTTCCATGATGTTTTTCCTAAGAGTCTTGGACATGACCTGGAAAAAAGGCACCCCAGGGAGGTTGAGCATCTCTCTTGCAGAAAGATGGCATTGCCTGGGGCACCTTGACTGGGGTCATCTCCCACTCAGCAGCATTAGGTGCCAGTGCTGGATTACCCAATCCTCCCTTTCCATAACAAGCCAGAAAATTTTCTACTATGCCCCATGTGTGCTGCAGTCCTGGTAGAGAGCCTGGTGATGGTGACTATTGTATCAGAGCTCACTGAATTTTTCAGGAGTTCTGGTTGTTTGGGCTTATGCCCTGAGGAACATTTCCATTCCTATTGCTTCTTTTTGGTCCTGCAGTGAATACTTTTCCAGTTCAGGTCTCTGTTTCCCTGGGAAATAAATTGCAATTACTCCTTGCTTCCTCCTGAGTCTCCCTGTGTGAGCTTTGAATTTTATGGGAAACATGAGCAGCTGCCATAAAATCTCCATCTCCTTTGTCCCTGAATAACATCATGCATGCAGTAAATTGCACATCCCAGATTTTGGATCTTTGATGCTGTAAGATTATTTGTGCCTTATCCTCACAGAGATCTAGATCAGCTTCACCTTCCATGGGAGGTTTGAATGTCTGAGGCTGTCAGGATCTTGTGGAGGATGTCCCAGGTTTGGAAGGGACTGTTCTCAAGTTCAACAGAGCCTCAGGCCAGGCTCTGCTTAGGAGGCTTAATTCCCTTTCCCACTAGACCATCTGATTACAAATAACTGTGACTGGATGTTGTATGTCGAAATCCATAATCCCCTGCAAATTGTTTAAAGTCTTGTCCATTGAACTGCAGACCTTTATCAGACAACAATTTATGGGATTCTGTGTCTGGCAAATGCAAATATAATGTGTGCTGGGACATGTTTTGGTGTCAGATTCTCTCTATTATTGGATAACATTATATAGTTCCAGGCTCATGTGAGTAATAACCCCAATTAAAATGTGGCCTTTGCCAAAAAGTATAAATAAATCTGTTTTAGACAGCTCAAGTATTTCCTTGTCAAGCTATTTTATTTTTTAAGACCCCATTTTTATTTTACAAGTCGCTCTTCTCAACATTAATCTGTGAGCAGCACATTGAACATCATGGGCTCTCCTTTCCTTTTCCTCTAAGAGGCAAATGGGAAATAACACTTTTATGTCCAAGAATCCTTGTGTTGGATGATGTGAATGAAAAACTGTAAAATATACTGTTATGAAATAGATTTTCCAATATTTTTTCCTTTTTGCTGAGGTTAACTTTTCTGGATTGGGAAAGATGTCTAGCCTGGGAAAGACATCTGATCTGGGCAGAGGTTTGTGATGCAGATACCCTCAAACCAGACCTACACAAGCTAACAGCAAGCCAAAGGCAGGACAACAGACAGTGTGTTGCTGCTTCAAATGAGTTATCCTGGGCTCAGGGCTGCATTAACAGAGCCATTGTGCTTTTGGTACCCAAGCAATGGGCTCTGGGCAGTGTGACAGGTTTTACAGAAGCATCAGCCTGCTCAGAGCAGACTCACAGATCTCAAACAAAGTACTTCATTTTTTTTTTTACAGTGAAGACGTGCTAACATGCTTAAAATAATGTTTGCAGCCATTAGGCTGTACTCACAAGTAGTGCAGATCTTGGGGTTTGCTTGGAATGGAATTGTGCTAAGTATAAGGATTTATTGCCTGCCTCACACTTGGATGCTATGTTTTATTCTACCAGTAAATAATGAGGGCAGCAGAATTGTAATTTAAATTCTTAGAGAAATTTCGTTCTTAACCTCTTATTGGATGGCTGGACTTAGAAAAACAACTTATTCCCTTGCACCTAAAAGGTGTTCAATAAACACCTTTTGCAGTAATTTCAGCTTGAATAGGTGGCTCACACGAACATTTCCATGAACTTTATTCTCATCTGGAGAAAAATGCAACTAGAAGATGAAAACAAAAGAGAAAAACATGGTCAAACATGCTGCAAGTATATACCTGAGTAATGCTGTAATAAGACTTAGACCAGTTCTGGTTCAATGTGAGAGAAACTGGAGCGAGTTAAAATGTGTGGTGTGGTGGTGAGGTTGTGTTTGGGGGAAAATGAGAAATCCTGCAGGATCATATCCCTGCAGGAAAATCCCATCTCTGCAGGGGTGGAATCACTTCTCTCTCTTTGATCCCTAAAACCATTGTGATCCTCCAGGACCTAGCCGTGAGGTTTTTTTGCCTTGCAATGGACTCAAGTAATTCTTAGCTCTTCACTTGGGTTCCTGCTGGCTGGGGAGGGTATATTTTTAAATGGTGTTAGTGGAAATTTTGATTCAGAGCTTTCTGAAATTCCTGGAACTGAAAGCTTGAAGTTCAGGCTGTTGCGTGGTTTCCCTGGACACACCTTTCTTCTTCTTCTTCTTCTTCTTCTTCTTTTTTTTTTTGCCTGGAAATTTTATACCAGTGGAATCAGGGGATTTTACATATTTATCCAGGATTTCCAGCATCTGGTGCCTGGCTGGAGCAGTAGTTCTGTCTGCCTGTCAGGGCCAGGGACCCCCGAGGCATCCCAGTCCCATCGCTGTGTGGGCTCTGTGTGTGTGAGCCTGCCAGGACCTACAGAGCACACAGCTCCCTTCAGGCAGCCCCACAGACCTAAACCAAGCTTGAGCTCAGCTGTCCTGGTGGAAATCAGCAGGGAAGCTGCTCTGAGGGGTGCAGTTTACTCGAGGGAAAGACAAGCATCAACCTCTGAGCCTTGCTCTCAGAGCAATTGAGAGGGTTAATGACCTGGGGATGGTTGGATCTTTCATTCTCCAACTCATGGTGTGTTCCAACAGTCCAGGAAGTGCTTTATCTTCAGGTAAATTCTCAAAGAGGAATCGTTTCCTCTTTAGCCTCTGAACGGTAGCTCGGTCTGAGGGAGCTAAACCTAATCAATCAGTTAGGGATAAGAACACCAGTTTTTAGAGAGTTGATGATAAATTTTCATTTGGCTTGGCAGAAGCCTGTGATATTGAATCCAACCAAAGATTGATCCCCCGGGTGCTGACATGGAGTTTCCTCGGCTCTTTGGCTCTGTCCTCATGAACTGATTTCAGCATCAGCCTGAGAAGATGAGAGAGTTTTCCAGTCCCTCTCTCAGCTCTGCTCCTCCCAGTGTCTGTCCCTTAGTCCTGCTGGCATTTCATGGCACGTGAAAGAGGTGTTCTGAGCACTGGTATCCTGGAAAAGCCAGAGCTTCTGTTTGTGTAAACTATGACCTTAAGTTTTCTATTTCTGAAGTGTTTTAATTTTTTTCCCCATTTGCTGTATTTCTTTCATCAAAATTTTTTACACGTTTCCAAGTTCTTTGCAGAAACATGAGAAAAAAAGTTATTTAAATGGATTTAGATATTTTTGTCAAAACTCTGTTCATTCTGAGAATTTGACAACCATTTCAAAAAAGTTTTCATAAAACTGGGAAGTTTTCAATCCAACATATCCAATACAATGAGCATATTTTCTTTAGAGGGTGCTCTTTTGCATAATAAGGAATATTTACTTACTTTTTCTTTCCCCTAGACCTGACTGGTTGTCTGTTCTGTGGAGGATGGTGTAAATAGATGGCTTTACTAATTCACATCCAAAGAGTAAGCAGTAGAGCCAAGATCCAACCACCAGCTTTGTAAATGTGAGGCCTTACTGTCTTTTCTTTTAATAGCAAACTAGGATGTGCTTTCAGAACCCAACGCCACTGGTTCATAGATTTTTTTATTTGGACCCCCGTCGCACATTTTAGGCTCTTCCTTGCTGAGGAGCTGCCTAAAGCAGGTGGCGAAAAACAGAAATCCCTGTTGAGAGCCCTCCAACCCAGCATGGGTGCTCTGATTTGTATCTTACATTTCAAAATTTGAGCAAACTGGAACAACTGAGGTTTACCCTTTCTTCTTTCCCCAAAGTAATGCTGAAAATGTTTTGAAGGGTCAGTAAAAATTGTGATTCAAGTTTATTTCCGCATTGGGCTAAGAAAAAGTAGAAGCGAGGCAGTTTTCACGCAATTTCAACTTCCAGGAGAGATTTCTGTGTAAAGAATGTATTCCATTCCCATGGTTCCATGAAGGGCCATTCATTAAACTTTTGTGGGACATGAATAAAATCCAGAGAGCTTTTCTAAATATGGGAGCCAAAAACTAGCACACTGTTTAAGAGAGACAATAGAAATCAATATAATGAGGTAAATCTGACCAGAGATTAACTTTGTTCAGGACATTTTCTAGTAGGAATGAAGCAGTGGGGTCATCCAGATCCCTTTGAAAATTTATTGCTGTGCTCAGGAATTCCTCTTACATCCCAGGACTGGGAATCTGAGCAGCAGGCTGTTGTGGCAAGTAAAAAAAGAAATGGTGTTATCTTGATAGCCAGATAACACAGTATCTGCTCACATAAAGTCATTTGGAGAATATTGTTTGTGAAAAGCTCTTTGCTTTGGATCCGTTCCTTCTTCTTTCTGCTTTCTGATAAAAAATCCTAAACACCAAGCAGTTAAAGGCTGCCATAAAACTGAGAGGAAACACTGACACTGCTGCTTTATCATGCTCCATCTGGGAGGCGAGCCAGCTCTTCCTACTTCAAGTTTATTTCTCCTACTCTGCTTTACCTCAGATAATGTCTCATAAACAGTTAAGAGGGTCATTTGTAAATGTCTTGGAATGGTTATTGCTCTCATATAGGCTTTGGATCTTCGTGCTTAAAGTGAGTGAACATCAAGGTAAAAATCAAAACAAATTCCCAGGCCTGGAGGAAGGACTATTTGGGAATACCTCCTGTTCCTAGGACAAAAAAAGCTATTTTCCCCCCCATCTTATTTTTTAAATTGTAAGCACCATCTCTCAGATTAAGTGAGACTTGTTTGGTTGCCAAGCTTGGTGTATCACTGAACAACTTTTAAACCAAGGACCAGAACACCTGGAGAGAACTCAGCTGGAGAATTTTAACAGAATATGGTCCCTAAAAAGTGGGTTACTAAGCACCAATTCTCTGGGGGCAAACTGCTAATTTCAACCAAGATTAGCTTGTTAAATGAATTAAACCCACTGGTAGCCAGCAACAGCAGCATCTTTGTGAGGGCATGGAGGCTTGTTTTCTCCCTCTCCTCATTTGTGCCTTATTTGTAGGTGCTCCTTTTTTTGGGAAAAGAAAGACCCCTGCCTGCAGGTGTTACCTGGTTGCCTGTAGAACCCAAATGCCTGTTCCAAGAGCAGTAGGTACATGATTTATCTTAATATATCATTTATCCCCTAACCCTGTCCATCAATACATGATCCCCACAGCTGGGGATGCCTGCAGTGCCCTGTGAGCCAAACTGTGGTGCCTGAGCCATGGGATGCAGGACAGGGGCAAGGAGCTGGCACAACACAACCCCCTCAAACTTTTCATGTGCTAGAATAGCATCCCCAAGCTCTGCTCTGAGCAGAGGCAGCAATAAGGGCTCCATCCCCACACTGCTGTGTGTGTCAGACCATGTGGTGAAAAATGGGCCTTTGGCTAATTTCTTGTGACTGTGTTTGAAGAGGCAGCTGTGTAAAAAGACATTTACAATAATCTTTCATGTTCTCCAAAGGAAAAGAATCCACCTGTGTAATCTTTCAAGTTAAGCTTCCCTCAGGTCTTGTTTAACATTATGAATATGGCAGCTCATATAATTTTATTATCTGAACTAAATATTATTCCTTCTCTGTCTTCCTGCTATTTCTCCTAATCCTTATCAATAAAATGACTAGGGTATAATGATTTTATAGCCTGCTGCTTCTTTGTCTTTTTCTTTTTATTACTTCAACTGTATTCTCTTCAAATAAATGAATTAATATCACAATTAGAAACTCAAAGCAACATTACACAACCCACACAGCCACATCAGTCATGAATGCAGAAACAGAGATGACGAGATATTTACTTGTGATATCCTAGCTCTGAAAGGGTTCCTCAGAAAACAGCAAAGTGAAGAATATGTTGAACTGGGAGAGAAAACTGGGATCTACTCCTAAGTTTGATTGGAATTATTTGAAAATGGGCTGTTTGGAGAGGTTCTGCTCTGAGCATGTCTGCTGCTTCTTTGGCTGTAGGAGAAGGGAACATAATAAACTCCCTGGATTTATTGTGTATGGACAGGGTGATGGGATGGTGGGCTGAAGCTCTGGAGAAGGCTGCATCCAGTTGGAGAAATCAAACTGCAGGAAGGGCAACAAATCAGAAAATTTTATTTACTGTCAATACCAAGGAACTCTGAACTGCTTTAAACAATGAGATGTGAGGCTGGGGCTTGTAGACTCAAACTTCATCTCTTTGCCTTCAGCAAAAGGGGTATTTCTGTGCCTTGACCCTCCATGAGACAGGAGTGATGAGACATACCTACTTTAGGCAACATTTGAGATCTGAGTCGATGATTTTAGTGCGCCCTGCAGCAATCACTAAGTAATTATTATGCACTAATTTTTTTCAGCCCAAGCCTGTAGTTTCTGCTCACTCAAGGGTAATTTTTGACTGCTGCACTCAGTGTGGTATCACTGCTAAAGCTGGTATGAGTGGATGCATCCAGGTCTGAGTTCCAGTGAAGCAAAATCCCTTCTTGTGCAATACAATATATGTCATTGTAGGCAGGGTGTATTAATTATCCTTTCATACATAGGAAATAAATGACCGTAAAGCTCGCTAAGTCACACTGTCTGCAGAGATTCCAATACTGGATCTCAGTGATTTAAAAACAAAATTAAATGCTCCAACTAATTATAGTTCTCTGCACATATAGTTGCCTCTGAGTATTTGCAGCTGTCAGGTCAAAATATTTCTAATAACTGTGGCTGTGACATTTGTTCAACAGATGAGGTAAGAATAAAAGATAAAGGGACAGCAGCCTGGTTTGAGGAATGGAAAGGAGATTGGACACAAACTCAGTGCCATGGAGCATTATAACAAAGATTTGAAGGTGGGCTTGAATGCACCAGATTTTACAACTAAAACTAAATAGCAGGTGGTGTGGTAGCAACACTGAGAACAGCAGGGAGAAAACACCTTGTGGAGGAAATGCTGAGAAATACGTGTTACTCCAAGGCCAGACCTGAGAAGACTGAATGTTAAGGTTCCTCTCAGGAGGGATTTAAGGTCCTTGAGCTGTTTGTGTCATTTCTGCCATGTTTTTCCATGAAGAAGGGCAGCAGTGTACAGGTGGATGTCTTACTCTAAAATTCATAAGCACCAACTCATCTGTGCAGAGGCCTGAACCTCCTTCACCTCTGGGCTTCCCTGCAGCACAGCTTCCTGCAACACAGCTTCCCTGGTGTTTGAGTGTGCTTTACCCTGCACCATTCCTGCATTTCTGTTCCGTTTTCTGCAGAGTTTTTCATTATTTCTAAACTGTGCTTGGAGGTTTCAGACTTGGAACACCCTACCTGTGTCTTGCATATCTGGCTTTTTTCTTTTTTCCCCCATTGCAAACAATTTTTTACACACTTCTGTCCTCAATTGCTGCAATATGCTCTGCATAAGACATAAGATGCCAACGGCAATCTAGTTTTTCAAAGGTTTCCCTTTGAGAATTCCCTGTGAATTCCCATCATGACATTGTTGACAGAAGATACCTTAAAAGGAAAGCAACACTAGGAAAAACACATGTTTGGGTATGGGTTTTTTCTTTTGTGGGGGGAGGAGTGGAGGGGGAAAAGATTAGTAGACTATTCTCAATGTGTATGTCTCAGATCTGTGATCTTTGCTGCAGAATCCAACTGTGCAGATCTATCAAGTTCAGCCACGCTGGGGTATGCCACACAGGTGGATGGTTTAATCTTGACAGTTGAGCTTCCAACTGAAAGGAGACAGAAAAAAATGAGATGAAAAAAACATGCTAAAACCTGTTCAGCTCCCAGCCAGCCTTTGGAGCTGTGCTGCTGGATAACATTGCTTGTGGAACAAAGGCTCAGGCATGGGTGGCTCTTTCCATTACAGGTACTCTACTGGTTTTCCTAAAGCAATTGTGAAATGGCAAGGACCCTGGCAGCTCACAAAATAAAGAAGGTGGGGTGCAGTTCTGTTTTGATGAAGAGAAGGCAGTAACATGGATATGACCTTGGAATGCAGCTGAGATCCTTGAGCAGAGTGTGTGTTACACAGGGGAATGACGATACTCCAAATCTGTGCATTTAAGGCTGGATCTTTAAAACTGGACATCATTCATCCACAGAGTTTTCATTTCATTTACACAGGAGAAAACATCCTGTTCTCAGGAGGAATATTTCAGAGCCGCCTTGCTCACCCACCAGCTTCACTCTGCTGCCTCTGGAATGCGTCAGGTTTGGGTGGAAGTTGCATTTCTGCTGCAAACTTCCAGAGGCATGCGTAGAGTTAGCATGGCTTGGGTTAACATTAAAAAAAGGAAATGTTAATGAAATGCTTAAGCACATACCTATGACACAATCTGAAACAGGTGGATGTGGAGCCATTGAAGGGCTCCTGCTTCACTCAAACCATATGTGAGACTCCTATTGCCATCCTAGGAGCAATGATCAAGGGCAGGAGATGACTGTTAGTGAGCATGATTTAAAACTGACTTTAGAAAGAGTAATTTATGCTTTGGAGCCTCCTCAGATGTGTACCCAGTAGGAAATTCTGTAGCTACACCTGTTTACACATCTTTCAGCTCACTGAGATGCTAATGAGAAACCCAGCCATCACGGGCACAGGGAGAGACTGTAACAATTACTGAGCACCAGAAAGAAAATGGGTTCCAGTGACTGATTTATCAGCAGGCTTTCCTGAAGGACAGATAATTCACACCAGGAGTTTTGAGGGGCTACTGGGCTGCACTCAGATTTTGTGGGACAAGGCTAGAGATTGCATCCAGCAGGGTTGGTAAACACAAAGGTCTCTGGAGCCAGGGATTGCCCAAGACAATGATCCCTTTCATCTCTCTTCCTTTTTGCTGGAACTCACATTTTTAAATCTCCATGTGCCCTTCATTTTTGTGAAGACTTTTAGATTTGATGTGGCATCATATCATATCATATCATATCATATCATATCATATCATATCATATCACTTCTTCTGTTGAAGTGTTTTCTTCATTCATTCATTCTTGGCACCATGCACATTTAAAGAGCTTCACTTTGCACCAGGGTTCACTGGGGGTTCAGAATCTCTTTGATCTCTCCCTGCCCTGATCCTGGCCATTGCTGTTGCTTGATAATTTAAGTAGAGAGAAACCAGTGTCCTTAGACTTGGGATGCGTATGAGAATGGCCTTCCTTTGGCAGGGGTGAGACATGCTGCACTCTCTAGGAAACCACAGAATTGAGGCAACTACTTCTTTGCAGGATAGAAATAATGCTTAGTGTTGGATGACCTTTGTCCTCTTCCAAACATCCTCATGGTGTTTTTCCTTCAAAACATTTCTCCTTCAAAATCTCACCATCTCCCCAAAAAGCTTCCCCAGAGAAGTGCAGCATTGGAGGTGGGGAGAGGAAATGCAGAGACACACTTTGAAGAGCTGGTGAAAACCTGCAGATGTGCAGAGATATTTCTACAAGAGATGCCCAAGCTGGGGCTGGATCACAGGGTGGCACCAGCATCCCTCTGCAGAGCAGTAGGTGCTGCACCTCTTCATGCCTCGGGAGCCTGGGCTGGGAGTGGTGGGAGTGAGGAAAATGCTTGGGGAGGTTGCAGGATCAAATGGGTCGCTTAAGTGCTAATCATTATAATTTTGTTTGTGAAGCATCATTTTACTTTCTAAAGATAAATACAAACATGGTGAAAGATGAATAAGGCTCAGTGTAAATGGCCTTGGGGGTTTCAGAAGCTGTTCCTGCAGTTTTGGGATGTGATTATGTGATGCGAATATGCTCCCATCAAAGCCGCTTGGAGACTCCAACCACAATCTCATCACCCCCCTTCCTAAAATCAGATTGCAAACCAGCAACAAGACTTCTGCTTAATTATAGCCCGAAGAATGATGTTTGGGCTGTGAATCATGTTAGATTTCACACTGATAGACGAGGAGTACAAGTGCTGATAGCATCTGCAGGTTGGGCACGGTTCACACACCGTGGCGGGGATCCGTCCCGCTATGCTGTGTCCCCAGCAGGTCCCTGGTCTCACTGGGACCCACACTGACACCAGAGACCACATTTATTTTCTGTGCCAAGTGCAGCTTTCCTACTGTGCAACCTTGTGCTCGCCCCTCCTTCCGTCTCCAAAGGCCTTGGGAATTGGAAGACTCCTTTTTCTCTTTGCATAAGCAGGACATAAATTCAAAGGGTTCTGCTGAGTATTTGTTAAGATACATATTTATGTGCAAAACCCTCCCGACCCCTTAGAAACCATTTAGTTAAAAGAGGATAAAGATGATTTATTTACGCCTTAGGGCTGTTACTATTTAAACACTGCACATTTATGTCTATTTACTCTGGTATTTACTAGAAAAGCATAGTTAAATTAGCAGTTGCTGCCTCTCCTAAGCCATTTCTGAAGGATCTTACAGCACTTCTTTAAGGGAACAAACTCAGGGATGAACAAACCACGTCATTCTGGCTGTAGGACAGTGAAAGAAAACACCCTTTCCCAGTGGCTACAGGGAAATAAAAGGATGTCTGTGGATTCCTCAGTGTGCCAAACTGCTTATTTTGGTGAAAACCCCAGCTTTGCAAACTGTGTTGTCACCACACTCTGCAAGCAGCATCAGTGGGGTGGTTTGCTCTGTCACCCAGGTTTGCACCCAGGTTTCTGACGTCCCATGAACTCCATAAATGGTGCAGAAGGGGCAAAATCCCAAGGATTCTCCTGCTTTGAGCTGGACAGGGTTCTTTTTTCTGCCAAGGGGTATTGGCAGTAATGGCAATGGTGTGGTTGATAACTGGCTGGCTGTGCTTAATGACCCGAGGCACGACAGCTCCTCTCAGCTGGCTCCCAATCCCCAGGAAATGCACCTCGGCTTGATTACTGTCACCTAAAGAGTCACACATGTACTCTGCAAGCCTCCTTTTCATTAACTTAACCTGTGCCCAAAGAGCTGCTGAAGAAACAGATTTTTTCAATCAGATAGTGCGTTTTCTATTAAATGACTTGGTTTCTACCCATTTTCTCTTCCTTTCCTGCTGTACAGGAACTATCTGTGTTTAATGCTGTAATGGGATCTTACCATAAACTTGGCTGTGTCCTTCTGAAGTGATGGTGTTGATAATTAAGATGTGTTATGGTTTTCCACTAAGTATATTTGTACCATATGGATATTCAACATGTCTCAGAGCAAAGACTGCTCCTGAAAATTGAGGACAAGGTGCAACAGGTGGGAATTCAGAGTGAAAAATACTGTAGAATTCTAGACAAGCAGGGAGCTCTGTATTCCTGTACCTGCCTGCCTGGGGTTCCCCCGCAGATGACTTTGGCAGTGGTTTAAGAAATGAGCATGCAGGGTTGTTGTAAGTGCAATCAGTGATATATTGCAAATGTTTGCAAAGCAGCTGAGAAAAAAAGCTGCTGGGGCAGGGCTTGGGTTTTCAGTAGCTGAACTAAGGAGTGGGACCTGGAGATCACATGGCTTTGGGGGAGTGCTGGCAGGGTTGAATTAAGCATAAATCAAAAATGTCTCTTGAATAATGAGGTAAAACGTAGCAATGGATTTCAATTCCAGAAACAACCTTCCTCTCCCTCTAAATGAATGTTTTTCAGAGCTGTTGAACCATGGGTGTTCCATGTTCAAGGCTTAGACTCTGGTGGAGGGTGGGAAATTGCACGTACTCCTTGCTCCAGAATGAAGAACAAGAACCAATCTGTTCTTTCCCAGACAGAAAAAAGCCACCAGCACCCAGAAACAGACCATGATGACCCCAGGACCAGGATCCCTCCTGTGAAGCTCTGCTGGGAAGCAAGGGAGGGTGGTGCCGCTGCTCTACTCCAGGTGTCACTTCCCAGCTTGCTGGTGAGGTCAGGAGTGGAATTTTGCAGGTGAGGCAACATTCCTCTGGCAAAACATTATCCCTCAGTCTTGGTACCCAACTGCATTTGGTGAAACTGCCACTGGTTTTCATCTCTCCAAGCCCTGTCCCAAACTTTTCAGCTTGTCACCCTTGACATTGCAATGTAAGAATGATTCACCAAGCCCAAAGATATCTGGAAATGGCAGACTCAGGATGTGCTTAAAAACCCCAAAACCAACCAACCAAACAAAACCCCCCAAAACAAAAAGTGCTTTATTTATTAATTTGCTTGTTTTTCTCCTGAGCAGACAGCTCTCCAGGACTGCAGAGTGCTTTGTGTGGAAATTCTGGTATTGTTTTGCTGTGGTTGAAGTACAGAAAGTGGGTAAATTAGTGAGATGCTCTTGTAGCAGACAGATATGGGCTGGATTCTGGGGCTCCTGTAAATGTTCTCTGTTCACATGTGGTGTGAGGAAAGGAATATGGGTCAATTTATTCCGTTTTCTTTTTAGTATCATCTAAGAGTTGGAAAAGATTCCTCATTCCTTAAGTGTTCTTTGCTTTGCTGAAACAGCCTTCTGAAGAAAGTGGTAAAAAAGATACAAAGTTTGAAGCAGTTCCTGTGTATAACAGGTTAAATAGCTTTGAAATGCAATGCGAAGTAAATAACTTTGAAGCACAGTTATTCTTTTTTCTTGCTGAATTCCTAGATCTCGCATGACATGGAGATCTTATTTTCAGGAAAAAAAAACATAAAACCCCCATATTCTTTGGCATGTTTAATGGAAATCAATCTGAATTGAAATTTCAACTGTTAGTAAATCAATGCCATCCCCACGCTCTCTGTGAATACTTGCCTGTTCCTTAAAGATCATGTTTATATTTATTTAAAAAAAGACTGCACAGTGTCTGGCACACTGAACTAGACACTGATGGTGCTTTATAGCTATTACTAAGGATTGTGAGCTCCTACAACCCATCTTTGGGGAGCAACCATGGGTGACATGAGGCTGCTTGTCACCTCCCTTGACAAGACCATGCTGTGTGAGGCACCCTGATGGCTGCTCTGAGCAGAGGCGTAGCTGAAGTTCTCTGTACGTCCTGCGTTTCCCAGAAAGAGCTTTTCCAGTGGCCTCAGACAACTGAAATCAAGCTGCCTGTGAGTGGTCCCCACTGTGCACTGCAGCTCCACCTCTTTAGCAGTGGAGCTTGGCGGGCTGGGCAGTTTTCCAGGAGCTCTGTGTCCTGGGAGGTTGTCACTCATCCCTCGCAGCAGCCTCTGCCCGCAGCCATCCATCACCATGTCAGCAGCAAGCCCCCGCTCGCTCCTTCCTGTGGATCACAGTCAGAAGAGAGAGACATCCAGGGAAAGGAGGGACAACTCTGTGTGCCTTGGTGTCATTCTCTCAGAAGTGCTTTTTTCAGGGTGCATGACCCCTGGTGAGGGCCAACCCTGCACAAATTGTGAGGGTGCAGGGGTGGCACAGCACAGGCAGTTGTACAGACAGGTCTCTCCAGCTGATTATACCTTCAATGGGTGCCACTGGCTCTTGCCAGGTTGAAGGAATGCATGCAATAAATTTGCCATCCAGAAGTTACCTGCTGATCTGTATGCTTAAGTTACCTGTCTTATTTATTGTTTTTATATTAATTAGTTTTCCACATTCCACAATGTCACAGCTCTTTTCTTAGACATGTGTGTGTGTGACAGATTTCCAGACTGTGTGACATAGGCACCAACCCAGGGAAATAGGAATATGGATGTTCTTGAAGATACCAGCTTTTTCCCAATCCCACATGACTTGAAGGATTAGCCAGAGGCTTCTTAAAAGTGCCATGGGAAGAGGGGTGCTGTGGCATCCAGTGCCAATGCTGTCCTTGACGATTCTTCCTGCTGGAAACATGTGAAGAAAGGATATTTCTGGGCTGTTTGTGCAGATATTCATAGGTCCAGTGCATCCCTCTGTGCTTGCACTGCATGCTTTTACCTTGACTGGCACGTGCAATTTTTTTCCCTGTGGCAACCTTCCTGTCCCTACAGACAGCACAAACCTGGGGAGATTGCAGGAATAAATAATTTTCCTTGCATCTGCGCTGCTGCAGGAGGGCTGCCTGCATGGCGAGCACGTGCACTGTCTGCCCCATGTGCAGCCATCTGGTTCTGCTGAAGGTTTTGATCTCTCAGCCGGGTTTGATTTATGCGGCAGGAGCAGCGGCATTCCCACTGGAGGAGCCGAGCACGACGGTTAACACTGCCACTGCTCAAGGGTGAAGTTGGATCCCACCAACCAAGGGCTGAGTTTTAGGTTGCCCCTTATTGGACACATCTGGTGAAGGAAAAGCTCTCTCCTTGCCGTTGGCCCACTCTGGCTGGGTTTGGGCCAGGCAATGTGAAACCCCTCTGCATTTTCAGTGCCTCATGTCTTGGTTTGCGGGAATGCCGCTCTCCCCATCCAAATTTGGGAAAAAGTACTGAAGGGTATTTTTGCACAACAGAAATAAAAACTAACACAAGGATTTCTAACTTGATATAAAGAGTTGGTTTTTTTTTTTTTTTTCTCCTGTTGTGAAGGTGGGATCATCAGGTGGGATGTCCATGTGATGAGAAGCCTCAATGAAATGTTTTGTAAGGGCAGTACTCCGGGGGGCTCGGTGACATCTTCAGTTTGCATGTAGGGAATGTCACAATGCCACATTGCTCATCTTATTTCCTGAGTCATCTTCATGGACACTGATGGTTTTTCTCCTTTTCCTTCATTTCTCAAAGGCTGTGAAACACCCTGTTCAGTGGTTGTGTACTTGAAGCTCTTGTGTGTGCTTGTTTTTTCCAGATAATATGACTTATCATGGTGCATTACCATAACTTTTTACTGTTTCCTTTATTACATGACATTTTGCAAAGTTCATCAATGAATAGTTGATCTGTAGTTCCAGCTAAGAAATGTGATTGTTGAAGGTATTGTTCCTGCCTAGGAGAATCCCAAACAAAAACTGAAATATGAATTTAGTCTAACCCAAAGCTCTTTTATCTTAATTTCCTAGTGAAATCCAGCTGATGTGGGTGGGATGCATCGATTTAAGTTGAAAGAGCATTATACTGGCACAAAGTGTTTTGGGATGGGAACTGAGAAGAGAAAATTCCAATTGAAATGTCATAGGAAAGTTGGGGAGAAAAAAGATCTATTGACCCAACCTGGAACGAGCACAGCCCTTTGCACAGGCAGGGCTGGTAAGCCCTGCAAAAAGTGATTTGTTAAGGTTTGGGTGTGTTTCTGTGATGCAGATACTGAAGGAATTTTTATGGGATCTGGCCCTGGAATTGAGAGGATTAAATAGCAAAGGGAAAACCAATGTGCCATTTGTAACTGATAGCGCACAGAAATGATAGTTCTGGTAGGAGCTGGAATTTGCATCCCAGTTGCTGTAGCCAGCCATTTCTAACCATCTGTGACAGCAACAGCTTGGGAGTCAGGGCTGGAGAAATAAGCTGCAGCAGTCCTGCATTTCTTCATGGCTTCAGGAAGGATGTCCCACGGTGGGAAAAGTAGACACAGCCCTCTGGGTTGTGATTTTTTTGTTTTTGAAGCCATCAGTCTGTGTCCCAGAATTGATCCATGTGTGTTGGATTGGAGGTGCCGAAGGGAAGGTCCAGAGTGCAGTGTCAAACCCAGATGGGAAGTGCCTGAGACAGAAAACAAATCACCAAAATCTCTGTGCAGCACTTCAGCCCACGCTGCTGCCGGGGTGCAGCAACACTCTGTGCATCATGTGCTGCCATGGAGTGTTGATCTGTGTTCCATCAGCAGGCTTTGTGCTTTTTTCTATTGGATTTAACCCAAAATACAGCAATGCTGTGGTCAGGCTTGCAGGAGAGAAAAAAGGAGATATTATGGTCCGGGGGTTTAAGTACAGAACTGGAAGTCATTTCAAGGTCCAGTCCCGTGTCCTGGTAATTCAAAGTTTTTTCTGTGCTCAATCCACAACCTGGCTGTGCTCTCTTTCTGTCCTGTGCATCATGATCTTGGAGTGTGATGGGACTCAGTTAATTTACAGGTGTTTGGAGAAGCAAAATGAACCCTTGAACTGGTTTTTGGTGCTGTCTCTAGGTTCCACCTACATAAAGAAATCAGAGTGTCAGAGAGAGAATCAGGGACCAGTTCCACTGCATTCCCCTGGGCATTGGGTGGTGTCATCTAAGCCAGAAATGCTGGGATTTGTAAAGGCTGCTGCCAAGCCTCTGGGAATTGTAAAGGTGCATCCAAGATTTTCTGACTCATCTGAGGATCTCAATTAAATGACTCAGTAAGTGACACACAGCTTCCTAGAGCAAGGACAGAACATTTGTCCAACACCACAGGGACCAGCAGTCCCGCTTGGGATGGGGCGATGCTGCAGCTGATGAGACTGAGGGGTGCAGGGATGGCAGCATGAGGGGTGCAGGAGTGGCAGCACTGCTGAGCCCAGGCTTTCCTTCTCTCCCAGACCTACGGTAGCTCCAGGCAGGGAGCAGCAAACCTGCGGGATGCCTTTCCTGTTGGATAGTTTGCATTTTGGGCCGGGTCATTGCCCCGCTGCAGAAGGTGGTGGGAGGAGGGAAGGGACGCCAGGCCTGCAAATTAGCTTCAAAGGCTTGGTGCGAGGTTTATGGGGACATTTACTGGTGTTGTTTTCATTATTTACACCGGTCTTGGTTCTAGGAGTTCTCATTAAAAGCGTAATAAATGTAAAAATATTTTACAGGCCAATAAAAGCTCCAAAGCAAAAATAGCTTTATACAGTGTGATTTTTTTTTTCTTTTGCAGAATACTGTGTGGTATCATCTCGAATCTGATCATCTCGAATCTGATCATCTTGAATCTGCTGATCGCTGATGGGATGAGAGAAGCCTCTCCATTCTGATGCAGTGTAAGGGGACAAGATGGGGATCAGGATTACTTTCCAGACAATTAATTTGTCAGGTAATGGTCTCTTAACTCTCAGTCACTGACTTTGATGAGAACACATTGGGTCAAATATAAATATTTTCTTTTTTTTTTTTTTTTTCCCTGTAGAAAAGACAGAGAGACAAATAATTCATATTATTGTTTTAAAACCAACATGAAATATATTCAGAAAAGCGCCAGAATGGGACTGACAAAGAGAAAAGACATTAATGTTTTCAAGTTCCTCTATAAAATACGTTTGCATAAACATGCTGTATTTAGTCAGATCTAGCCTATAGTTTCTGTAAGTATGTTAAACAAGGAGAGTATTTTTTGCCAAATCCTCTGTTAAGTTTGGGATGTGCAGTCCTCTGCAGAAGGACAGAACTAAAATGAGGGAACACTTTGGAATGAACTCAGCTTGGAGGCAATCCAAAAATCTCGTGGAATGGGTGGAGACGAAAAAAAAAATTGAATTTAACCATTAAATCATCCAGCAACTTGGTATCTGTGACATTTATCTTGTCTCAAAAATAATAATGTTCCAACGTCTTAATGACATCTAAACATCTTTGATCACAGAGCAGACAAATTGGTCCAAAAATGATAGATCTGTCTGTCTCACCCGGGTTATCCCAATAAATACTGAGTCAGCTTTGCAAAAGGAGTGGTTGTCAGAAGAGTGGAATGAACATAGATGTGCTTGACCTAAAAGAAGCTGGAGGTGTCAGCTGCAGCAGCCTGTGGACCTCCTTGCTAGAAAGCCAATTTATGATTCCTGGTTTTTAGGCTCTGGCATCTGCAAATGCTGTAAATATTTCTTTTTCTTTTTCTTTTTTTTTTTTTTCAGCTGGACTGTAAAATTTTCTCTCATAATTTTGCTTGAACAATGATTTTTGCTCATGCAGGGTTTTGGTCCTAATTTTTTTTTTTTTTTTTCATGTCAAAAAATGAACCCTGCACTTGGAGAGCGGGAATGTGGAGGAAACTAATTTCTCCTAGAAGGAGCCTGTGCCCTTCTCCCCACATGCTGACTGAGTTGACCTGTGGCCAGCATTAGGAGGGCATTATCTCACAAGCACCAGAAATGTGCTAATCACCAAAAAGACTAATAATGGCACAACCAGCTCAATGCCATTTTTGAAATCCAGTTTGAGAACTGAGTGATGCCAGGCAAAACCACTTGAATATTTGCATCCCACCTGGCAGGTATGAGCAGAAAGCTCAGGAAGACAGTGCAAATACACCACAGATTAATTTGGGCTTTCAACATGAATATTCCACTGCTGGGGTTTTTTTTTTTGTGAATGTCTGTGACCAGAATTGAGTTCCTCTGTGAGGTTTTTTCCAGGGGAGGCACAAACCAGCCAAAAGTCACACAACATTTTCTAAGCACGGAATAAATTTAGATCCTTGCCTTTTCTTTTCCTTACTAAAATGTTGGAAGGAAATGTGGGGCTCGGAATGGGATGATCACTGCAAGAAAACATGGCTGGTTTTACTGCCCTTGCTCTTGTGCCCCAAGGCCACAATTAGGTCTGGAATCCCATTGTGCCAGGCATTGTCCAAACAACAGAGGAAGGAACAATCCTCACTCCAAGGTCTGCAGTATTGATTAACCTTTATTTGTTTGTGCAATTACTAGCTTATTATTATGCACAGTCATTTGCTTTAGAAGGGAAATGTTCTCGATTCAGAAATAATGAGGTATCAGTCGTAGCATAAAGTCAGACATTGCATATAGGAAACATGGAAATATTTTTCTCATTTTCTCGGGTGCCTTGCTGAAGTTTCAGATTTTCAGGCAATCCTGGGGAGTTACAGTCATGGCCCATGAAAGTCCGTGTGATCAGGACACAGAATTCCTGGCAATTCTTGGGAACTTGTATCCTAAAATAACATGCACTAAGGCCATGTGAGACAACAGAAGAGCTGGACTAATAGCATCCCAAATCCCAAGCTGGTTCTCTTGCAATAATATCTCTTGTTTCTGCAAAAAAAATGGATATTCTGTGAATACGTCTCTATAAACCACTGTCTTGCAAAATACACTTGATTTAACTTGATTATTTGGGTAATCTGTGTGTCTCTACATTGGCTGCTGGCTAAAATGCCATTTTCTTTGTTCACACAGTGATCTTGGCTTTCCCATTGCACTGCTGTTATCTTTTTTGCTATCTTGTAATTTACAGGAAATTCAGAACTGGATGTAATCACAACTCATAATTTGAAATGCTAATCTTAGGCCTGTCACTCCAGCTGTATCACACACAGTCTGCTCTATTAAACTTTAGTGTCTACTCTAACAACCGTGTGAGGCTAGAAATCCAGGGATTAGCTTTGATTCCAGTTTAACTACTGCTAGGTGCCTGTAGTGTTGCAAAGTCTTTCTCTTCTGAGGAGTGCTGAGCAGTTTTGCTTTGGTTTGTTTATAAGCTGCTGAAAGTTGGTCTATCACAGTTTTTCTCCAAATAGGACTACTACAAATTTGATTTAATTTAGCTGAAGAATGGTGCACTCAGAGCATCAGTGACTCTATTTCTGTGTGTACTGCAGCCTGCCTGCTGTAAATGTGCCAGACATTGGGATGCCAGGAAAAGAGGTGAATTTTCTCTCATTCAGGACCATCTGGGTTCTGTGAATGGGCGGAAGACTGGGTATGAAGCAACTGGATTGTGTAGAAGATGGGTAAAACCCTGACCCTGTTGAAACTAAGGGTAACATTTCTACTGACTTCAGTGGAGCCAAGATTATCCACGATATTTCGGTTTGGGCTCATGGCGTTTACATTGTCGAAATAGATCCTAGCAAGGGAGGTAATTATTGCTTTTGCTCGTGTCTCTCAGTCATGTGAGCGCTGTCTCCATGTTGTGTAGGTAGGAAGGTGTAAGATCAGAAGTCTGGTGGTGTTCACTTGTGTCAAAAGTGGGTAAAATTCATAGGCATATGGTCTCTTGCACAGTTAGTGCTGCTGAGTTACATGCTGGGAATCACAGTCATTTAGTTTGGAAATGATTAAGATGATTGAGTCCAAATTTGAATCTAAAGCTGCCAAGTGCACCACGAAACCATGTCCTCATGCACCACATCTACAAATGGGATGCTTCCATAATTGTAAGCGCCTGAGGACATGAGAAGGCCTGTTTGGATTGCAGACTGGAAACTCTTTTGGCAAAAAATGTCATATTTCTTTTTCATAGGAAGGTCTGGCCACTGCCCCAAAGAATGAATTGGGCACAGAGATGCCCATGGTGCAGGCCTGTGGTTACTCTGCCTGTGGTTAGCCCAGGGTGTCCTACTGCACTCCAGCCACCCAGGCAGCTCCTCTCAAAGACTCAAGGACAAGAGAAGCCACAGAAACTACTCCTGCAGGTACCTTCGAGGATATTGGTGAGCAGAAAAAGACTATGGAGGCTCAGCAGATCCCCACTGTGGCCAGAGGTCCATCTGTGGAAAGAGCTTTCAGAGGTTGCATTTCTGACCATATAAGGTCTGTAAAACCTCCCCAGCTGGTTGGGAGTGGGGTTTTATATGCATGTTTTAAAATTTGAAGCACAGCACTGAGTTGAATCAGGAAGTTTGTGGGTTTTTTTTTTTTTTAATTTTTTTTTAAAAAAATACATGTATTTTTTAAATGCAGCTTGCACTAGGAAAGGTCTCTTGGGACAGAGTAGCATCTCTTCTAAAGCATAAAAAGGCCAGAAAGCTAAACACCCTGACAGGGGCTGCACTTGTCTGCCAAACCTCCTCATTCATACACTTGCTCTGTGTGGCCTGCTAGGAAACCCAAGTATTCCCCGGTGTTGTAGCACATCAGACTTTCCTCAGAGCTGTTCAGAGAAAGATTTTAGTTTTGCATCAATTTGGAACAGGACTCACTACTGAAGCTTGGTTTTTGGCTTTTTTTGCTTCTTTTTTTTTTTTTTTTTTTTTTTTTTTTTTTTTTTTTTTTTTTTTTTTTTTCCCATTCCCAACTGAACTCTTGTTGTTCAGCCAGTCCTTGCTCTCTCAAGCCTATGGCAAGCCCCAGACAGATCTGGGACTTCATTTTCATGCAGGATCTACCTTTTAACACCTGGATGCTCTTTGAGCACTAGAGAGGCACCCAGAGCACCCAGAGCTCTTGTCCCTTGTATTCCAAGGCAGACAGTGAGTTCAGGGGGGATTTTTTGGGAAACCTTACCGATTTGTTCCAATCCCTGATAGATTTGGAAGGACACCTTTGGCTGTGAAAAATGCTTACCCCTCTGAATCTAGGCTTAATGGCTTCCTAAGAATTTTATAAGGGCTCACTGTAAATTTTTCTAGGGACTATTTTGAATGAGTATCTAAGTTGCTGGTATGGATAGGTGGAGAATTTTAATGACTCCTGTGTGTGGTTTATAGCTAATTTTGTGCATATTTTCAGCAGCTACAATGGTTATGCCCATAAATTGAAAAAAAAAGAAATCTCTTACTTGTCTGCTGGTTTTTCTTGCGCCTCGTGTATATTCTTGTTTATTCTGCTGGGCTTCCAAGATGGAAGTTTGTACAAACATTTTAGAGTTTTGAGAAACAACAACTAGAGGCAAAAGAAGAAAAAAGGAAAACAAGGAGCAGAGCGATCAGCTCTCAAGAGGGTCTGTGCATCCTTTGCTTTACCATCTGGAGCTTCAAGCTGGCATTAATTTTTACAAAGTTTGGGACATGAAGAACCTCCTGTTTTCTGCTCTGTTAATGAGAGTGACCTGCTGTTTCTTTCATGTATATTCAGTGGAATTCATCCCCTGGCTGTATAGCTCCATGCTTCCTGAAGATTATGTACATATGAAGGAAATAATCACAGCAGAAGCCACCCAAATACCTGTGGGTGATCAGATAACCCAACCTGCTCTACAGCTTTTGAAAATCCTGAGTCAGGTCTTTGCTATCCAAAAAAGTTTCCTGAAACAAAAATAATTCTGGGGTTTGTGCACACTAAATAGTTTTATCTTCTCTTCTAGTTTTTGCTGCAGAGAAGTGAGGGATCTGCAGACACACATGGAGGAGAGGTTGAGGGTGAGTGAAAAGATTCCTCCAGCTGGCACCAGTGGCTGGGAGCCTTCTCGTGAAGAGATGAAACTTTTATGTAAAGGAAAAGCAAGTGCAGCTTGTTCATCTGGTTTGCCACTTGTGGCAGATGTAGCAGTAGTTTCAACGTTCATCATGAGTACAGTTAATGCTATTTTGTATAATTCATTGATTTCCATACAGTCTCTGTTGGCCACACTTCCTGTGCAGTGAGCCAAGCATGCCAACTGCTTTCTGATATTAGCTGTAAGTTGGAAGTGTAAAGAGGGTCTGATTTTCACACTGGTTCTCCCCAGCTGCAAGTAGAGGTTGACATTAGCCAAGGATGCTGGCTTGGTTATGGTCCAGAGAAGCTCACACAGGTTTTAAGGGACCTCTGTCTCAACACTTCCCATCTTCCATGGGCTTCATGCAGGGAAAAGGATGACTCAGTCTGGCTCCAGCACTGCAGATGCCAGGATGTGTCCCTGCTGGACACAGAGGAGCAGCCACCATCTGTGAGCTGGTGACCAGGGCCACAGCTGGTGTTGAGGGCACTGACAGACCCAGGCCACTGCAACTGTGCAAACAAAATATCAGCGTGGAGGCGAGCCACGTCCGATGGGTTGCAGCTGTCCCTCTGCCTGCTGGCCACCCCCACCCCGCTCCAAATGTAAATCATCACCCTTTTCCCTTTTAACATAACAGTTGTGTCATTTAAAAGCTCAAAGAGCTGAGAAAAAAGTCTACTTGTTTAGAGAAACCATTAAAACAAATTATGAGCATTTAATAAATGGGAAAAACTGTCCGTTTGTCATAACATGGAATTTTTCCTTTAAATAGCCAAACAACCACCCAAAAGGTTCCTCATTGATGGGTGTGTTGGGGGATATTTCCAGGGTCAGTCTGCACTGGGGTCCTTTCTGGGAGCCTTTGGCCCAAATCCCTGCACAGATGGGTGGAGGGCTCAAGATGGAATAAAAAGTTGTGGTGAGCTCCTTTTGGGACTGGTGACGGAGCAAGAAAGCTTCTCTGCTCTTGTGGTACCCAGACAGCCTGGCACACATGGCCTGCACCCTGGCAGTGCAGGGATGGGAGCACAGTGCCCAGGGAGCACATTGTGCTCGGCTCCATGGACCTCCCTTGGCTGCTCCCTGGGAGGAGGGTCTGCCTCACATGCAAACAACATTTTTTGTAAAGCTTAGATGCATTTCTTGAATAAACAGTAGCTTGGCCACTGGCTTTGGAGAGCAGTTAAGTGTTCTTCTCACTTCTCATGTGATTCGTCTTTTTTTCAAAACATTTCCTGGTCCCAAGCTTTTTCCTCAGGTTGTGGGAACATTCAGGTTCGGATCTGCAGTGTGTGGGCTGGCCTCTCTCCAGTTGTTTAACAGATGATTGCTTTGGATAGGATTATCTTGGACAGGCAGAGAATTATCTCTGCAGTTCTGGGGCCGCCTTTGCCCTGGGAGGGGGGAATGACCAGACCGAGCTGTGATGCTCATGCTCCTGCTGGCAAGTGCCTCCTCCTGACAGTGTATTCAGGCTCTGGACCTGTGATCCCATCTTTAACAGCTTTTAAGTCCTTGGTCCTTAAGGATGATTGATTACTGCTTAAACCCCCTTGTAATGACCCTCTTTACCTTTAGAGCCTTCCAAATTTTGGGAGAAAACCTGCTGTGTTTTGCTGTTTGGTGACTCAGGAGCCTGAAGGTAATTAAGTGCTCAGCTTTTAAGTGCTCCACATCTCTGTGCATGGCAGGATTGCAGCTTCTCTCGTGTGAAACCTGGCTGCTGGCTCCCATCAGCTGCAGTCGTGGAGAGCCACAGGGTGCCTGCAGTGGTGTTGTGGACCAGCTCCTGGGGGCAGCAGACACTGTCAGAGCCAAGCCCTCTACAAAGCAGGAGCTGCAGCATGGCAGAATGCTCAGGGAAGGCAAAATCAGATGGGCTCTGACAAGCACAAAGCTGCTGCATCCCTGACACCATTCATCCACTTCTGATGGGGGCAAGGGGTGGCTTGCTGAGCACTTGGGGCACTCCTGTCATGTGCCCTTTGTGGTGGCTAGCCAGTTTGCTGGAGATATCTCAGCTTGTGGCTGGCACCCCTACAGAGACTTTCCATATTTCTCTGAAAGCGCTTGGAGCTGGCAGTTTTTACAAGATAGTTGGCCTAATGAGGGAAGCAAATTTGTTCTGCTGTCATGACGGAATTGGGCAAAAGTGGAGGGTAAAGAAAAATAAAAAACTTTTTTGGGTCAGTCCCCATTTTGGCTGTGGGTTCCAAAAACATGACAGGGTGGGAGCCTGGTGGCGTTTGTTGGAAGAGGGTGTGGAAGGTTTTGCTAAATCTTTGTAGGTATGTGAATTTGGAGATGGTGATTTTTAAGTGTTCAATTCAATTTTAATTTCTCTGTGGGGCTCATGAGGAACAAGCCTCGTGAAGATGAAGGTGTGGAAACAGCATTCAGCAGTAAGGGTGCTTCCATAAGGGGCAATGGCAATGTCACCACTGGGAGCTGACACTGGTTATGTGAATCAGTCAGGAAGCAGCACTTATGAGAAAGGCCAAATAAATTGGGTTTGTGATAAGGAAGATGGCAAAAGATATGTTCTGAACAGAATTTTGGAAATGATAACAGAGGAAGAAAAGGAAACAATGGAAGAAATGTTACAAGGGCAAAACAAAAGGTTTCAAAACAGGCTCAGTGTGTGGGCACAGATGAGATGGTTATCACACCTAACTGCTCAATTACAAGTTTTGTCATGGACAGATAGATCAGGTGGCTCCTCTGCAAAAGTGACAGTGCAGTGTGGGCTTCTCTCCTCAGACGTTACCAACAGCCCAGATGTCTGGCCACAAAATGTGAAGTAAAGCCCTTCTTCCTTGTATCACCCTCCTGTGAGCTGAACTGATTCTAGCCCAGCCTTCCCTGTCCAGCCAGCTTGAACCTGGCATTTGGGATAAAGCAAAGTGTGGAGACAGATGAAGCCTGAAGGACCTTACCTAAAAAGTAAAGGACAGTTGAGAGATGGTGGCTCGAGGGCACCCTGCTCCTCTGGTGCACCCTGTCCCTGGTGGGAATATTAACTCCCTTAATGAGAGAGGCACTGTGTCAGACTGTCCAGTTCAGGTTGATAACAAGTATTTTATTACCTCCCTATCACTCAGAAAAAGGACGAAAATCCTGTATTCAGCCTTCTCAGTGCTTTAATCTTGGAGTTGTCCTCAGTCAGATGTGCGGAGACTTTTCTTTGTGAATTGGAGCAAACTCTCCAGCTTCTCTCCCACAGGTTCTAATCCCTTCTTTTGTTTCACCATGTGGTTGTGCAAGCAGTTCCCTTGAGAACAAGGCTCCAGGAATATATAATTAAACCAGAAGTTTGGCACTAATAAGTGATCTTATCACTTTGTTGGGCTTTTTTCAGGTCTTTGTGTGATATTCTAGGCCACTCATTTGAAGTTATTTAATTACAAGGTCCCCACAATACAGCCAGGGCCTTGGATGATTTTTTTTTTTTTTAATCTGGTTTTAAATTTTTTTATTATACCGTGTGCTATGATGCTTTGTGCACCAGGTGACCTAGGAGGGGCTGACAACCCTTCAGGACTGTCACCGACAAAGCTGACTCTGCAGATTGTTTTTGCTATGAGTAATTACTGAGAAGGAACTCCTCTTCAAGCCCCAACAAAGTGGTTGAACCCTAGAACATACGTTGCTATCAAGCCAAGGGTTGGAGCCCATTGGGGACTGTGCCCTGCTAGGGACAAGAATAAAGCAGGAAGAAAGCCAAACCCTGTTAAAAGTCCCACTCCCAGTGAGTTTTCCTGTGTTGTGTGCTGTTCAAAGCTCTGCCCCTTCTTTTTGCTGTCTGTGGGTGGTGGAGGTGTGCAGCTGCTGTGACCTCTGTGGGGTGGGACTGTTGCCCAACACAGAATTTTCCATGGGTTGAACCTCTCCATTGTTCAGCTCCGGGGGTGATGAGGTATCAGGGTGCAGCCCTCAGCCTTGAGAAGCCTCAGGGCCTGAGTTGACTAGGTGTGAAGTTGTTTGAGTACTTCAAGATGAAGATAAGATATGGAGATTGAAGAAAAAACAACTCTATTAGAAACCAGCCATCTATTGAAGAGTATTCTAGGTAATGGGTAAGTCTGTTTAGAATAGAAAAACAGTGATAGAAAAACAGTGTTGTAGATGTCCCTCCTCTAGATTGTCTTCAAATCACTCAAGCTCTCTTCATTTTTCAGTACACAAATAATTTTGACAACTAACCTGCATCTCCTCCCCCCAAAATGTGCAATAAGATTGAGAACAATGCGAGACACGAGTGCAATAACACACAGACAGGCTCTGGCGTGGTGTGGTGCTGTGATTGCGTGGTGGAATGGCAGCATGTGCAACATGGGGCTTTCAAAATGTCAAAACATGTTTTGGTTTGTGGTGTTGTTGTTGTTGTTGTTGTTGTTGTTTATTCCCCAGAACATTTTTCTAACTCTCATCTCCATTCATGTTGCTGGTCCACGGAGGAGGTGAGAGCTGGGCTGCCACGAGCAGGGTGACAGGTGGGGATGGTTGGTTTTCAGCTTCAGGGAAGATTGGAAGGAGCCATCAGTCAGCTGGAAGTGGGAGCACAGGCTTCAACCATGAGTCCCTGCTAGAGAGCATTTTCCTAAATGCAGCCAAGCTGTATTTGCCCCTTTCTTTACTCTTTTGCCCCATGAAATGTCAGACAACACTCCGTATCTGAAGTTCCAAGCTTTCAAACATTACACAATCTGAGATGGAAATGGGCTTTTAAAACTGTTTGCTTGAAAAAGCTTCAATCTCAGCAAAAAGTGCCCCTGGGAAGCCCTTCCCCCTCTTTAAACAGCAAAACTGAGCTTCAGCAATACCGGCTCTGTCTCCGGGCATGACAGTGGAAACCCCTTTGCTTTCCATTGGCCATGTGGCTTGGGGTAAAAAACCCCTCTGCTGGTCTAATTCATCAATGAGAACCTGCTGATTGATGTCCCACAACTGGCCTGGCACAGTTTGCTGCACACCTGAGTCTGGAGCTGATCCAGGAGCTCCATCCCCTCACTGTGCTCAGGCAGAAACCCCTGAATCTGAAAGTCAGATGTGAATGGAGTGAACAGAGATTCACATACTCTTCCAGTGTAATTTTCAAGTCCCATTTTGTTGCTTTTCTGCCCACTTGGAATGCTGCTCCATTTACTAACTTCTTATTTGCTTTCCTTCCAGCTTGCTTACCTATCATCACTAATTACAGAACAAACAATGGTGGTAATACAGTAATGAATAGCAACCTTTTGGTGTTTTTTTCTTTTGTGTGTAGGTGCACCTGGTTCAAATATTTAAGATAAATGGGAGTGACTTTTTCAATTCTCCTCTCCTTTGCCTAGCAGCACAATTTCTATCAGTCAATTTTGGGACAGTATGAGCAGGCAGGAGGAGGTTATGCCAGGTAGGCAGAAGGAAAGGTTGTTCTGAGATCTCCTGTAAACACAAACTTCAAGGATTGCTGCCCAGCATCATCCCTCCCACTTCTAATCTTTTCCCCCTTGATTTTGTGCTGGCATTGTTCTTTTTGGTTCTTTGAGATCCTGTTGACTTTGAGTGATACTGAAACTCCTTACAGCAAGACTTATAGTGACCCCAAAATCACAATTTCCCCACCAATTCAGAAAAAGGAGAAATTTAAATAAACCTCTCTTGTACAAGTGCCTTAATGCAACACAACACTTGGGTTAAACACAAGCACAGCTCCATTGATTCCCTGCTCTCCACCACATAAAAGTATCTCTTCAATCTAGATTTCAGATTACAATGGAACAACAAGCAATCTAAATCCACTATTAAATACATCAATAAAAACGCCTCACCATTGAAGCTTAAGCAACCCTTAAAACGTACCTGGAAGTAGGAAATTGCCTATTATAAGAGAAATAGATGTTGATACAAAGTTTTTAATTAAAATGGAATTACTCTTTCAGCTAATCTTTCTGTATTTTCTTTCATTATTTTATAAGGCTGGGCAGAGACATGTCCCTGTCTGCACTGGAAATGTTTCTGACTGGGCACCAGCTTCCACCTTGGACCTATCCAGCCCTCTGAAAGATATTTTCACCAATATAATACAGTTCAGAAGAAGAGTTTATTTTTAGTTAATACACATAATTGTTTATTTTTAAAAAAATCCATTTCTGCTCTACTGATACCAGAGTTCTCCACCCTTTGGAGTTGTGAATATTTCTGAAAAGCAGGCGTACAATTCTACTACCAATCTTCTTGCAGGGAGACATGATCTGCTTAGTGAAAATAATCCCTGAGTCACCCACTGAACTGGTTTGATGTTATTTTGGTGTAGTGATAATTAGCTGTGCTCTGGGATAAGCCAAGAGTCACTTCTTGAGGTCGCAGGCATGCATTATTTAAGGTACTGAAATGGATCACTCTGTCTATTCAAATGGATCACTAAAATATTGCTAACTCTAGAAATAATAAAATTATTTAAACTGGGCCACAGAAAACTGAGAATTTGCCTCAAGGGTCTTGAGATCCTTCTTCAGTAGTAGCAGGAAGGTATTTATATCTTGCCTTTTCATTCCTGAGCCTTCAGTTGATGGCTTTTTCTGCAGCTCACTATGCCTTTAGAAAAGGGGAGTTTGAGCTAACTGCCTCTCTATGAGTCTCCAGCAGCTAAGCATATAAGAGTAATGTTCAAAGTGAGATACCAAAAATGTATATATTTCCTTGGTGTGCTCATTCTTTTTTGTCAGACTCAGTTTGCAGTATCCATGTTCATTCCCAGTATCTGTGATGTATAATTGAAGGAGCACATCTGATATATCTTTAATAAAGTCCCTGTTATTCACTCTGCATGCCCTGGTCTTGTGTCTGTATTTTTGCTGCTGTGAGCACTATAAAGTGCGAGTCCTGCTGCTGCTGGAGCTGTGGAACAGTGAAGCAACTTCCAGCGTCTTGTGCTTGCATGAGACATGGTGAGATGCTGAACTATGCCAGGGAAATGCCTGGGATGAGGCGTTATACTGAACCTGACAAGGGCATGCTGAGGCTGGGCTGGAGGAAAGCTCTGTGAGTGCAGAAGGAAGGACACGCTTTAATTGCAGCCATTCACCTGCACATCAGGAGCAGGAAACGTGCATCATCCTCAGGTCACAATTCTGCCTTGCAGGAACAGCTTTCATCACCTGGCCCCAGTGTTTCCCCAAGAGTTAAAAACATTGACCTGCTGGGACGTGTCTGCAGCCTCCAGAGGTGAAGGGAAGACCAGGGTGGGGTGGAGACACCCACAGCCCTTGGCACTGCAGTATTCCACAGGGCATGGTGCTGGTGAGGGCTCCTCAGCCCCACGCTGCTCGTTTGTGCTGCTGGAGGAGGCTGCACAGACTGTGCACTCCATGGGTGCTCCCCTGCACCTGCTGTGTCCTGGTGGATCTGCCCTGGTGTCTGACCTTCCCTGGTGCTCCCCTGGTGAGATATCATGGCTGTGATGGTGCACTTACCCGGTGCACAAGAACGAGGGGGTCCTCTGCATTTGGAGGAGGAAGTCTCTGTGTGCAGCTCCCAAACTTCATCTGGGTCTGGGGCTGGACCTCAGGGTGCTGCTCTCCCATGTGAGAGCCTGTCAGGCTGGGTGCTGCAGGGGCAGTGTGTGCAGGAATCTTCTCTGCAGATGCCGACACAGTTTACGTCTGAGATAAGCACAGAGCTGCAAATGCACAGAGAGGAGCAGAGAGCTTCTGGGAATTTTAGACATCTGGAGAACTTTAATGTAGAAAGCACAGATGTTTATGGATGCTTTCTGCAGAGTCATGAAGGTTTGAAGATCATAATTTCGTGCTTGGGCGTCTAAGTCCTTTTGCAGATTTCCTGGCTCCACAGCTTCTGCAATGGCAGAGGAATGATTTGGATTAGGGCAGCATGCAAGCTTCTCAGGACAAATGAGCTTGCTACACCCAAATGAAATAAATCTTTCTCTGTCTCACTTTTCTCTTAATTAAAATTAATATATTATTAATTATAGAGGCGTTGGAAAGATCATTAATGTGTGGCCAAAATCTCAGACTTCTGTGTGAAGTTGCGTAGGAGTTCAAAATACTGTTACTGTCATTTTATCACTCATTACAACAATCCAATTAATTAATGTTCTTTTTTAGTGTTGACTGGCAGGTATTCTATGTCTAATATTGAATAATTATAGCCCCAGTACTTTCCTTGTTATTTTGCACAAGAGCAATTCTCACCATTTGATCTCCAGTAGGACAAATAAAATAATAATGGAATATTTCAACGAGAGGCAATGTGGGCAACCTCCTTGATCTGGATAAATTACACTGAGCAAAAAATCCCCTCCAACAATTCCAGTGAGTAGTGGGAGGAGAAGAGTAGGGAAGACATAACCTGTTTCCAAATGGGAACTTGGAATTCATGCTATCCCTTTGCCATTTTGTTACAACACTGCCTTTTGCTTTGAAAAGAGACTTAGATAGGATATGTTCAAAATACTGCCCATTAATTAGATAAATACTCTAAGCTCTGATTTCCTGCCAAGTCCAGAAGAGCTCAGAGCAACAGCCTCCCTGCACATGGTAAGGTGGATTTACTGTAGCTCCAACATAACAGGTATTTTCTGGGACTGCAGCACACAGACATGCCATTGATAATTCTGCCTTTGTTTTGATTGCTTCCAACTGCAGAGTGAGGGAGACTTAATTGGCAGAAATTACCTCATTCCTGGCTTGATTAAGCCCCCATATGTGTTTTATAAATAGTGTTTTCAATTGTTTTATCACTTGGAGGTTTCAGCTGACTAAATATGATTTGTGGTGTTTTGCCTCTTTTCCCAAATGGGAGCCACTTCTGACCATCTGCCCTGCTTCTGGTCATGGACATTGGTGAGTGGAGCTGGCTGGGCATCCTCCAACCCTCCCTGGGGTGTTTGCCCAGCCCAGGGCTCTGCTGAGAGCAGGGTTCCATGGGGTTTGTGTAGGGCACTTGGCAGCACCCTCCCCATCCCTGAGGCATGACTGAACAGGGCTGTGTGTGCTCTGTGCTGCTCTCTGTGTCAGGCTCCTTCATGGCATGGCCAGGGCTTGTCCTGACAGGGCTCATGGGCGATGCTTGCATTGGCTGCTGGCTGAATTCCTCTGCTCTCTTTCTTATTGTATTATAATAATGGAATAAAGCAAATATCTCTATCTCTATCTATCTATCTCTATCTCTATCTCTATCTCTATCTCTATCTCTCAGGCTTTCATAATTATTTGGGCTGCAGTGCACAGCCTCCTGCACCTTTGGGAAATGCTCCTGGAGAAGAGCACCAAGGGATATGTCCCTCCCACTGAGCTGCTGGATTATCCCCCTTCATGCCTGAGGGAAGTGGCCAAAGACGAGCTTCATCATGAGACCTTGCCTTCCATTTAGTGCTGTCATATGTCATGTCATGTCATGTCATATCATCAAATGTTTTGTGTTGGAAGGGACCTTAACACTTATTCCAACCTCCGCAGTCAAAGACAGCTTCCATTATCCCAGGTTGCTCCAAGCCCCATCCAACCTGGCCTTGGACACTTCCAGGGCTGGGGCAGCCACAGCTTCTCTGGGCAACCTGTGCCACGGCCTCACCACCCTCACAATTTCTTCCTAATAGAAATAATAATGATAATGATAATGATAATGATAATAATAATAATAATAATAATAATAATAACCACAATCGTCATCATCATCATCATTGTCCTCCCAAATCCACCCAGTGTGAATTAGAAGTCAGATATGGAAAGATGAGTGATTTGATGATGCTCAGCCTGGTGCTGAGCTTTGAATAATGCTTTTAAAAGAGTTTTGTAGGCAAACAGCAATGGAAAAAAAAGAATGAATAGACATAAAATCAAGACCTTGTGTGCCAAATACACTGCTTACTCCACTCCACAGTCTTTCAAGTCTCTTTGTTTTCAAGTAGTTGTATTGCTTAATCCAAGCTTTCTAAAATAATGAGCTTGGCTTAAAACTAGAGCTGGAAGTGTTTCATATCAGGTTCTTTTATTTGCTCTCAGAAGGCTGAACATTTTGCACTCATGTGCCTTTCAAGAAGGCTGGATATGTGCTAAAGAAAAAAAAATAAAAAAGAAAGCTTAAATTGTTGGGTTAAAAATTGATCCAAGCTCTAAATCACAGTAAATGCAGATGACTCATGATAAAATGATGAGAATTGAGAATACTGTTAGACACTTACAGAGATAAGGAGAAGAGGTATATTTAGTGGGATTCTTATGTCTTAGCATTTGGTATTCTGAAGTGTCTGGAGAGAAACATGCTGATTTCCCTGGATTACTTGATCATGGTTCACTGAGTTTGGGTTTTCTTTCCTTTCTTTTTTTTTGCTGCTAATTCAGTAACAGTGAATATTCTTGTGAATGAATTCATGCAGCTAAGCACATTTTAGAAGAGAAGGATATATTTTCTAACAAAGATAATTTCCTATCTGAAGTGCAGGGAAAAAAAATACATCCCAAAGAAAAAAAAAATTGTTTATGTCAATGTTAGTTCTGACTTGAAAAAAAAAATACAAGTGAAAAAAAAAATTGGCCTGAAACAGCTGGATGCAAAATTCCAAATAACACAATTTGGGGGTTTGTGCCAGATTGGATGCAGCTTGATGACAAAACTGGAATTCAAAGTCAGCATATAAAGCAGCCAGGGAGGCTAAGGGAGGATTCGAATGGGTGCAGGACAGATTGTTTCTGCTTTTCATCCACAAGATGCTTCAGATAATAAAAATGAGGTTTCCATCCTCCTCCAGCTCTGCTGTGGAAGGTGCTGCTCCTGTCACAACTCAAAACTCATTTCTTCTGGAAGTGGAAGGATTAATAGGAAGGATTAATGGCAGGGTGAGGACATTCTACAGAAGCCACACACAGAGGGACAGCACAAGAGGTTTAACACCTTTCCTCTCTGGGAAAACCCATCAGGGCAGGACAGCCTGACAGACAGGCTTCTGCTCAGGGTCACCTTGAGGACTGCTGAGATGACACAGCCAAAAATGAACCATTGCTGTGTCCAGCAGTCAGTGGCAGTGACAGGGGACCTGGGAAGGAAGGGTTTCCCTGATGGGAGCAGGCAGAGATGCTGCAGTCTGGTTCTCCATGTGCTTCTCAGAACAAGGAATGCAGGGGTACCTGCTGGCATTGAATGAGATCTTTCCTTTGTGGCTGGTGGGGAGAGAAGTCCTGTGCTATTCCTGTGCTGATGGCATAGCCACAGGAAGATTATTGGGGTTTTGTGTCCCCATTCTTCAAAGGAATGTCACTGTGTGAAAACCCAGGGTCCATGTGTGACCAGAAAGGTTTTGATTAGAGAAGAAATGAAGCATGCTTCTGCCCAGCTCAGATGGGAAGGGAAAACATCTAGAGAAACTTCTGCTTTTGCCTCTTTTGGAAGTTACAACAGTTTCAGGGTGATGTTTGAGATGTATGCTTGCCTGGAGCAGAATTCCAGACACCACCAAAGAGTCTCAGCTGGAATTTTGCCTCTGCATAGCAGGGGCTGGTGCCAGGGTGAGTAAGGGAGCTCTTCTCCTGAAAGCCCCATGGACACAGACCTTCAGATATGGCCTTTCACCAAGTCCTGAAGCAATCTGCTGTTGTTCCCAAACTGACCTGAGTTGTCTCCTGGATATTCAGGCAGGGAGGATCTGCTCCTCCTGGGCCAGGCTAGATGGGTGTTTGCAGAGTGTGTTGGGGGCACATCCTTTGGGGACAATCTGGCTGAGTGAAAGACTCCCTGGAGGTGCCAGTCCTCAGCAGGGCAGGGTGGTGGGGGCTGCTGGGGCACAAGCTCTCAGCTCTGGCTGCCCTAGAGCTCCTGGACCCTCTGCTGTTCCCCAGTCTGCCCCAACACTCACCATCCTTCTCCACTGGCCAAAAGTTGAGTGCTGGGGAAAGCTAAGGGCTGTTGATTAACATTTGCTGGACAACTCTCATGCCTGTCCCATGTGGATAGGAGAAATATTCTTCCTCTCTCCTGCCCTTTGTATTGGAGCCACTCTTTATTCAGCAGATTTCTCGGGAGAGATCTGGAGAGAGGGAGTGTGCCTTCCAGAGATGTGAGCTGAATAACAATCATGAAATCCCCCCCTTGCATCAACTTCTGCTCCTGCTCCTGCTGTTCCATATTCTCTGTGGCAGAAACATTGGAAACAGATTTTCTGGGTGCAGAAAAAAGGAAAAACTGAGCAGCCATCAAGATGCCAAACAGCAGAACACATTTTCCTTGCACAGATAACGTTTCTGATGTCATTAAAGAACACCCAGGTTTCCCTGAAACCTCTAACCATTGTGGAGTTTTTATAATAATGTTTGCATTAGGCTTCTGGTGGGCTCAGGCTTTTGGAATTATATTTGAGCTTCCTTAGCTTTCAGCACTATTAAGCATATTTTAAAAACACATTAAAAGAAATATGTCAACTTGGTTTAGGCTGAAACTTACTCTTGGAGAAGAAAATCAATAAAAAGAGAGTTTCATAAAATAAAAATGAAGTGTGTGTGTTTTCATTAAAGGAAAAAATAAAGAAAATATATTATTCCAAAATAATTTCTTTTCTCTCTCTCTCTCCTTTTTTTTTTCTTTTTTTTTTCTTTTTTTTTTCTTTTCCCTATAGACTAGGCAACTCAAACATGTGAACTTTGTGCTTGTGAATGAGGAAAATTGAGTGACCAGAACTCAAATTTCTCCAGGGAATGTGAAACAAAACTCCTTGGTTTTGGGAAACAAAATGAAACAGGAACACCAAATGCAAAAATATGTTAAATAACACCAGAAGCATCTGCAAGTTTAAACAGAAACATGTAACTGAAACATGGATTTTTTTTCCCTGGAAGAGAATGTAGGAAACTTTTCCTTTTATTTTGATGTTTCCATAATTTAAAAGAACTGACTTTTCCCAAACCCCAGCACATAATTTTCAGCCTCCAGGGACCATTACTGAAAAGCCCAAATTCTCAGTTTTTGCTCTGCACGAAGATTAGTGAAACAAGTCTCTGCTCCCTTTTCTGCCTTTTTTTTTTCCTCTGCAGAATGTTGCATGCATTGCTTAGAAGAAGGAGGTACACGAGTTGTGGGAGACCTGGGTGTATCTGGGACACTCTTGGGGCGGTGAGATGTCTCAGGTGGTTGGGGTTGTCCTCCCACCAGGTGCTTCACCACTGAGCTCTCCTCTGTCAGAAAGGTTTTGTGTGAAAGGCCATGTTTTCCATGTTTTCCATGTTTTCCGTGTTTTCATGGCTCCCTGCTGCAATGGGTAGTCATGACAGAAGAAGGGGCAACGCTGATGACATTAATAATGGCACAAAATCTCCAGGAAGGCATTTAGAAGCCTTGCAGCATAATCATAGAAGCACAGGCTGGTTTGGGTTGGAAGGGAAAGAACACCCAGCTCCAAGCCCCTGCTGTGAGCAGGGACACCTTCCATAAAACCAGATTTTTCCAAGCTCCCCGGACTTGAATACTTCCAGGGATAAGGAGCCCATGGTCTCTTAAGGCAAATAAATCCTCCTCAAAAACTGTGATGTGCCTTTGTGTGGTTCCCCTTTACCTGAGTTTTTCTTCGAGTCTAGCAACAACTAATGTAATAATCAACAAAAATGTGCAGTGTTGCTCCACCCTCCACAAGGGCACTGTTTTTCTGTTGGCTTCAGCACCAGTCAGGCCTTCCTTCTGGACTACTGTGTGAAGCAGAAAGACAAGATGTAATCAACCAGCACTTTTCATCTGCCTCTGATTTCTGTAACGGGTGCAGTCAACAGCTCCCTGTTTGCTGCCCTTTTATATGGCTTAATATGGAAAACACAACAGGGGCTGCCAAGCTGTGTGTGCTACCATGTATGGGGAAAAGGACTTCCCCAAGCAGAGGCATAAATTCTGCTTTCTACTTATGAGAAGAATAAAATGGTAATATGAACCTCTGTCCTCTCCTTGTTTGGGTCAACAGTATAGGAATGCCCAGTTATGAATAGCAGAAAATATGCTTTTAAGCAGATAAGGGGAACAGCAGTTTACACTGATTTAAATGAATAGCAGCTTTTTCCAGGCAGAAGACACTGCAGCTGGAAAATCACACTGAATGTATCAAAAAGGCAAAAAATAATTAAAAAGAAGGCAACATCTTTTAGGCCTCTAAAGTTTTTTTCCAATACATTTATCTATCTATCTAATAATAGAAATTCCAGGTAAGTTTTTATATTTTATTATTGGTAATATAATAGTAAAAATATAATAGCCAAAACACAATACAATATAATGCAATTTAATGTAATATAGTATATATATCACATATAGTAATTATTTGTCTATAGTGTGTGGTTTGTTATAACAATATATCACGCATTAATATATGACTATATATTATCAATCTATAGCTAATTAATAATATACATAGTGATGCTGCTGGAAAAAGATAATGCTGGCAAAAAAACCCCCCATAATAATGTTGGAAGATAATTCAGAATTAGCACAAAATGGTTTTGCTAAGCTCCGTTTAGAAACCTGGCATGACCAGGGCATACATATTAAATCAGCAGGATGGGAATAACTGAGAGAGGGAAGACTGATCATGGTGCTGCTTGGCTGGATTTCTGTCTGCACCCTTCCTCAATCCTAGAGAGAGGGATCCAAGGTGGATGGGGACCCTGGCTGGCTCGGTGAGAAGGATGGATCAGTGTGGATGGGTCAACCTGCTCCTGCTATTTCCCAGTTTCCTTTTGAATTTTGAAATGTCCTGTCCTGTTTGTTAAAACGCTGGTTATAGAAAAAAAAGCCAAGAAGGAAAGAGAACTCTTCCCTTCCTCAGTGATGCCCTGACCAAGGGTGGGGAGAATGAACCCTCAGCCTGGCAGGGGCAGCTGCAGGTCCACAAACTGCTTCAGGGGCCAAGAAATGTAATAAAATAAAAAAGGCAGGTGTTTTCTTAAGGATAAGAAAGTCGTGTGTCTTCACAGTTATGATCTTCTTGGAATTTTATTTTAGTAGTTTAAATAGCTTAATCTGAATTTTTATCCAAATAATTATTGTGGTATATAAATCTACCTGCCAAGCTGCACCCAAGGGGAGGGGTTTTGTAAGAAGCCACCACATTAGAAACCTTCTTCCTTAGGGTAAAGGACTTAAAAAGCATCCATTCTCTTGTGTTTACACAACAGACCCTAACAGCTCCAAGGGGGACTTGAGAGGTGATCAGGAGTGTGCTTTCTGCTGTAAAAGCTCCCTAAATATGTGTTTACCTAATTCAGGCTCTGAGCACCACTCAGGTGTTTGGCTGTGACCAGCCCAGGGGCTTGAGGCCCCGAGGTGTGTGTGACAGTGGGTCCCTCTCCTCATGTTGGCAGGGTGGATGTCCCCAGGAGTCCCCAGGAGTCAAATCCCAGCATCTTTAAGAACTGGAGTAATTTCCTATTCTGAGGCTGGTTTTCTCTCAGAAGTGTCCCAAGTAAGCCTTGATGATTGGGTTTGGACAGAAGCCATCAAATCAGAAGTATGGGGATTTTTAGCCTGTTTGTGCAGTCTAAAGGGTGCATCTGTCTGAGGTTAGGGGGCAAATCCAGCTCCTTGCTCACACAGGGATAGGTTTCTGTTCATGGTCCCTTAGAGTGGAAAAGGGTGGGCAGCACCATGTGGGCCACTAGGGAAGGTGCTGAACTGAGATGACAAACCTTGGTGAAGTGACAATGAATGTCCACCTCTATCACATACAAATATAATGCACAGCCAGATCATACAGAAATTAATTTTCAACTAATTTCCAACTTTCGTCCAGGCTTGTTCTGTGTAACTAAAATCCAAACTAAGTTAACACTTCACTGCAGACTATAAAATAATCTCTTGTGTGACCTTTATTGAGGATGCTGTTCTCTGGGAAAAGATGTATTCAGCAGCCAAGTGGTTAAATCAAAATAACAAGGGCTATTTATCTAGTAGCTTTCCATGGCTATACTCAAGGGGGGCATATCTACCTATTTGTCAAGTCATTGACAACAGCCTATTTCTTTCTTCCTACCCATATGCTTTATTAAAGAAACACTTGACCTACCTGTCACATCAAACTGCTTCCTTTATCCAAAACAGAATAATATAGACATTTCCCTTAAGGGAATCCTGATGCAAATATATAAGGACAGGTTGCCAATTTGTTGAGCATATTAGGGTACAGAAAACTGTCAAGGGAAACAGCTGTAATACAGACTGTTCTAACAAGCTCATTTTTTCTTTTTTTTCTGTGGTACTTTTGGTCTCCCTTTAGTTTATATTATACGATTTGTATGTTACAATTTTTATGGACAGCTGTCAACTGCAACTCATCTTTTTCATTTTGAGAAAAAAAGGAAACCTTCAGATTCCTGGCCAAGGCTCATATCTATTGTTTGGTCTTTCACAATAACTCTCACAAAACCTTCAGCTGCACATAGCTGAGAAGAAAGTTATGGGATAGATAGAGGATGGGAAAACCAGTAAAGCTGTTTAAAGATGAAGAAGGTTCTGACTGTGATTTGAAAGGCGTGTATTTTCATGTGAAACCACTTGAACACACGATGACACTTCCCATTCTCACCTGTCTGCTCCTGTGCTGCAGAAAGGAATCTCTGTGTTGCCCTGGATGAGTGCTTTGGTTTCACATATGAGATGACACAGAAAGGTTCAAATGTGGCATTTTGTACAAGCAAGCTTTGCTGTCGCTGAGGGCTGGGAATGTGAGCCAAACTGCAGGAATTCAGGCTTCCTAGTGGCATGCTGATTAACTGTGAGCCACTCAGTCCCAGCACTGGTTTTGGTTCACAGGTCCAAAACACTCCCGGCTTTCCAGCGAGGTGGTTTGGTGATGTTGTAGTTTCCAAGTGAAATCCATAATTTTCAGCAACTGGAATCTCCTGAGACCAGAAAAGATTAAGAGTCAAATCCATATAATTAGAGGTTTACATTGACTGGTGGACAAGGCACAGGCTGTGCTACAGGGACAGAGTACATTGAAGATCTGTTCCACTTTGACTGCAGCTCCGCTGAAATCAGGGGGGTTACCCCAGAGATTAATTAGTCAATTTATGCTTGTTTGCATAAAGGATGACACAGATCATCAGCTGAACAATCAAAAGTTCAGGCAGTGCAAGTCAGGGCAAGAGGGGAGAGAATTAAGCACGTCTGGACTGAGGTCACAGCTCGGGCTGATCGGGTTGCTGTGCCAGAGCATCGCGCCTGCCGTGTGCCTCTAACCAGTGACCCGAGATGAGAGGCCACCACGGGCTTTGGCATCTCTAATAGGAGTCAGATCACCCAAAGAAAATGTCTCTAAAGAGTCGTACAAATATTTGTGTAGAGAAGAAAAGGAGCACTGGGATCACCACGTGAAAGGCCATGCAGCAACAAACTGGCATTTCCCCTTGGTCTGAACTTCTGCCATGTTCCTGCTCCCTGTGTCCTCACATCTAGCATTGGGCTCCTCTTCTCAGTGGCATGAAAAAGTGATTCCTTATCCTATCTTTTAATGTGGGAGCACCCAAGTGAAGATCAAGAGCAGTAGGTGGCATCCTGGTCCTGCTGAAATCCTGCAGAGCTTTCTCATGACCCTTTTCAGGGCCAGGAGCTTGCACAGATACTGGCATTGGTAATATATTGTCACTGTGGAAGGATGAAGCTCTGATGGTCTGGTGTTGCTGCTGTGGGCTGAGCTGCGAGGCTTTAGGGAGCATTTTGTTGGCACATGGCTTATGAAGAGACTGAACTGTGCGTATGCAGGGATGAGGAGAAGATCCTCAAAGCATATCTGTAGCACTAACTCCACTTTTAGAAAAGGACTGGATAGTTTGAAGTCATTAATAGACTTTCCATAGGAGATATTATCCTGACCATTTCCTTGGACTACTGTGGAAAACTAGGGAGAGGGACCATTAAACACTACTTTTTTGTCCTAGCATTGTAAATACACCAGTACTTGCTCACCAGCTGAGCTTTTCCTGAGAGAAGCAAAAACATTGCCTAATTTTTCATACAAGTTTTGAATGTCCAATGCCTTTGCTGGGGCCAAACTGTAGCTCACACACAGAGAGAAATGCATTTATCATTGTGAATAGAGCAGAGCCAACAGCTTCTCCTCTTTCACTCCCACTGACACACTTGATGACACTAAATGATCTCTTGTCTAAATAGCGATGTGCTCGAAAAAAGACTTGATTACCCAGGGGGGTGGTGTGGAAGTGAATGTGTTACCAGCCACAGTGTATTTGGTAAATCCAAACCCCTCAGTGCAGCCTGGTGTCTGCAGAGCTCTGAGTTACACCATGTCCCAAAACTGGGGTGGCAGTAGGACAAGCTGGGTCAACCCCATATAGGACAGCAGCCTGCAGCACAGCCTCCTGGAGACCAGCATCACCAGCAGCAATTAGACATTGATTAAACACTGTCCCAGCAGCTGCTTGCCTGTGTCATGTGAGACACCCGGTGGGCCAGAACCCCTGGAACAAACCCACAGTGTGTTCCAGAGAGGATCTGAGTCACGGGTCCTGGGGAGTAACTGGTAACTCGAATTCGACAACTGTTTCCTGGGGGGAAGTTTGAAAAACAAGTATGCTTCAATCTTGCTTTTGAAAAGACACATCTTGCCAACAGAGAGGATTTTTAATGCTTTTTTCCCCCAAAGGGCTTCCAGGTATGAATCCTGAAATGTTCAGGCAACACCAGTGTAAACAGATTGATTCAGGGATTTTGTATTATGGAGAGAAGGAGTTCAAATATCGCAGCATCCTCAGCAAAATCCCTCCAGATGCTGCTTATATTGCAAAGTAGCTCATTTGGTTTTAATTCATCCTGTACCGTGAGGTTACAGCCTGCTTTAGCTGCTGCTTGCTTTTTAGCTGCTTTCTGTTACTTTATGCTTCTTTCCTTTTTTCCTTTTTTTTTTTTTTTTTTCCTTTTTCCCTAGAGCTTGTGAATTGCAAGGTCAAGCTGAAGTCAAACTTCACCATTTCAGTGAAGAAATGCAAGCAGATGTGGCTGTTTCATGTGACACTGTGCCTGCCCCACTGGGCTGGGGTCTGTGGTGGTGTCTGCACCCTGGACCACGTCCTCTCCCTCGTAGCTCAGCGCTGCCAGTTCTCCTGTTTGGATCCCAAAGTCGGTGCCATCCTGGCTGTTGCTTATCCCAGGGAAATTTCTTTAAACCTCAGCACTCACATTCCCACAGCTGCTCTTTGCTTGGCCCTGGGAACAACTGTAGGCAGGTGACTGATGGCTGCTGGTGGTGTTTTCCTGCATAACACTTCAGAGTCTGATTTCCTCAAAGACTTCAGGCTTTGCCACGGAGTTTTCCTCTGGCTCCACCACTTTCTGCAGGTCTGTTCACTTGCTCTCTGTATCTCTCAGTGGTTTGCAAATGATAGTGCCAAACATCCAGGATCTACCCCTGAGTTGGTCTTTAGGTATCAAAATAAAAGCACAGCCCACCTACAAAGGGCAAGACATCTTTGGCAGAGAGGGTTCCCCTTGCTCAGCTCATCCTGGATCTGGGGCACTCAGTGCCTTTTATTCATAGGTTTGAAAAGTTCATGAAGGTATTCTGCATGAGATTGGTAAAAAGTGGAATCTTACTGGCCTATGTTCATGACCTCACTGTGTGCAGTGAAGCTGGGGTAATTTGAGATAATGTTTTTGGTTGTCTTGCTGAAGTTATTCACTATCCAGGCAGAAAATATACATGAAGTTGTTCTCTTATATGGTGATGGTGAGGAATACAAGGTTAGCAGCATCACTGAGAATTAATGAATTTTTAAAGAAATTTGAGGATACGTTCTGGAAATTTTTCATCTGCTGGTTTGTGTAGACATTTTGCCTGTTCTCAGAATGGGATGTAAACCTTCATATCAATGAAAACTACCTAAGTAAGGTAGTGAAGTGTATTCTTCCCTCAGAAAAATCGCAACCAGGCAATATTTTTCTACCCATTTATCAGCCCTACATCTTTCTAGGTCCAGGAGAAATTTTTTTTTACTATGTCAGTTAAAAGTATTATTCCCGGAAAAATGCCAAACCCTAATGTCCTTCTGAAAATCTGAGGTAATCTGTAAGTAAAATAGAAAAGGGGGTGGCTTGAGCCCTCTGGTCAGCAGGGGAGCCAGCCTGCTTCCCTCTCTGCATTGCTCTCCCTGTGCTTCTCTCCAAGTCCCTTCCTTGATGTAATTTTGTTCCTTATTTGGATTAGTGTGATGCCCTCAGTGGTCTCAGTCAGGACTGGGAAAGCCCGAGGGATGTCCCTGGACACAGGGAAGGAAGGATGGGGGTCTCACACCTCTGGAACATTTCCTTGCTGAGATATATGGAGCTGGAGCTGCTTCTAGACATGTGTTTGTAATTTCTTGTTTGGTCTGCGTTGGTTCTGAGAATTGGTGCATTTTTTGATTTGCCTGCTGAAAGGGTTTCACACTTTTGGATAGCAGCGTTTGATTAGTTTTGATGATAACCACAGTAGTACAGTTCTGACTTCCAGATTGCTTTCCAGTGTGACACTAAGCAGCCACCCGTCTCCAAGGCTGAAGAAATTCACATGTGCATTTGATTTTTTTTTTCTTTTTATGAAGATAGAAAGAGTGTAATATACTTACTATGAAAAAAAATTCCAAACAAATAAATAAACAAACAAAAAACTCCACCAAAAAAAAAACCAACCCAAACCCCAAAACAAAACCAACCCCCCCAAAAAACCCCCACTGCATTTTTCACCCCAATCACATTTCTCACCCCTTATTTTAGGGTGATGTCTGTGTGATCTTTTCCTGTAAAAAGGATGTGATCTATCACAGAGTATCTCCCATTCCTTTTTTTATCATCTGCACCAGTTATCTGCCTGAACAATTCTTACAAACTTTGTTCAGTGAAGAGCTGCATTTGTCACACGGTGATTTAAGAAAGTTACTGAACTTCGGAAGGAAAATGAGTGGGAATTCTTGCCCAGAGACAACATAATACGAACATGACAGAAAAAATGCAGGCTAGCATTTCTATCACTCTTTTTTCCTCCCTACTAATGGTTTTGATTCTCATTATTTCTCAAATGCCAAGAGTAAAAACCCTCCAGGGTACCAATTAGCTGTGCCCAGTCTGGATACGACTGCTCTCATCCAGGACATATTTTGAGATGCTGAAGCTGTCTTTGGGAAAAGGCAATTTGTGTGCAGCTATGTTTGGTAATTTTCAAGGACTTCATCTTGTAGGGAAATAGAGATGGACTCATAATTAATTTAATTTAAACCAAAGCTTTTTATTAATTGACTTTCAATAAAATTGATTACCATAAATGGGAACCTGGGATCTGTGTTTGCAGATTATTTTTGTCTGCCTCACTTATATTTTATTATGGGTTATACCTTCTTGAAAAAAGAGTAAGTGACACTTTGAATTCATTTCAGAATGAGCTTTTTGCCTTCTCTACAACCCTTTTCACCTGCCTTTGCATCATTTTAAATTTAGAGAGTTGAACAATGACATTGACAGCATTTATGACAGTGTGCAACTGTATTTTACATTTCTGTTCCTTAACCATATTGCATATTTAAACCACATTTTAAAAAAATTATTTCAAAAAGAAGACAGAGATAATTCAATGGCTAAGATGAGAACATTATGGGTTACAGCTGGCTCTGGTCAGGGTGCTGGGGTGTCTGGGATACTTGGTTAATTGGCACTGATAGCGGCACATCACTGATGGCAGCACCCAGCCTTGCCCCAGCATTAATTGCTGCTGCAGCCCTCTCCCGAGGTAGTGCTCTCCCTGCTTTGCAGATGAGGAAGCAGATCTGCTAAGATCAATGCTTTACTCACATGAATAGCTCCATTGAGTCCTACATGGCTATTAAGTGACTTAAGTTCAATAATATATTAAATCTTTGCGGGGCCTAAGGCAACTTGTAGGAGGTTATTTAAAAAGCCTGCCCTGGCCTTTTCCTGCAGCCACAAAACCAACCTTGTCAGACCCTGCTGCTTTCCCATTTCTAGTTTTGGGGCTTGTGCATTATTTTGTGCCATTTCTCTTGCAGGCACAGCACCTCACATGAACATCCTGCCTCTCTCTGTCACTCCCTGCCTGCCCTAACACTGACCCCCCTTCAGCCCTTTGCATCGCTCCAACTCACCTGCATTCCCCTGAATTTCATTTTTCAGACTTTTAAAAAGCAAAACCAAAAATAACATCAGAGAAGCGGCTTCCACTGTCCCTCGACAGCCAAAGTCTGTCTGGGTTTAATAAAATTGCAATACTGGCAAAAGCAATAGAGGGAGCTGCTGCCAGTGGCTGGGGTCCAGCGAAGTACCATGAGCTGTCCTTGCTTAATCCCCAGTGAGACCTCGCCCACAGATCCATTATTTAGGATTTCTTGAAATGGACAAAAAATGAAAAGAAAAAGCAAAAAAACCCAAACCCGCCAGTCTCAGTAAGATTTCTTTTGGATCAATATTTAAAGTGCTGGAAAAATTAAAAGAGAAAGGTATTTGTAAAATTTCATAATATTTTCTTAGACTCAGAGTAAATATTTGTAGAGAAAGCAATTATTGTGCATAAGAATTTTCTGTTGTGTTTCTTTTTATTCTTTAATTTAAATGATTGCTCTTTTGGCCCATCCCTGAATAACTAAGTAGAGGTGATTAAAAACCTTCAAGTCCTTCAGATTTATTGTTCTGTAACTATTTTTGAAAGCAGATTTAGTATCAGTATGCTATTTATATTCCCTGAGAGCTAACATTTCAGATACTAAACCAATATATCAATGCCTGATGCAAAGCAGATTGTACTGAAGATGTAGAAATGTATACAAGTAGAAAACTGCTTATATTTAATAAAGAACCAAGATATAAACACATTTTAATACAATGGGCTTTGAAATCGATGAGTTCCTACTGGTTTACTCCATTCACCTCCCTGATGTTTCTCTCCTACATCCCATGTGCAGCATGGAGGGGCACTGACACAAAGCTCAGCTGCACCCCTGGGGTCAGCAAAACACAGGATTGATATTTTCCCAAGAGATGTGTCAGGTGAGCTTCTTCTGTGCACACTGGGCTTATTTTTATCCCCAAATGCGTTTTCCCTTCCACACTCCAGCTGCCTGTCCCAGGGCTGTCTGCTGCCCTTGTGCTGCCCTTCTGCTCTCCCTTCTATGCTCCAGCATCTCCTGCTTGTTCTGGGATTTCTCCAGGGGATGCCACAGGTTGCCAAAATTCCCTCCTCGAGCTCTCCTTGCCAGGGCACTTGCTGAAGCATCGTTGTGGTCACCCCGTGCAGTGCCAGGCTCTGCTGGGTGGGGAGAGGAGGGGTGGCTGTGAGCAGTCCTGGGCCCAGTGCCCAAAACCTGCTCTGAGGCTGAAGGAAGGAGCAGGCAGGTAACAAAGACACATCTTTGGGAAGAAGAAAGGGCCACAGTCAGCTGCTCAGCGCCAAGGGATTTCTAACCCCAGGCTCATTTTTGGGCTCTGAAAGTACAGGTCACCTCTATGCCAGAGAAGGGTAAATGAACTGTTTTATACAAATATTTAATTCTCCTTGGTCTGGTCAAAAGCCAATTGCTGTAGGGGTTTAAGGCCACCAGCCTTGTCATGCTCCTCATGGATGTCCCCAGAATCACACTGCATGCCTGTGCTGAGGCTGAAGGTTAAAATCTTCCCGCTGCCCTTCTGCCTCTTTCACATCTCACTGCCATGCTCCTGCTACCTCTGCACTGCTGTCTCATACTTGACCTTCTCCACCTGAGATGACCAAAGGTGCAGAAACCTTCTGGTGTCTCTGCTAAAGCCTCCCACACTCAGCCCGAGGCAAAGGCCGGGGACTGTGGCGCCGAGCCCAGCTGAGCTTAGCTGAGCCGGGCTGGGGCTGAGCCGGGCTGGGGCTGAGCCGG
>VZSR01000479.1:5222153-5257943 GCA_013398615.1 Brachypodius melanocephalos
TGGGGCTGGGGCTGGGGCTGGCCAGCCCAGCAGCTGGCTGCAGCTGGATCCACGCTGTGCAGCCTTCACTGCCGAGCTCGGGACACGCTTGTTTTCCCCGCTGTCCTCACCCCACTGTTCAGGAGAGTCCTCGCACCCCTCCCCTCCCTCTCTGCCTTTGATGGTTCGTTTGTATTTTGCTGTCTGCGGCAGGCTCCTGCTCTTCCCAGAAACCTTCTCCCCCTCTCAGCTGCCCCCTCCACCCACGTTTAACAGCAGCACTGCCTTATGACCCCTGGAAGATTGCACAACTCCCTCTTCTTGGGGCACAAATACTCTGTATCAAATCCCTCCTTCTTTCTCCCCTTGTCGCTCCATTTCTGCGTGGCCGAGGGTGAATCAGCCACCATTGCCCCCATCTCTGCACTCCATCACTGCCCCATCTCTGCACCCCCTCTTCCATGGGTCCTAAGTGTCCCCTTCTTGTCCCCAGCACCCATTCTGTGCTCTGAAGAGCAGTGGGGATTTCCAAAGCCTCTCTCACCACCCACCCAAACCAAATCCTTTCTGCAAGCCCTGATGTCGAGCCGCTGGCTGGAGGGGACAGGCACAAATGTCCCAAAGCCACACGGCCAATTCCACCTCTCCCAGGACAGGGGCTTCCCGTGGGGAGCACTGGTGTGGGTGCTGCTGGGATCTTCCGTCACTCACCGTCTCCTCCAGCAAGGATATTATTCGGGGAGTTAATATTCCAGCCGCTTTCCAGTGGTGCTTCCCTTCGTGCCACCTGGTGGACAAAGGGGACATTTTCCAACTTTTTATTTCGCAGAAGAGGGAACACCTGGGGAAATAATTTTATTGGGGAATTTGGTTGAGCATCACCCGATTTAAATTTTGTGTGATGGGAAATGCGATGCTGTGACATCCCGTGGTAATCCCCAGACCACGCCAGCAGTAACCATCTATTTCTTACCTATGCTAATGTTAATGCATAATAATTTGTTTTAGTTGTAATTATAGCTGTTCAGTAAAACTCAATTCCTACTATGACCTTAACAAGCAAATAACTTTTCTTCTTCCTGTGCTGCCAACGAATTCATACTTTTATTTAGGCTTGAGCAACTGCTTTCTGATTTTTTAACAAATGTGCAGTTTGAATCCCTCCTGTGGCCAGTCCCAGGCAGGCTGTGACAGACGGAAGCGCTGGTAAAAAGCCCATGGAAATAGAAAAATTAAGTAAATAACAGTGAATATTCCTGGCAAGTGTTTCTTTTTTTCAATTTATTAAGACAAACATTGCAGGAGAAACTTGGTTCTGAGAGATATTTTTGTTCAAGGATTAGAAGTAAATCCCTGAATTGAGGTGCTTAATGAAATGAACCAAAATGACTTTTGCTCTCAAATCCCTGCAAGAAGTGTCCAAACTGAGCTGTGAAATAGCTTCAAATCATGATTGAATAGGGAGAAAACTCCAGCGTGCTCAGAGCACATTTCAGAATAGCACAAGATGCTGATAGACAGGAAAGAAATTAATTGCTCAGAGTTTTCTCCCACTATTAACAATTCAACACCCCCCCGCTTTAATCCTCCCAGGAAAACCCTGCCTTTAGTGAGGTCCATGGAAATTTTAGCAGTGCTTTGACTTGGGCCAGGATTTTGTCCTAAATCTTTTCATAAACTCAACAAAATGACGATACAAAAATATACATCATGGACAAAAATCCTGTCTGGCAGCTGTTGGTAGCTAATGCCAGGGATAACATGGGTCAGTGTGAAGCCACACTACAGAAAAGAAGAATTTCTTTGTGTACACAGCCTGAAACCTCTGCAGTCAGAGTGAAGCTGAAATTTGGCTATAACCCTCTAACTGATACCCAGATTGCTGCAAAACGACTACCACAAAATCCCTGTGCCTACAATTAGCTTGGACTGTGATTTTATGTCTCACTTGAAAGACGATGTCTCTATAACATCCCACGGAATCTTTTGGGGCAGTAACATGCTTGTCTTCCCCAGGACATTCAACTCAGCCACCCAAAGCCCTGGCTTTGTTTTTCTGAAATAAAGGAAAAAATGAGCACAAACTCAAAGTATGTGACTTTGGATTGAGAAAAATTTTATGTTTTACTTGGAGAAGAAATTAATTGTTTTTATTTTCTTCAGTGGCAAAATCCATACAACTCAGATTATCCAGAAACAGAAAGATTTTAATTTCCTAAAGAAACAACATCCTTTCTTCTCAAAGGTTCAGTTTCACCAACTCAGAAATATATGTCCTGACTGAGATTAGTCAAAATACTTTAGTTTATCTCGGACTTTTAAAAAATTGCTGCTGTCAGCAGCAATTAAAAAAAAATCCGTCCAATCAAAAATAATAAAAAGACGAAACACGAAAATGTTTCAGCTGAAAAAATGAAGAAGAAACAAAGATGGTCAGCTTTCCTCACCCTCATTAATTTATTTTTACCCTGCTGGAAATGTTTTTTTGGCAAAATGTTTACTCCAAGAGCTGTCAGAAGACTCAGCTCCACAGCTGCTCGGTGGGGAGGCAGCGGGTGCTTGGCCAGCTCTCCTGGCCAGGGCATGCAGCAGTGACAGTGCCTGTGCTGGGGACAAAAGCCACCCTCATCCTTGGACATTCTGAGCCTGGCGTGCCTGCCCAGGGATGGAGAGAATACAGGCAGTGAGCTGGGGTGGGATGTGGGAGGCAGTGGAGGGAGAGGGTCAGCAATGACAGAAGGGACATTTTTGGTGTGGGGGAGCGCAAGCGGCTTAAGCCGGCTTTATCAGCGTGTTATAAACTGGCAATCAGCAGGGCTGAGATTTGGCAATCAGTCAATACTGCCTCAAAAACACCCTGGAGAAAAAAATGTACCTGGGATCCACTTAAGGTGACCTTTGGAAGGAAGAAAAACAAGTTTAAAAGAAAACAAATGTTTCACGGTGGTGTTTCAAACCAGCTCCGTTTAACTGAGGGTGTGTAAGGACATTATTCCTCTGTGTGTGGGAACTCTTTGTGTGCTCAGAGCCTGTGGTGACATGACACGCTTGCGGCCCTGGCCGGGGTGGATGCCCTACCTGCCTACACAGGGCACTTTTGACTCCTTTGAGCTCCCTGATGCCTCCAGCCCATGCAGCAGCACCGGGCAAAGCTGCTCCAGCCTTTCCTGGGACAGCCCGGGAGCACGCACTGACAAAGGGGCAGCTGTGGCTCTCCTCTATTTATTCTCTTTGCAAATGAATGCAGCAGCTGCAGAGAGCCTGTAACACAGGTTGAAATCCCAAATAAGTTTAGTCCCCCAGTTTGAGGTCAGCTTGCCGTCTCATGGGAATGCCACAATCACATGCGGCAATGGCACGGGGGGGCTGTGGCTGGTTTTCACCATCCTGAATAGCCCACAAGCTCCCAATCTCTCTCAGCTCCTCACCAGCACATATTTCTATTCCTTTTCCCCAAACTGACCTGCTAGCAAAACCTCCACAGTCTGAAAACAACTGCCTTTCAACCACCGGATATGAAGCCCTGCTTCTGCCTGGACTCTCCCTAAAAACCTAACAAGGATTATGAGGAACATTTGAAGGAGCTGAAGTGGCCAGGCCATGGATGGTGTGTAGCAGCCCCATTGAGATATCTGGTTTCTGTTATGTGTTTCTTTTCCTTGCATTATCTGTATTAGAACTTATAAAATGGATGATTTGTATCAGCTGTCCTGCTTTGTTGTTATTGCCATGTTCTGCTAAAATGATAACGAAGTGCTTGTTCCAAATCTTCCCCTCCCACAAAATATCCCAGCTATGTGAAATAAAAGATGCAATTTTATTACAGGGCTGAACAAAACTGTAAGAGGCAAAAGGAAGGATCTCTGAGGAGCATGACTCTAGGGAAGTGGAGAAAAAACTTGGTGGAGATGATGGTCTCGGGAAATGCAAAAAGCAAAAGTAATTATGAGCTTGGTAATAGTTATAATGTCATTTTACAAACGTAATCAGGAACTTCATACCTTCCCCCCATTGCACCATAACCCAGGACGCTTGGATTTGACAGGACAGTTTCCAACTTTCATGTAGTATTTCGCATTAAAGCATTTTGGGGAAATCTTATTTTCTCCATGGATATGGAAGCGCCTGATAAATCTGAATTTACAGGTGCTGGGAAAAATTAAACCATGAATGTACCTAATTTCATGAGGTCGTGGAGGGTGGGATAGTTTTGATCTGCTCACTTGCATGGGAGCTCCTGACCCTTCCTTGATGAGCCTTGGCCAAGTCATAAGCATGGCCAAGGGACTGCCATTGTGCATTGCTGAACAGTAATTTCCTCATTTACGAACTGTGAATTCTTTTCTGCACTATCTAGTGATGAGATTTTTCAGGAGAATGACAGGAGAGCCTGCATTTGTGTGTCTATGAGCTGAAAAACCTCTTGAGATCAAAAACCACTGCAGCAGCTCCCATGGAAACATTGTCATGGATTCTGTCTTGATTTCAACGAAAACTACAGCCAGATCATAAATTCATATGTGACTTCACTCTGGCTCCTCCATCAACCTTTTGTGGTGTCCTCCTCTTTGGTGGCACAGTTTCCATCAAAATCTTGGTTGTTTTATTCCTTCCTCACTTTATTTCCTCTTCCCACAACTTGCTTTGTGATGTTGCTACAAGCAAATATAATCTGGGTTTTACAGACTAGGAAAAGGAGGCAGATCTGAAGTGATTTATTGTTAAAGGAGCTGAGGTCAGATCCAGACCTACTGCTCATGGGAAGCTGTTAATACTGTTATTTTGTCTGAAATATTGAGCCAGACCCCTCTTAGCTCTTGTAGTCCTGCTCCAGAACTGCTTTTGGAACGCACTTATCTTTGAAATGCAAATACCGTGACATTTCAGATGAAATCTCATTGAGCAAGTCTACTGTTCAGAGGAAATATTAAGGAACTTAACAACTTAACACTTCAAGAGTGATAAAAACATATTTGTCTTTTACACAGAAAAGGGCTGACAGCCAAATTCTGTAATTGAGAATACTTCCTTAAATATAGAACACTGAATGAGCAGCAAAAGGGTCAATTTGTATTTTTATGAAAACAAGCAAAAGTGACTGTTCTGTTTATATTATCAATATCTTATCAATATTATCTGGAGTGTGGGCATCCCATCTCACTCCTGTCTTCAGAGGCAATGTGAACTGCCACATAACTTAGAGAAAAGATGGAATGTCTGGGTGAAAAGAATATACAGAAATTGATTTCAAGACTCTAGAAGTAACATTTTTATCATCAGAAAAACTGCCAAGGTCAAAACCTTCATTAACACTTGAGTGAGGCTACACCAAATTGCATCAGTGGGAGAGAGGGGCTTAGTGAGTATTATTTTAAGTGGTCTGACTAAAGAATATCCCCTTGCATGGCTTAGCTATGGATTATTAATTATTATTTAAAAATTCAGTAAAGCTTTTGTTTCTCCATCTTTAGTTCTCAGCAAAAATGTGCCTTATTATAGACCTATTATACCCCTCCTGCAAACAGAAGGCAGTATATTTTCCAGTTTAATCAGATATTTTCATTTGCATCTAACTTCCTCTTGAGCATTACTGGCTTCAAAGGATTAAAATTCCTAATTCTGGTCCAACAAGAATTTTTTTATTTTCCAGATGATCAGAATAAGGATAAAAACTTTCTCTTTTTGCCCCCTACCCCTCCTTTTTTGCATATTTTAGAAAAGTCCTGCCTTGTAGATAATTTGGAAACACTCGTCACAGTCTCGTTAGTAGAGCCAAGTGCTAAATGCCCCAATAGACTAAAAATCCAATAAAGGACATGGTTGGTAAATCTTAATTTTTGCAGCTGTTGGATAAAGCCAATACATCTGTTTATGGTGATTTTTTCTTTGCTGACAACATCAATTTATCCTCTAAATGCCAATGTTCCTAGGCAGCTGTAAGTGTGCCCCCTTCTACCTCATTTCAGGAGAGTCAAACCCAAACCTTCCATTAAAGAAAACTGGGAATTGCTCCTTTGCAGCCATGCTGCCGCCTACCTGCTGAACTGCTGGTCCAAAATGTCCTGGCTTTTCTTGCTAGGCAGAAGAACATGTCAAGGACTTGGTGAATCTGAAATGAAAACTGCTTGCAGATCAGCTGGGAATTTATTTGCAAATTTGTCTTTGGCTGTTGACGAACTTCTAGGATTACAAAGACAGAGGCAGAGAGGAGAAACCCTCCTTAATCCAGAATGCAAAGCACAGGTGGAAGCTATCCAATAAAATAGGGTTTGGGGGGATGGGTTGGAAAATTCTGTGTCATCAAATTGTGATTGTTTTTGCATGAACATGCTCACTTAAAGAAAAAATTTTGCTGGGGAGTTTTTTCAAATGCAGGATCCAGTTTCCTACCAAGGCTAGAAGAAGCAAGGACTGACATTCCTTCTTTATTGCAGTCCATCCAAGCCTCCCATCAGCCTCATTTCCCAGAGATAAGGGACTTAGATTTCAGAAATTTATTCTTATTTTTCCCTTGGAAAGAGACAACCAAAATTGGCATCACTTTGGGCTGGAACCAAAGGCAAAACTTTGATTTCCATGAAGAAATCCAATTCCTTTCCAGCCATTCCAGTTTGGAGAGGTGAATTAAAAAACGGGGATTAAACTTTTATGCCAGATCATATGGTTCAAAATAAGGAGGGTTTAGTTCTACCCTTTGCTCTTCCCAGCTAGAATGCCTCCCAACAAAGTACCCTGTATTGGAATTTTAGTTCAAAACAGTTGCTGTGCATCTAAAGCCTGAATGCTTGCAAACAGAAAGGAGGCCAAAGGAAAAAAAACTATTTAAGACACAAGTGAGAGCTGGGAGGGGATGGAATAAAAGCTACTGCTTAAAAATCCATCCCAGAAGATGAGAGTCAAAGGTGAAGGAGAACTTCCTGCAAAAGAGCTCATGGATTGACTTGCTCCTCCAACAGTTTTGTCTTCTTGAAACACAAATGGGGCTGCAGAGAAGCTGTCCCATACCTTAAAGGCTGATCAGCCCTTCACACCACCCAGGACCTGAGTTTTGAAATCTCCATGGGCAGGGGAGGCAGTTTTGGAGAGCAGCAGAAATAAGCTGCATGCTTCAATGCAGCAACAAGGAGTGAGGGAAGCAATGGCTATCACCTCAGTTCAGGCTGGCTCCTGGTTTTCCTGCACTTAAAGGGAAAAAGCAGCACCAGGTAATTTATTGTCTCTTCCAGGTCACAACAGGAAAAGGAGAGGCTGTGCTGGTCCTGCATAGGCAGAGGTTCCTGCTGAGCTCATTGACTGTAGTCATGGTCCAGATCTCCTAATTGCTCCTGCAGAAAAGTGTTTTCAAGGGGGATTTTTCTCCTTGGAGCTTAAAGAGAGACAAATTATTGTATAAAATTGTAACATTCTGTGTGACCATCACTCCCCATTCTGAGCCTCTGCTGAATCCTTTGCTGTTGCCATTTGAATGTCTGTGTTTCTCTTCTGAGGACCAGGGGACTTTTCAGAGATGCTGTAGGATGAAACAGGGCAAGAGCAAACTTGCTCTTGTAGGGAGAAGATCCCGCCGAAATATTTGAATAGAATGAGATGGACATTTCAGGGTATTCTGAACTCCATTTCAGGTGTGCTACAAAGAGTTTATATGCAAATTTGTTAATTTGCAAGCCATTGTCTGCATGGCAGCTGTTAAGTTAGGAAAATGAAAAATAGAAATAAAGGAATAACTTGGAAACTGTGGGTACAATGGACCCGTAGATTTCAGGCAAACACTTGTCCCCAGTGCCCAAACTACTCAGCGAGGTGCTTATATCCAGTTTTCAACTCTTGGCCACTCTGAACAAGTTTGTTCTTTGGAGCCCTTTTGAGCCTTTTTTTTTTTTTTTTTTTTTTTTTTTTAATAAGAGTACTTTTTGTATCATCATTGCCATAGATTTCTTTCTTTCTTTTTCTTTTTTCTTTTTCTTCTTCCTGCTTCTCTTTATTGTGGCCATCAAGCCTGCTGGCAGAAGGCTAGCCCTACATGTGAGGAGGAGGTTGTTCCCTTCAAATGCCACTGTACCTTCCTGGACAACACATATAATTCATTCTTAAATACAACATAAATTAACAAACCAGCAATGGATGCTACCTCAGAAAAGGACAAGTAACAATAATGTTCAGAGTCTTGTTGGGAAGAGCATTATCTACAACCTTTTTTTTATTATTAAAAAAAATACTAACTGTTGCAAACTGTTCCACACCTTCCTCTTGTTTTGGCAGTAGAATTTTTGCCACATCCAGTTTTCCAGCAGTATTTCTACTCCCCACCACCACCAAGCACACACAGTAGTGACTGAACATTTTAAAATCAAGAATCCCCCAGCACTTACCAAAGAAAAGACGTTTAGCAAACGTTTGACGTCCAATGGAGTGGGGACAGCAACGGCGCAGGCATGTCCCAGCCCAACCTGCCTTTCCAGGAATGCAGGTTTCCTGCAGAATTGCCCTCTCTGCCTCAGGGCAACCCCTCCAGCACCTCTGCTCCTGCCCTGCTCCGTGGTTATTGTGTGCACAGATGAATGGCACAGCCCGGTGCGCTGGGGTGTTATTGCTGGATCAAGCTAATAAAACATTTGAGTCACTGCGAGGAAGCTTTCCCATCCCACCACACGCCTGATCCTCGGGGTTACCCGCCTTTGCCTCCTCACCTTTGCAGTGTATGGTGTTATTCTAACCTCTTTCATCTCTGGCTTTTGGCAGCCTTTTCTGCTTTAAGTATATAGTTATCTTAAGTTGAGCAAGATGTTTCGGGCTGCGATAACTGGCTGATGTTTTAAATTGAAACCCCCTAATATGCATTCAATTTACATGTACTAAGGCTCTCATTCAATCTGAAATACCAATCAAGTATAAAATAATAGTGACACTTGACATTTTCACAGGGATTTACAACTTCAAAGGGATCTACAATATAAACAAACTCTCTCTGTACTTAGGAGGTGGGTAAGCAAATACTGTTAAGATGGAGAATGAATGAGGAGGGGCTGCAGAGCTTGCCCAAGGCGAGACAAGGAACTGGTGTCAGGGCTGGGGTCTGGCTTGCTCTCCTGTACCCAAACAGCTGGGCAGCTGTTTGGCTCTGAAAGCTCCATAACCAACATGGATGAGTTATGAGCTCTACATCCCAAGCAGATGTATGAGAAATGTAGACACTGGAACTGAATGCTGTCATCCAATCAAACACACCCACTTTCTCTGTCCGTGCTTGGGATCACCCTGGCCATGGTGGTGCTGTGGTTCCTTATTTTTGAGGTACCCTTACACCAGTGATGTAACTTCAGCACCCAGACTGGGGATGTGTGGCACGATGGTCATGGGGCAGATCCTGCTTGTGCAAATCTGCAGACAAATGATAAAGTGGGTAGGAGGTCCTTGCACTGGCTGCCTTTGGTATCAGCCTGTTGATCCTTTTGTGAAAAGGTTTTCAGCCCATTTTCTCATTTGCCGGCAAGGGCTGGGTCCCTCTCTTGCAACACTGCTCTGTTTTGGGGAGGAGACGCCTTCCAAGCAGTGCCTGCACCAGTAGCCTGAATTAGAAACCTGCCCTCTGCTTGATGGATGCAGCTATTGTTAACACAAACAGGCGGGTGGATGTTCCATTAATCACAGCCCATAAACCATTTTGACTAACTGAAAAAATATTTCCTCTGTCTTATTCATGCCACAGTTCCTATAAGCCTTTTAGCCCATTTGTATGGACTAGAGAATGAGTTGCTACCCGTTATACAGCGTGTCTTGCCCTTCCCTTGCTTTGTAAACACGAGCAGCTCCATTCCATGGTGTGTTTTGATGAGCTGCCAAGAGCCAGCTAATGTACTGTTTGCTGACAAGTATATGTTATTAATCCGAAAGCACGGAGCTTGTGGGTTGTGATTTTTTTTTTTTTCAAAAGAAAGATGAAAACTAAATTAAACAAGGGTGTGGGTATTCCTCAAATGTAGCTACTGTTCCTTCTGTGATGCAGTTGCAAACGTGCAGCTCCTCCAATTTCAGGGAATTATTTAGGGCATTCTACTACTTTAGCACATTTATCTTACTGCAGAAATCACACAAGCTTAACTGGGTGTCCTCTTCTGATGATCATTTCCCTCAATGAACTGGAATTTTAAAACAAATAGAGGGGTGAACCTGTGGCAGCCCTTCCTTGTACACATCACATTCCCTTGTGCATCTTCCTGGGACCAGGTGGTGACAGGAGGGTGGTGACAGCTGCTGAGAACCCCCAAGCACAACATCCCTGTGACCCAGCAGGGATTTCACACATCACCCAGTGGGCTCCTTTTTGACAAGACTCCACCTTATGGAGTTCCATGACTTTTTTGGTATGTACTCAGAAGACCAGCATAGACCCCCCAGAGTGTTTGCTACCTGGACAAACCCTATTGCAGGGAGCAGCCCATTAACTGTTTGTAGCTCCAACCAAAGCAAGGACCATCCCCACCCCATCTCCAGAAATGGCTTGTGGGAGGGAATTACGTGGAAGTGGAGGAGGAGGAGGAAGAGAAGGGGGAGGACATGCCTTGAAAGCCTTCCCAAGCCAGGCAGGCTGGGTGTCTCTAACCAGCCACCATCACTCAGAGCTGAGTGCTTGCTGCACCAACAGGTTTGTGCACTGGGACCCCCCACCACACAGAGCAGAGTGTGCCCCCAGGGCAGAGCAGTGTTAAGCTTGATGTAAAAAGATGACAACTAAATATGAGCCGTGTAGGCAGAAAACACAGGGGCTTTCATTTCCATGTGCAGGGCACCATTTGCCTTCCAAATTCAAATGACAGCTTTTGAGGCCCGTCTTTCAGGTGACAAATGGTAATAAAGCTCCTATTTACACTGGCTGTTGACTCATCTTAGGTGGAATTATGTACTGAAATAAGTAAATAGCTTCCTATTCAATGTGATCCATATACAGCTATAGGCCACAGTACAATGCAAAGCTCCTGTATAGACAAGACCCCTGTTTGTTGTGTGCTTTTCTAGGTCACTTAGCACTTTGCTTCAAAAACGTGCTTTTTAGGACTGAGACCCCTGGTGTGCATGGTCTTTCCCTTGTGCAGAGTAATTCACCCTTAAAAACTGGCAAAGCTATTATTGCTATTTAATTTGCATTGTAAACACATTAGAGATGAGCTGAGCAAACCAGGACAATTTAGGATGCCTTTTTACATACCTGAATACGAGGCTTGTGTGGTTTATTTTGTTAGTATCCATTTATCTAATGAGTTTTGGGACTGTTAAAAAATCTTGGAAAAACGGTCTCAAGAAAATTGCATTTTGGATGGTGAAATTGCTGAACCCTACATGTGCATGAAGCTTTTTCATAGCTCTGGTTTGTGTCTGTGCAACTGATAGAGGGGGACAGAGCCCATTTTTGGTTTAGGACAGTATTTTTCTGGGGTCTTGGAAGCCATTTTTGGCACATTTAATTTCACTGAAAATGTGTAATTAAAAGTCTCTTAGAAGGAAAACGAAACAAACTCCAAAAGTAATCATCAACAACACAGAGAAAAAAGGTGTTTAATGTTTTTTTCTCTTAAAACACTAAGAATTATCTAGATTTAATATAAATATTTTTAAAATAAACTATGAGCATTTGAGCACTATGATGGTACTCAAGGATTTCTGAATTGCTCTCAAATTGCAAGGAAGAAATCAGGAAAAATAATGAAACATGAGGTGAAGTGAATCGATAGCCATTGTGGATATTTCAAAGGACACAACATGTTGATGAACATTTAATCCACTTGTTTTATGGCTCAGAAAGGCATTTCAGTCCAATTCCTGCTGACTTTCCTGTTGGATGAAGGCATCTTTCTCTTTTAAGTCTCGAGGGATTGTGGAAAGAGTGTCCTACCTCAGCTGGCAAATTATCCAGGGCATTTTGAGTCCATGTAAAACCCTGGTTGGCTGGTCATTATTTTGAGAAGCTAAAAAAGATGCAATATTGTGATTTTCCATATACACGGATAAGCTTTTGTACTCAAGGCCAGAAGGATTTACTTTCCATAACTGATAGACACACTGTCATCTCTGTTGACTTCTTTCCCTAGTATTTCTCTAGTAGATGCTGAAATCACTGCTTTGCAAAAATTGCTGTCCAGGGAACAGGTATTGGTGTCACTTTGTGAGGCTTTTTGAGAGACCCAAGGTGCCACTGAGAGTTCCTAGCTGAGGAGCATAGCAAGCAGAGAATCCAGGTCTTCCAGAGCTCTTCCAGGATTGTGTCCCACCATCACTGCTGCAAGAATCTTCCCCATCTCAGGAGTTTGTGTTTCCCTGCAGAGAAGATCATATCTACATGCCTGACATGTCATGAGTGCACAAACATCACTGCTGGAAGACAATAAACATTATCTTGTGTTGCTGGAGAGTAAAAGAGAAGTAGGGAAAGGTGTAGCAGCTCTCCAGAGTGCAAAGCGACCTATAGCCCCTCAGTGGGAGGCATGAAGTTATGTAGCTCATTAAATCTTAAAAAAGCAAGGAGAGAAGCTGCTTCCAATTATCAGGATGAAAATTAATGAAATAAAAACTACAGACAGGCAGCAGAATTATGCAATAAAAAGGGCTTTGCTGGCATTAACAAGGAGATGTGTAATATTTGTGTGGTTCTAGTTCAGCCTTGGCTTGAACACACGGTGATTCTGCACATAAAATGTATCCAAATTAATGAATTAAAAATCCTTGATAATCCCATACAATTTTCTGTTCATAGTTAAGTATTATTAGTTGGGAAATCTCCTCAGAAAGGGAGAATGAGGTTGTGATCTGTTGTCTGAGAAAATAACCTCTTTGTTAGTATAAAACAGTCATGTGCTGGGATGACTGGCCAGAGCCATGGAAAAGCCCAACTGCTGTTTTCTTACAGGGAATGAAGGTCCAACATAGCAAGAACTGCATGGAACAGGGTCCAGAGGAGACCTACAGCTTGGGGCACGTGGGACCCAAGCAAAGAGAGTGTGGAAGTGAACATGCATGAGAAAAACTGCCTTTAAGTGCAGGAACAGTTTTATTAGAAGGCTTCACGTCATCCCACAAAGAATATCTTCCACAATGTTAGCTATGCCTTGGGATTCAAGGAGTGTTGCCATACTAGTCCACATCTCAAATCCACCCAGGGCATTCTGCTAAAAGCAGAGTTCATAGCCTTCAGCCCTTACATGCAAAATTCAATGAGCTTGATGCAGAGAATGCTGACTTTTCCTTGAAAAAACCTTGGCTACTCCTTCCTTTTTTCTTTCCTTCTCCCAGCTTGTATGAAAGAACACAATTTCCTTCCTAGGCAGCTGCATGAAAATGTGCTCCTTTGCTTTGTCAGCTCCATAAATGTAACCTTTCTTTCTGTGATGGTCATGTCTGTCTGCCATGGGATGGATGTATGACCAAAATAATGTTCACCAGGGGCTGAGGAGCCCACTGGCATGGTCAGCCAGGTACAGTGAAAGCAGTATACCTGAAAATGTGTTAGTGAGACTGCTGTGCCCCTAAAAGTAGACTCAGAACCTCCAGCGAGGGGAAAATGTTGCAATCTAAACATTTATACTATTGAAAAAAATGGGAAATCGTTTGCTCAGACATAAATTAGCTCCTACAAGACAGATTTATTGTGGCATGGAATGTTTTAATGAGAAGAGGAGGTCCCACAACTCATAGGATACACTTCGCATCAGAATGTTTGACATACAAATAACATCGGGGCGAAATCTTCAACCCCACGACGTTTAGCACTTAACTGGGGATTTGGAAGGAATCTAAGGAAGAGGGCTGTGTAAATTGGTTTTTCAGTGAGGTTCTGAGTGCTCTGAAGGCTGACGTCAGGTTTACGCACGGGAGCTGCGGTGCGGAGCTGCCGCGGGGCAGGGGAGGGTGGAGAGCTGGCTCTGAAAGGCTCTCAGAAGGGATGTTTGTGCAGAGCAGCTCTCCCTCCCTGCCTCCTTCATGCAAAGCCCTTCCCAAGCCTGCTTCAGGGGATGAGAGAGATGACAGGAGCACAGTTTCTGAAATACTGTTTCTCTTTCACCTCCTTCTATCCCCAAATCTTCTATTCCACAGACTTCTAAACTGTTTGGGTTATTATCAGTTCTTGCTGTAGGAATCTACTGTGAGATTTCCGAGTGAAGCTGATAGATCAGTCCCAGTTAAAGCTGATAATCAGACTGGGTGGTGAGGTCAGGAAGAGTTGGCATTAAGTGATTCAAAAAGGGCAAACAGTAGGATTTTTCCTATTTCCTATGGCTATTAGCAGTGAGCTTAACATCACCTGTAAAAAAAAGCCAAATCATGAGCTGGTTACTTACCTGAGAACGTTTTATTTCTAGCCTGCACTTCTTCTAGGAACAATTTAATTTTTTCTTCCTACCTTGTTCTTGAAGAATGAAAACAGCAACCCTCAAAACTCTTCCTCCTGGTCTGGTAAAAAACACCTGTACAGGAAATAGTGGGGGAAAATAGAAATAATTATAATTGTATTATGTTGTTCTGGTTGGCCATTCACTGAGAAAGTATAAACATAACAGAAGATCAAGGGACTTGAGTTTGGATTTTAACAATGCAGATTTTAGCACTTGTGACAAGGGGTGTTTTATAGACATGTGAGCTATGGATTTATGGTCTTGTGCTGGTTTTCACACCAAGCACATCTACAGAGGGGGATACTGAGCACTGGCATTGGGTAGAGCCTTCGGCTGGGAGTGATGGCTGAGTTTTTCAGATCAGAAATCGCATTTTCAAGATGTGAGCCTCTCTTCCCACCTCTTTTCCCACAAGTATGGCAGAAGCAGGGTGGTGATTGCCTGAAGGTCCCAGAGGAGTTCCTACCCTTCCTCTCCCAGGCTCAGTGCTCAGGTCTCTGTCCCAGCTATTGGCTGACTTTGCTGGTGTGACATCCTCAGCACTCAATGAGGACATGGTGTTTTAGTCAAAGAAAAATATCCTTCATTGCATCATCCCAGGAGAAATCATACTCAAATCAATGGGATGCTGCTTCTGGCAGAGCCCATGGAATGAGCAGCACAGTGCTGATCCTCCTTCTGCTCTCAGTAATTTTTCCCCAGCTGTCTCTCTCAGAGGAACCTTTCCCACTCCTCCAGTGCCCATAAAGAGAAAATAGTGTCAGAAAGAAAGCTGGGAATTGCAAGTGTTTAGGTATTTAGTGGCCAAAAACTGAGGGGAGAGATGGAAAAAAAACCCTGAGACATTTCTGGGTCAAGTATTCAAACCATGTGCCTGCCACACTGGCTCTGAAGAATATGGATATTTATTTGGGTGTGTAATGTAAGTCTTCTCTCTAGGAAGCTCAAGAAGCCTGCAATGGTTATTTGAAGTTTCCAAACCCATGGAGAAGAGGAAAGCATGTTCATTCAGCTTATTTCATGAATTATGCTTTATAAGAAACTTGGTGCTCCATCAGGTTGGGAAATGGACATGCAGTGTCCCCCAAAAGTATTTCAGTCTCAACGACAGTGGTCTTCTGAGTTATCTTGCACATAAAATTTGCTTATTTTTGTAATGTTATGAAGAAAAAAATATACTTCAAACAATAAGAAAAATAAGAAATTTGGCAACAAAGAGGGCACAAAGATTATTTCAAGGGTTTTTTTACACTCCCTGAAGGTAAGTGCTGGGTATTTTATGCATTTTTTCCTTCCTCTTTACATTTTGCCATGACCTTGCAAAGCCAGCAGTTGAAGGATTGCTGCAGACAAAAACATGAAGATTTTGTTCAGAAGCAATATCCTCAATAGCACAATATTTGAAGGAAATTTGCAGTATTCAGTTTGAATGTATATAAATTAAGGGAAGGAGAAGCAAAATGTCCTCTTGCCTGTGTTAGTAGAATAACTTTTAGCAGTTTGGGGCAGAAAAAGGAATATTGATGTTTGATCTTGAATTTGTTGTGGTTTTCCACAAGAAAAGGTTATGTTTAAAGAGCATAAATGTCTCATCTTTCTAGGAAAAGTTGTTTTCACCTAATTCATAACATGTTTGCAGTTCTTATGTTGGTAATGAACTGCACTGATTTGGCTGTGTAAGTAATAAATTCACTGACTAAGTTTTGCAAAAATAGCAGCCTGGCCAAATTTGCAAGATCTTGGGAAAGTCATGAAAGCCATCAATCTGGGCATTCAAAAGTTTACAAGGCACAACTTTGTTTTACACGCGTGCTGTTTTAATAATTTATAAATTTCATTTAGCATTTCTTTTACTTAATAAGTATGTAATTCATACAAGACAGAAATTAAGTTGTACAACACTTGGTTTCAATTTTGCAGTTCCTATTAGGAGATTTTAATGTTCTCCTATTATTGCTGTAGAGCTTTTTCTCTGCCGTTGAGCCGTATCATCCATGTGCTGGCCAGCTTAGAGGAAAAGCCACACTGCATGTGCTAAACCTTCATACTAATGCTACCAAATGAATCAATTCCTACTCTCTGACTTCTGAACCTACCCTAAGGTGAAGGAAACACGATCCACTGAGGATCATCTTGTAATTAAAACAATTCTCTATGAATCAGCATGACAATGCAGGTGCTAAGCAAGCATCTGTTCAATTAAGTTGGTTTAGCAGTTTTGGGGCAAGTCTATTTTGCTTCTTTTTTCTTCCACATCATTAAGCTTACCTTAATGCTGGAAGCAAACAATAGCTCATTAGTGGATTAGGTGTAATTACCAACAGCAGTCATTATTCCTGAGGCTTAATGGGCCAATTTGCTGCTGTAATAGTACCCCAGTATTGTGGTGCTGCAGCAGAAAAGCCAGTGGTGCTGGAATGAGCCATTGCCTTGGAGGCCCTGGAAATGGCTGAGCAATCCCAGCCCTTCCCAGGACACCCTCCCGTGGGATGGATGGATGGATGGATGGAGCTGCCAGCTGGGGGGTCCCATCAGCTCCTAGGCTTGCATTCAAGCTGGAGTGCATCCACTTCGTGCCAGATTCGCTGTCCACATAAATTCCCAAGAGGAAAGGGAGGAATTCCAGCAGCTGTGTTAGGACTGCCCCACCTGGATTCTCCTTTTGTTGCCAATGCATTTATAAAAACATTTTTTAAAAAATATATTTTACCGCAATTGCCAGATTATGTTTTTGTTTTGCTTTGGGCCTTCTAATTTTTTTCCTGCATAACCTCATGATGTCCTTGTAGTCCTCCTGAGTTGCCTTCCTCTTCTTCCAGAGGTCATAAACTCCCCTTTTTTTCTTTCACAGAGTTCCACCTCTCTGTTCAGCCAGGCTGGTATTCTTCCCTGCTGGCTCATCTTTTGGCACATGGGTGCAACCACAATGAAGACAAAAACTTGTTTGTGAGCTGCAGATCTGGTACTGTAGGTATAAGGATGAGTGACTCAGCTCCATCTTCACATTTCCCAGGAAGCTTGGGCTGCCTGAGGGACTCAACATCTCAATACTCTGCAGTCCACAGGCAGAGGGTGAGCAGAGGAATCAGGAACCTGAGTGCAGAGGACAGAGGGACCATTGGTGAAGTCCAAGTGTGCATAATTGCAGTCCTGTTTGCAAGCAGAGTCAAACAGTAATGGCAGCTATGTTTTTATATTTAGCATTATATTTTCACTCACCCCTTTCTACATGAGTGCCATATCGTTTTTCTGCTTTTAGGAAGGGGATTAAGAAAGGAAAAAAAAAAAGACATAATGCTATAGTGGAGTTAAGTGCCACTTCTTCAGGCTCCTGTCAAATCTTGTTATTTGGAATAATTACCAGTGTCAGGTTTGGGGAAGGAGTTTGATGTAAATTGCCTCAACCCATTTTGTAAGAAAAGAAAACCAATATGTTAGAAGGTAAAGAACTGAATAGGCACCACCAGGAAAATCACTGTTTAAATAGCCTCACTTTAATATATGTGGCTGTATTTTATCTCCATTTTTCTTCACATCATTCAGACCTGGGCAAATCCTGCCCATGCTGTGACCAACGGTGATTTCTCATTTATTTTAATAGCCCAGCCTACAGACTTCTGCTTAGCAGGAGGCCTGGTGAATTGCTGAGCATTGTGTTCATTACTATATATGATCCCTTAAAAAGCACAGAAAATCTAACCAGACTCATTTGTACCTCCATGCAGGGGAAAGACCAACCATCTTCTACAAGCACCCTCAAAAGAGGTTTGAGGGGACCTGTCTGGGTTATGTCTAACTCTGCAGTCCAGCCTTGGTGTCCTGACAAGCCCCAGCAGTGATATCCATGTTTTCTCTCTAGTACAAGTGAGGAAGGGTGGCAGTTTTGTGAGTGGAATTATTCACCTTGGTCTGAGGTCTGTAGTTGTTGTGGAGCAAGAGGACACAGCCAGTCTGGAGAGGGAAATGAGCCATTCTGACTTTGGCCTGCTGTCATCTCCCATCCAGTTACTTTCTTGCATCTGCAACTCATCTAAATTTTTAATTTTTTTTTTTTTTTAATGGGGAAAATAATGTCATTCTCAGAAGCATTTGTATACTTTTAGTGAATAGAATCCAAAACCTAAGCTCTATAAAAAACTTGAAAATAATCAACTCACTCTTTTGGATCACATCTCAGAAAACAGTGATTTTTATTTCTTTCCATTTCATAAGCATAAAAAAACCACACTCATTTTTTCCCTCTTTGCAATTTCTTTTGAGTTATGAGAGCAGTTTCTGTCTGTGAATTGAAATAAATCACCACCATAAAAATCATAGTGTATTGCTTTCTTCACTTGGAAAATGACCTTCAGATCCCTCACCATCATACATGCAATGACAGGAGACCAAGTAGGTGCTTTTTAGGACTTTTTTTGTAAATTTATCAAAAAACTGCTGTCCTGTTGTCATCCCTAAGTCCTGGGAAACCCCAGAGAGCATCAGTGGCTCCAAGGGTTTCCACTGTCAATGTGCTGTGTGGGGATGGCTGATCCTGCCCCATCCCCAGCTGAGCACCTCTGTCCCTGCTCCAGGGATGCTGGTGCTGCACAGCTGATGCCAAGCACAGCAGCCCAGTGTGACCTGATCCATGGAAATGACATCTGCATTGGGCACTGCCTTTAGTCATGGCAGTAACTGATCCAACAGGATGGCTGAGCCATGCACTGGCTGAAATAAGAGCCAAAACACTGCTGGACATCCACAGCTGATGAATTTTGAGAGGAGACCGCTTGGGACAGGCTCAGGGTGTCTGGCTGAGGGTGAGTCTGAGCAACCCTGCAGCAGGTTTCAACCTGCAGGTGATAAATGACCTCACCAGTCACATGTGGAAAAATGTTACTGCCTCCATGAAGCCTGTTGCTCTGAGAGGTTCCTAGATTTCAGCATGCCTTTGTGATGAGGTAGAAATGACGGCCAGTCAGAGTCATGAGCTAGACGTGCTTTCAGCAGCAGCTCTCACGATTATCTTCTGCTCTATTGCCAGTGCTCAATTCCCATCCCAACTCTAAACATTAATGACTACTGCAGAGCTTGTGCAAATAAAAAGTCCCTGAAGTGACTTGAAGTCATAGAAATTACAGAGACACACTAAGAATATTCAGATGCTAAAAGTTATTTTTTACTTTGGGAGGCACAATCATTTTTTTTGGAGTGTTAGTGGCATTGGTGAGAGCCTGTGATCATAACAATGCCCATCTCAATATTTCTGGGCTCTCTCTGGTTACCTCTGTTCTTGCCAGAATGTATTGCCAGGTCAGGAAAGTGGAGACATGGAAAAGGAAGGAAAAAATTACTGCCATTTCTTTGAAATGGATTGGATTGCTGTGTGTGGGTGTGAGTGCCAGGTTTGCCAAGGATCTGAGAAGGAGCTGGCAGTAGAGCTCAAATCTGTGACCCCTCCTAGGTCTGTCTCACTATGGCTGATCCCCAAATGCTCTGGACACCCCATGGAAAGGATGTCCATGAGATCCTGCTTCCTGGCAGGAGCAGGGATGCATGGAAAGGACAGTCAGTCACACAGTATGGGGCTGCTCTGAACTCTTGTGGAACTTAATAGGCAATAAAATCAGGTTTGACAGAATATACATTCACAGATTATTTTATTTGGTCATATTGCAATTACCATGAGTTCTATTACAGCAACAGTGAGGAGCCAGGTGAAATCCTGCTGTTTGTGAATTGCCTAAACAGAACAGGAAATGTTGGGTGTGCTCTACAGTTAGTAAGTTCAACTGAAACCATCTACAGTGGAAATCTGAGACTCAGAGCAATTGACCCAAATTAATAAGAAATTAACAGGAAATCTTGTGAACCCAAGCCAGACCTTTGAACTTCTGTTTATCCTTGTGCTGCTCTTCTTCTGAATCTCCTCAATGCTGTGAACAGACAGCTCTGGTCTTCTGTACAATGCTATAAAACTATACAAAGGACATGAAGGAAGCTAAGTTTCCCATTTACTGCTCAATTTTTTTCCTAAAACACAGGAGATCTGGTTGTCCATATTGTTTGAAAATACTGTTTTTTGATATTCAATTTGCCAAATGCTGATAACCATAAGCCTACACGAAGGAAGATAAAACTAATACATGAAAATTAACACTGAGCTCAGTTTAGAAGTTCTGCACTGACATGACTCTAGCCCCAAGATCTAGCAGAGGATGCTACATTCTGTTTATCCTGTGGTAACTCTTCACCATAAGCCTGCCCTGGAGTTTACCAAATCACACAACACTTTGGTGATGTTCTGTGAGTGGCTCATCCAAATATTCCCTTGTTACAACTCGTCCTGGGCGACAGATAAACTGATACAATCATAGTATACTGTTAAAGCATAAAGGCAGTCAAAATAGCATTAATCTGTATCAAGTGTGACTGGTGAGAACAGGAATCTTGCCAAGCAATTGCCCATCCTGAGGTTAAGGAGCTCTACAGTGGCTTATCCTGTTGTCATCTGAATTAACTTTCAAATAGGGTAAAACAACCAAGCAGCTGCATAATAAGAGGCTTAAGGTCTTGAGCTGGGGAGCAATGTGTGTATTTTGTGCATGCCTGGGTAGCAGTAGCACCTTGAATGTCATTTTGGTGTTAAGAGGATTGTTTTTCCTGGGTAAACTGGGTGATGCTCTGCAGCTTGCTCCAGCAAAATGTGAGTGTGTGTGTGTGTGTGTGTGTGTGTGTGTGCTGATAGCCTACAACGACAATTAAGGATCCCAGAAACACTGTCCAGTGCTAGACACCTCAGGGAATGATCCTGGAAATACAGTGGTTGACGCTTCTCCTTCTGGGAGCTGGTGTTTCCCAAATAAAGCCTTGACAGAGGTGCACCTGCACTGCACTCTTTACAGGCTGGAGCTGCCTGATAGTATTTGGCATGCTTGGCAGGATATTTCAGGTATGTATTCAAACAAATTAAGCATTCAGCACGTGCAATTATTCACCTGGCTCTTTTAAAGCTCCAGTGGTCCTTTCCAGCAGGAGGGATGAGCAGCTGGGTACCTGGTTGCTCAGGTATCTTACAATCAGTTGCTCATGGCCATGTGGCTCTCATCCATGGTGTTGTGGTTACAAGTTTTTGGAGATATTTTTCCATAAACATTTAATTTATGCAACCATTTAATATATGCAAATAAAATAAGTAGAAGAACAGCAAGGCTCACAAGGGAGGAAGGTGATTGCCCCTGCTGAACTCAGGTTGTAACACAGCAGTGGAAGAAGGTTGAAGCTGGGCAGATCAGTCTTGTTAAGTGTTTGCTGCTTGGTCTGGACTATTTTTTTCAAGATATAAACCAGAGAAATTGCTTGGGGTTCAGCACCAAAAATGGATGTTTATTGGGGTAAGATGATGTCAGGTTCATTAATATGCTTTTGTGTCAGGATCTCTTAGGTTGTCACTGTCAATGGGAATCTTCTCCTTGAGTTCTGTGGGTGTTGTGCCAGACATGAGCAGAGCTCTGGGCTCAGTGCTGGAGTTCACAGGAGACAAAAGAGAGACATTGGCATTCAGACAAACCCTGAGCATCATCACCCTCTCCTGGAGGAGAGAGCTTTTTCCACAGGATTCATGTTTCAGGTGATATACTGCAGTCTTTTGAAAGGATTGATGTGCAATATTTGGCCAAATAAAGGGTACAGAAAAGTGTGTTGTCCAATGGCCACCTCATTTGTCCTGCTGATTCTCATTGAGGATGGCTCCTGGGGCCATCAGGGTGTCCCCACAGGGATCCACAGAAGGGAAACCTGAGTCCAATCTTTGCTGGTGGAGGCAGAGAGTGATGGAGACACCACAGCAAAGTGCCTGCTGCAAATGTTCACTCACTTTTTCCTTCTTTATTTCTAGAGGCAGATGAGAGTGCTGAGCCCTGAGGGTGCTCCTGCACTCCAGCAGACCAGAGCCACAGAGCCCATCACAGAGCAGAGCCACAGAGCCAGGCTCCACTGGCAGCTTTGTGACTTTGCCAGCCATTTAAAATGTTTGCCAGCATTTAAAACATGCATTGTTGTGGTTCAGACTTGGGAAGGGTTTTTAGGGAAATCTTCAGCTGAAGATAAATGCCAAGAAAAGCAGCCTACAGCTGGCCACTCACATATTGCTGCAGTTGCTCTTGCGTGGCTGTTTGCTTTGCAGCAGCACTTCATGGTGCACATCCCAGCTGTGGGATCTGGAGGGCACCTTCATGCCATGAAGCGATTTTGAGGGAGTTTCTCCTCCCTCAGCTGGACAGGGCAATGTTTCTGCTGCTATGATCAATTTTACAGGTCAGAAATGGCAATATTTCACTGATAACCCCATGGATCCATCTCTTCTGGCCCCTCTGCTGGCTGCTGAGCATGTCGAGCCCTTGGCTGGAACAACCAGGAGAACGAGCTGGAGCAGGCCAGCTCCAGTAAATGTCCTTGGCTGCTTTTGTCACCTGTGCCCTGAGAAGTGGCTCTTGGTAGGGGGCTGCAGGAGGGACAGTGGTGTCCCCTGACTGAAAATCACTTCTGGCTTCCCTTGGGTCTCCCATCCCTTGGGTCTCTGCTGCAAGGCCAAGTGATTGTGGATGTCAACGCCAAATAGTTCAGGGGACAATGAGACTTTTGAAGTCAACTTTTGCAATCAGCTTTTGCCTCTCTTGGTTGGATTGATCTGTACCTGAACTCAACATGTTCTTATTTTTTTCCCCACCAGCTGGGTCATTCAATAACTTCTCTCATATTCTGGTATCTTAAAAGATAACAAGACTCACACTTCTCTCTTTCCTCGTGTTCTAGAGTCTCTTATACCCATTTTTTTACAGTTTGTGGGAACTCAGCATCTGTGAGACCTCTTCATCTGTGTCACTTGGACCTCAGGTTTAATATTTGCAAAATGAATGGTGAGTGGGTGTGTTGGTGGGAGGGCTGATGGCTTCACACAGGCTGGCAAGATGGAATATTGGGGGAAGAAAGATAAAACCAAACCCAACCATCAAAGAACCACCAGGCAAACAAAAGAGATGAATCTTCTCAATTTCCTGGGAGGGTTCATGTTTCCAAGAGACTCCCACTTTAAAGTTGCTCTAGATTTTTTTTAGACGTCTGGTTATTCTCTTCCCAGCTCTGCCACTGCTGTTTCTTGCAGCCTTGATATTTATTATTCTTAAACTAATAGTTGTAGAATAGAGAAATATGAGAGAGGTTTTTTTGATAAATACGCTAAGATTTACGTATTTAGTAAGTGCGGAAATTTTTTCTTTTTCAGTATGTACGATGGATATTTCAGGAAAATGGGATCCTCGAGCAGCAGCACTTTTTGAGATTCCTCCCTTCTCCAGTTCTGAAGGTTTGGGGTTCTTCACTTCCATTTGTGTTCAAATCTTTAAATTTGCAAATGGGAGCAAGCCCTGACCCCTCTGAAGACTCTCCTTGCTGCAGTGAATCACCAAGGAAGGCTTTGCTGCTCTTTTAGGAATGTGATGGGGACTAAGTCTCTGGGTTTGGGAAGGGGAGGTGGAGCCCTGCACTTCCAGAGCCGATGGTCATTTCGTGATAAAGTGATAATGCTAATAATCCCCAGGTCTTTTTTTTTTTTTTTCCCTTTGAACTGAACACTTTGCCTGTCTCAGCTGTGGTTGCCTTTTTGAACTGTCAGTTTGGGAGGATTAGGTGCATGTTTAGGCTGGGTGAACTCATGAATGAAAATATTTTCCTTGGCAGTTTTTAAAATGCTTCCCCCCTTTAAGAGCTGAACCCTTTGGCAACAATCTGCTTTTTGCCCAGATTACCACTGTCATTTTGGGAGGTCTTTTCCCCGCAGAACAAACAATGGAATTTTAATAACACAGTGAAATAGATTCAGGACTGCTTTATTTATATTTTCTTTATTTATGCTTGAATACTTCGTATGCAGCTCCAGCAAAGACAAATTTAAGCTTTGTATTACTTCAAAATGATGAATTAAGCTCTGGGAGATTTACTTCCCCAGAGAAGGATATTTTGATTCACTGCTTTGAAAATGCCTCACAAAACAAATAAATATCACAGAAATTGAAAATAAAAAAACCCCCTCAGTAAAAATTGCAGATACAAAGTAGAGCAGACACAGACCTGCTCTTTCTGCAGAGTCTGCCTTGTGTCTGCACTCACAGCTCCCTGCTTTAGTGAAGGTTTGACTTGAATGCAACATTACAGTGAAGTTGAGTTAATTTTGAGCATTTAATTTGTGTGAAGCCCTTAAGTGCTCAAGCCAAGACCATCTTTGGCTGCCTGAGCAAACTGGCACTGGTTAAGCTCCCAATGCCATCATCTGAAGGACTCTGCTTGCAGAGCATCCTTCAGAATTACCTAACTTCATCTAAGGGCAAAGAAATCACACTGACATGCAAAGTGAATTGGGGATCCTCTGAAGTGAAGCATAAAATAATACCTGCTAAGGCAATGAGCTGAGTAACTACCACCAAACTGAAATAAAGTAGCTTGTGCCTCACACAAACTCTTCTCAGAAACCCTGACACGTTTGAAAATCAGTCTTTTCTGACCAGGATTGCATTGATTGTAGTGGTAAATATTATTCTACTTTATGGATAATCCCTTAAGGTTGCTATATGTTGTGTTTTCTCCTCAAGAGAACTCTGTTATTTTACTTTCCCTGCACATCTTCATTCTGGTGTACCATCCTTCCAACTTCCCAAGCCTGACCAAGGAGATGAGGAATGAAGATATTCCCACACAACAAATCTGCTCCAGTCCTTTCAGTGTCAAATATCTCTGTGTCAAGTAAGCCATTGATACTCTGCTGTGTTCAATTAAAGAGATGGCACATGGTATAGATGGAAATGAACCAGTGCTCTCGGTCTGGGGATCATGAGAGACAGAAGGGTGCTGGAAGGAAGGGTTGTGCTATGGGAGCTGTGGAAGAAGAGAAGGAATTAGGGTATTTTCAAGGATGCACTGAGTATTATTTGTGCCTTATTGTTCTTTCTTTTATCTCTGCTGTTTCTATCCTGCTTCACTGAAATCACTTAAGTAATTTTAGTGCATATACAAAACATACACGCAGCTCATTGCTGCAGCCTGGCAGGAATCTGGAAAAGTCAGGGAGCCGAAACAGGACACTGAGGCTCCTTTTGCTGAACACAACTGGGATTTTTCAACTCAGACCTTGTCTGCACTTGGTGGCATTGGTCAGAAGCTGGAGTGGTGTAGACACAGTCTCTCAAGGTGTGAGACCTGCTCATTACTTCCCTGTGCTGGTCAAAGCATTCCTAGGAAGGAAGTCCTATTAGTGCTCTTCCAGTCCCACATTCACTCAGCTGATGGTTTCAAGAGGAAACATCAGCTAAACCCTGTGAGAATTTCATTTGGCTGCTGCCAGAGCAACGGCAAAGGAGTTCAGCCATCTCACTGAGATACTTCAATTTCAGAGCTACTGTAAAACATCTTCTGCCAAGGATATTGCAGCTGTTTTTCCATTTCCCCTCTCTTGTAAAATCAAGGGTGAAGAAGCTGCAGGGACATGGCTTGCATCCAGGAATGTGATAAAGATGCAAAGAAAAGCAATGATTCACAGGGGAATGAACCTCTTTGGCCACTTTGCTGTAGCTCTGCCTACCTGGATCAAAGCTGCTGCTGCACCTGCATTGCATGGCTGTGGAAGATGCTCTTCCCATGGATCTAGGGGAGATGGTCATTGCTTATCAGAGACAGTCTGTTAAAGCAGAGCAACAGTTCATAGATAAGGAATTTTGGTTAATGTTTGACCACCTTCCTCAAGGGAAGGAACTTGTCTTTACACCTTGGAGCCCAGAGCAGTGGGAGCTGGTGGTGGATCTTGCAGGAAGGAGAAGAAATTCTCTGCTGTCCTGAGAGTCTGTTCCATTTCTGTCTTTATATCAAACAGCAGCTTGGGGCAGAGTGTGGAGGCAGCACTCTGCTCTCTGTTTTGGGAAAAGAGAAGAAGGCATCTGAAAGGTGTGAGAAGAGTCAGCTCTGGTGTTCTCATGGATTCAGGCATTGCTCTTTCTCTTGTTTGCCAATGGGAAGAAATATAATTAGGAAAGCATGGGCCAAACAAGTGCTGCAATTAGAGTGGTGAGTGGCTACAAAAGCAAAACATACAAGAGACCAGAAACAGGAGTCTTTGGGCATCAAACTCTGTGACACAGCTGGGCGGCAGTCTGCTTCCAAACCAGCCATGGTGTTTGACCTCCTCCTGGAGCAGTGGCATCCACAGCTTGTATTCTGCTGGGTCATGGGGCTGTCAGGGACTGGCCAGACAACAGCATGGGGCAGTTCAGAGAGCTCCAGCTTGAGTGGCCAAAGCTGGTGCTGAGCACTTTAGGCTCTTCCTGACAAAGATGGTGACCACTGCAGCAGCATTGGGAAGGCTGGTGAAAGGCTTGGGATGGAGATGGACACAGGATCTGAGAGCAAAGGAGAGAAATAGGGATGTGCAGAGACAAATGCACATCTGAACTCAGCTGCCCCCAATCTAACCAGAAAAGCCAGACAAACAAGCCTGCAAAAGTATCCCATGTCTTAAACTCTGCCAAAGACGTTCTTGCCATTGTTGTGACCCACTTTTATTTAGATTGCTCTTTCACTGAGCACTAATGCATTTAAAACAAGAACAAAGCATGTTTTAATTGGCTTCTATATCAGCAGAGCATCCGAGCACCAAGTCAGAACTTGTGTTCACTGGTGTTCATGCTGGAACGTAGAAACAAATAGAAAGGGTAGAGAATCCTGCCATACCTGCTTATATCCATTTCCTATATTGTCACATTGAGTAAAAAAGATGAAAAGGGAAATGCACAAGGCATTGAGTAAAGTGCCTGAATAATATGCTATAAAGTCCTGGGCAAGAAGAACAGCACAGAAGGCAAGAGCGACAGTTTAGAAGTTCCACTGCTGTGGTAGGTCCTGGGGCTCTAAACTCTAAAACATGGGAGTCAATGATTCTGCATCTGAAAGCAGAGTTAATAAAGTGCCTGATGGCTGCAGATCTCTTGATTTCAATGGAGTAGTGAATTGAAGCCTGCCTATCATTTATTCCATGGAGAAGTTGACTATTTCTTACCTTAATGATAAATGTCCAAAATCACAATTTGGTAAAATCAACATGCCTCCATGTTAACAAGGAAGAGGAAGGTGTGTTGCCACAACTGAACTCCCCTCTTGACCGCCTGCCATGTGCTTCCATCACCCAAATCACTTGCAGAACTGAGGACTGGCTAGGAAAAGGAGTGGAGGCATAGGGAGGGCTCAGCTGGCACATCTGTGGTTCACCTTAACTATGGTTATACCCAAAATAACTGGGCAACCTCAAGAGAAACTGTGAACACTTAAATAAAACAGAAAGTGAAGTTTTGAGTTTGTTTCACCATTTATCTTTTAATTTTATCAGACAGTCCCATACTTCTAATTAGTCAAGCAAATAGCTTTAATTTGGGAAATGGTTTGATTTCTTGATTTCTGGTCAGTGAGGTCAACGAAAGCACTTTATTTTTAGCTAATACAAGATGTGAAGTTGGTGCTTTGTTTTCCTTCCAGAGTGATGTATGGATTCTCAGATATCAGAGTTTAATCAATATTAAATCATCCTCACAGTCTAAGTATTTGCTTATGTGCTTCAAATTGTTGCTTGCATCAAGAACAGCAGTGATGCCCTTAATCTGCTTTCACTGGGCTCCCCCAGACTCTAATTATGTCATTTAGAGAAGGACATTTCCTGGCAGCAGTTCCTCAATTCAATGCAACAGCCACTCTTGGAATATGGACAGAACAAGGCTGTAATAGCTTGCACATGTAGACCATGGCTGCAGGGACAACTGACCTTCATTTGGGAGTGAGCACCAGTCTGCTTTGTTTAGCATTTCCAAATGATGGTACCTTACAACCAGCAGAAGTAACACTGCATGCCAGGCTCCAGTATTTACCTGTCTAGTGTTCTGCTCAGATATATCATTACCTTAATGTCAGAAGTTATGACAAGCTCCAGCAAAGAAATGCTCTGTAGCTATCCAAAAAAGCTGGATAAGGGATCCCCCAACTGCATGAACTTGTGCAGCAGCAAATAGTTTCTTTGGAGGTCTGAGCTGAGCAATAAACTGTGGTTATTCCTGATATTAATGTAATTAATATGCTCAATTGCACTGACCTTCTGTGCCTCAGCTTGCTTCTTGTGGAGTTAGAGCAAAGAATGAGGATTTTGGCTTACACAAGAGCTTGGGACCATGCAGTGGGCAAAGGTACACGTTTGCACTAGAAGAATGGATCATTTTTGGGTATGCTTGTTTTTGTTAATTTAATTCTCAAGAAAGTTGTTCCCTGCCTGAAAAATTTGGCTTATGAGGACTAAAACCATGGCCACCTATGTAGAGGGTGGGAATAAAACCATTGCTAACCTGAGTGCACTCCATGCATCACCCATCAATTTACTGACCAAGTGGCATTGTACTGCTGTGTGAAGTCCAAGGGACCATTTTATATTGTTAATTTTTAATATAATATATTATTTTCCTCCACATTTATCTGCCTTTCTTTCTGGTGTATTTGTACAACAATATCCTTCTGCTGGAAAACGTGGAGCTCACAAGTACCAGAACAGAACAGAACAGAACAGAACATACACAGGATGTTAAGCTTATTCCTCCTCATTTCTGCAGTTCACCTAGAAAGCTATAATCTATTTTAAAAAATCATAATTTTCCCGTCCCAATAAATGATGTTGATAGAGAGTTTCATGGCAGCCTACAGAGTACAAGCACTGAACATCTTTTCAAGGCAGAAGGCTTCCAGGTGCTGCCACAGTCAGTATTTCTAAAGCTGCCAGGTCAAGCAATTTCCTGCACTGATAATGCCCACAGTGCCATCAGTTCCTGAAATCCAGATATCCCTTATATTACTCCCTGTATTCAGTCTTTTTTTATGGCTACATATTTCAAGATAAAAAACTGATCAGAATTACAGTTCCAGTCTGAATTATTATTCTTCATAATTCTGAATTATTATCATTCATAATTCTGAATTCCAATCAGGATTATGGTTCCAAACTAGTCCTTGCCGCAGCTGCAGCTATGGCTGTGCTGGCTGTTTTGGCTAAGGGGAGATGACATAAAACCTCCTGATAAACAGGACCCCTGTTAGCAGGGAAACCAGAGAAAAAGGAGAAAAGAAAGATGTGGGGGGAAAATAAAAAAGGGCAGACAAATAATGGTAATATAAAAATAAAGGATAATTTTTGTAGATGTGCCATCCCTTTGATCTTTGTCTTTAATGCATCATTTGTGGCTACAAATTATTGATAAAATTGTGCAAGGCTGTAGCCTCCACCAACAGCTTCCCTGGAGTCCATGCCAAGGTATTGCTACTCTTCTTGTTATTGTTTATTAAATAAATAACCTTGTTAGTATGGGTTATAAAACACTGATAAGGTGCTGCTAGTAAGCAAAACATCAGAGGCAAAGATTTATGTTAAATACAACAGAGACAATGAAAACTAAAGTTGACATTGTTTGTGCACTGACAAAAAAAATTCTCATCTGTTTTACATTCACATATGGGACATATTCCCAGGGGAGAGCAAGTGACATATTTTTAGGACACTAATTCGTCTTAGGAAATCAATGTACAGTCTGTTAAAACTCCATTTTTTCCATGAATGATAAGTGTAATTACATCTCTCTTGCAATAAAACCTTGTGCTTATTAAATGTAAATATTTAACAATGATTAAAATACATTTGAAGGGAATTTTACAGCTTTATTTTATATGTTCCCATCTGGGTTGCCTTTCCTAAACCGCTATACATTTTGGAGAGTTATTAAATTATTATTTTGAGAAGGACTAACACTCTGCCTGTCCCTTGCTTCAATTTGAATTGCGTGCACTTTCAGAATTTATTGAAGCCTGGTGAATTTGAGATTCAATCAATGCACTATTGTATTTGCAGAGCTGCATTGAGGGGAGCAGTGGCTGCATGAAGTCAGAAATGCCACAGTGGCACGTCTTTTGTGCTCCCAATTTTGATGGGCAGCTAAAGTTTCCTGACTCCACACTCTGCAGCTCTCATTTTTTTCCAAAGGAAGCAAGCTGATTCCTTCAATTGGTTTCTTTAGTTTTATGTACAACCCTTCTGGGGCAGTTTTAAGAGTAAGCATTAATAAACAGCCCAATCTCATAAATTGCAGGTCTGGATAAGCAGCATTGAGGGTAGAAGCTGCTGACCCTGGGCACGATTCGGGGCTGTGCAGGCAGGATTAACCCTTCACAGAACAACCCCATAGGATTACTCCAGAAAGGAACTCATGGGTAACCAAGGGTTTGTCAGAGCCAAAAAAGAAACCCTGTCTGTAACCAAAATCTCCCCTCTGGAAGGTCCTTTGGAATGCCCAGGGAAGTGCTGCCACAAATTTTTAAGAGAATTGAAGTCAGTTTTCTATGAAATCCTGCAGCTGATTTAAAAATTGCATTGCAGGGATAGAACCTATTATGCTGCTATAGAACAGCTTAAATACTTCCAGAAAGGACACCACTCCCTGTTAAATTTTTATAAATTCTTGATATAATTTGTGCTTGGATGTGCTGATTTCACTTCTATTGGCTTTTAAAGGGTTGCACTCCCCCAGCAATCCCAAATTCCATGTTATTGTTGCTTTCCGAAAGAAAATTGTGCCGAGTTCAGCTTCGTACCCAAGATAATTCCAAAAGACTGAAGTTAATTTTTAATTTGACTGCTCTTTTCAGTCATATAAGCAATATCACCAAAGTCAGTTACTTACTTGAGAGAGTGCTAACAGGATCAGGCCACTGAGAGCTCATTAAAGCTCCAGATACTGCAAAGGATCAGGAGCTCAAACCACTGCAGAGTTTCTTGGACTCACCAGGTGACCCTTATGGCAAAAATCAGGCTGAAAAATCCACTACTGCTACAATTAAAAAAAAAAAATTAAGAATAAACAGAGAGAAAAATTCAGTATTTTTGTCCAACACGCTAAAAAAATAAATAATTACCCCAGATTTCTCATTTAGATGCAAATCAGCCTCTGAAAAACCTGGCTAAGATGCACATTTAAAACAGTTTTAGGTTTTACTCCCTCCTCCTTTCAGATTGTTAAACACCCTCAGCAACTCTGAGATGCTGCGAGAGACAAAGGCTCAATGTGTGTGTGTGGCTTTTCAAACAGTTTTCTCTGAGGAGGAAAATTTCTCTTTAAATAAATCTCCCTCCTCTCTTGAAACTGGTACTTAAAAAAACCCCAAACCCAAGGAAGCAGCTATTTATTTCTGAAATAACACACAGGACATCATTGTACAGCAGTATAAGTTACACCTGATGAAAAGAAAATTAATTTAAAGCAGTGATTTTTCCACAAGATAAACCTTTGGGAAACAAAGCTTTCTCTTAGAGAAAAATAAATAGTAGTAAAACAAAAGGGCTTCAGAGTGTGGACATCTTTAATTGCTTGTTTAGTTAAACCACTCAACTAAATATTAATTTATGATTTTTAAATTTTTTTTGGTGAAAAAACTACTGATTAACGTTAGAATGTATGTTTGTTTGGTTTAATTACAGACTTGCATTTTCCTACAGAGCAAACAGCACCTCTTGCATACAATAACAAGAGAATATCACGGGTAACCTTTCCCTGGGACTTTTGTAGTCTGTAATGCAAGACAAATATTTGTGTATTTTTGGCTGGTCCTGTTGTCATTGAAGTCAATGGGACACAAACCTCAATGAGAGCAAAACCAAGCCCTTGCTGATGCAGATGTGATGGAATAATTCAAGGCAATCAGTTTTCCAGCATTTCCGAGCTATTTTTACACCATAATTAAACATAATGTACTGTGTGTATATATGTGTGTGTATATATATATATATATATATATATGTAAAAGTAAATGTGTGCACATGAGCTTTAACTTCACACCTGATAAATAGATCACAAATTCTCGAATGATATCAGGTACTTGTGGAAAATTCTGTATGCCTTGATAACCAGCCCTATCTGTGTATTTTACCTCCACAGGTAGTTTCATTGAAGTCATCGTGTCTGCTTCTCAAGAAGAGTTAAAATAATAGACCATTGTTTTGATCTTGGGCACATGGTTTTATTATTTGCAATCTCCATAATTTTTAACTGCTCAACACACACACTTAAAATGCAATGTCCACTAACAGATCTAGTTCTCCTTTAGAAAAATATTTTTAATTTTTTTTTTTAGTAAAAGAAAGTTTTGTTTTATATTTTTGAGTCATTATTCCTCTCTGCCCTCTTATAAACCAGGCTCCTGAAAGTGTTTTAACTTTTAAGTACAAAATAAAAACGTGTACATATTCTGCATGTGTATATTGAATATAAAAACATGAGGCTGTTTTCATAAGCATTAAGAAGGGAAAATCATTGCCTTCACTTCTGTCCTTTGCTCCCACAAAGTCTTGCATTGAGACTTGCAATACAATATTCTGACTTTAAGCTCCACGCTTCACATTGAAACTGCTTTCACTCTGTTTAATGACAAAAATTAAACCTCCTCCTGCCAGAGTTACCATGTACTTTCAGTGTGGCTGGGAATTGCACTTTTTAAAAATGCTATAGTGGCAGATTTAGTACTGAGTATATCACAGAGGACAGCAACTGCCCGTAGGAAAAAAGAACCTGATCCAAGCCATCTAAAATCATACCTATTTTTTCCTGAATGCTGCATTTTCTGGACATTAAGCAAACACAGAGCTGATCCAAAGTACATCACTGAAACAGTTTTGTGCTGTGTTGATGTGCACCCAAATGTGAGAGGCTGGGGAGAAGCACAGTGCTTCAAGGTTTAAGGGCTGAAACTCTCCCTCCATATTTTCTTATTTTATCCTGCACACGTAAGGATAAATGTGTCTGATTTAGCTGAAAAATCTGCTGAAAATAAAGCTAACCTGTATTCTCTGTGCTGCTTTCTGTGTGGGGGTCAAATTTGTGAGTGTGAATACAAGATTCAGAACAGAATTAGCATTTTGTTGAATAACTCACTTGGAAGCAAAACACTCGCATGTTAATGCTGTTTGTGGTGAGTGACAGCAAAGGTGAGGACACTAAAGCAGATTTATCAACAAATGAGGAGATCCCACAGAGCTATTAACCCCCTCCTTCTAATGAATTATTTCATCACTTCACTGTCTACCTGTTTCTCTTTGCATTTCTCAGTGAGGGAGCAGTTTAATCCACACTTTCCACCAGCAGAGACCTTGGTGTTCCGTGTTCCTGCAACGTCTTTTTATAAACCAGTTCCCTCTGCAATTTCTGCAGCAAGACCTGGGGAAGGAATCTAGCTGAGGCTGTGATCCCTGGGTCTGTAGTGTCAGTCCATACCCGTTTTTGTTGAGGTTTTTCTGCCTCTCTCTCAGCAGCTGCCAGTGTGGTGCAGCACTTCAGGGAATACAGTGAGCACCGCCATCGAATCTTGACTCAACTGCTTATTTAAAAAAACAGGCAATGCCTTTAAATGCATGGAAATTTCTCACTTCTCGATGGGAAAACATTAAAAGACCGATGCTTTAATCTTGCTGTATAGCCCCAAGTTCAGTGCTTAAAGCTGAGAGCTTGCATTTCCAGCTCCTGCTCTTTTTGCAGAGATTCCTGACAGGACATAATACAGCTCACAGCAGTATTAATCCCCTCTAGAGCTGCTCTAATAGTGACACCTCCTCGTACCACCCAGGCTCGGGGAGCCCAAGGCTTGGGGCAGGTGGAGATAAGGCAGCCCTTGCTCCTCAGAGCAGGCAGAGCCCCTAATTGCTCACGTTTATTGCCATTAGGAAATTTGGGAGAGGGCCTAGCCCAGGTCTTTCCTGTGTTTTGCTGCAAGACAAGGACGCTGGTTTCAGCGGCTGCAGGATCAGCCCCGAGTTTTGCTGTCAAATCCAAAGGAGCTCCACGCCTGGGAAGGGAGATTCAGGAATCCAGATTTATCCTGCTGCAACTAACTGCAAAATTTGGCCCTAAAAATCCCACTGATGTAAACAGCAGGGCTGCAGGTCAGCACCAAGAACACAGCCTGGGATTAACAGCAGCTCACTACTGAAGCAATTATCTTCTGGCAAAGCCAAAAATCTCCCTTTTTGAAAAACTGTGGGGCTCTTGGTACTCTCTCTTACACCTGTAAAATGCCAGGTAAGGCCATCAAAACAGAGGACTTATTTGTCAAGAGTTTCACTGAGAGAGCATCTGAGTGAACTGTGTGTTCATAGTATTACTTGTAAAATAAATCTTACCCACCTCTGAAGAGGAGTCACAGAGTGGAGAGGCTGGACCTGATGTTTGTCAAGAGAATTAACAAGCCTGGCAATAAAACCTTGGGTAATGATGGCTCTGAAGAGTTAGTTACATTTGCTTTTGAATTTACTTTTATAAAAGCATGAAATTTTATGTAGGAACAAGATCTGTAACTACCTATTTAAAAGTAAGGGGTTTTGGTACTCAGAGAATTCTGCTACTGCAGAACAGATATTGTACTAGGGGTGTAGGATCAGAACTCAGTGAGTAATAAAATAGCAGTTCTTAAGCTTTGTCTTTGCTGAGCATAAAACATTATTTTCTCCAATCATTTTGTTATATTACCTGTTTTTTAAATGCCAGTCTTCCTTTGCAGGACTTATTCTTAGCATTTACTGTTGGAAATTCAAGCTGCTCTGGTTTCTTTGTGCAAATATAATTCTAGAAAATTTCTTTGCCTTTCCCTGCCCCCAGACTTTTCATCCAATTCCATGACAGTGTCAGTCAGTAAGGGGACTGAGTACAGCAGAGATAAGTTTACAAATTACCTTGCTGTAAATTTGAATGTTTTTGTGGAGTTTGCTCAACTTTAGAACATACAGCTTAGCCCCCAGACTCTGCACAGGGAAATGAAGCATTTCTTCAAACACCTCTCCCCTCTTCTCACGGTGCTTTGTGCCATGGGTTAAGAAAAGCTCAGATTTTACCACTGTATCCAGGCAAAACTCCTCTTAGCAGAGGTACAGGATTTACTCGAGTAAACCTGGAAATATTGAGGATAACAGGGTTTTTTTTTTTTTCCCAAATCCATAATGAAAAGTGCAGTTAATAATGCGGGGTAAACCTCCAAATTAACTTAAATCAGGGCAGGATTCGGGGGGAATAGGGGAATTCCTGATCTCCCCAGGCAAAGCCCGGCTTTCCTGAAAATTCCACTTAAAGGAACTAACGGGGTCAGCGCTAATTTTTCGCAATTTTCCCTCTCCTGGTCCTTGCTGGGGTGGGATCCGCCTCTCGGCGCTCGCAGCTCCGCACCTTTGCCGGGCGCTCCCGTTCCCCATCTCCATCCCGGCCACTGCCGCCTGCCGGAGCTGCAGGGCTGAGGCTGCTATTCCACCCGAGCAGGCCCGAAAACACCGTTTTAAAATTATTTTTTTCCTTCC
>VZSR01000479.1:5262766-5423364 GCA_013398615.1 Brachypodius melanocephalos
GTGTGTCTCTGTGTGTCTCTGTGTGTGTCTCTGTGTGTGTGTGTGCAGGTTTTAAAATTTCTTTCAGTTGATGTTTTTGCAGGAAAGCTGTGAGGGAAGAGGCATGGAGCACTCTGGCTGAGCAAGGAGAAGGAAGGAATGAGACTGCTCCTTAGGGACACTGGGAAGGGAATGAATTGCCTTTTCAGTTTTGCATCTTTTCTCCCACCTGTCACTATTGCACTGCCTCTCTGACAGTCATACAGGTGTTAACAGTACATACACATGGACACAGACGTGTGCCTTCCAGTCCTGGGTGGCTGCAGGATTCAGGCAGCTGCTCTGTGCTCAGACAGGTGAATGTGCTGTGCCCACGGGGACCCTGGGCTCTGCTGCTTTGGCTTTTCTTGCTTGTCAGTGCCAAAAGCAAAGATCAAGCACAAGAGCAAATGAGCTGGGGGGGTTTGGGACGCTGCATTCCTGCCGACAAGCGCCACTGAGCCTTGGAGTGAACTTGAGCAGCATCCCCTGTGCTTTATGGTAGCAAGGGAACAGCCTGGGCTGCCTTTCCCTCTGTGTCTGTGGGAGGGCAGCTGTTGGGATGGCATCCTGTGCATGGACAGGAGCTGGGCTGTGTGGGGAATGAGGGACTTGAGTTCCCGCAGGTTACACCTCTTGGGAGGTGATATCATGCCACTTAGAGCCAAGCCCTGCTGCTATTCTGCTGCACAGACTGTGTAGGAAGGCTCTGTCCCTTCCCTTTGCCTCCACTGCTGTACTGCTTTCCTGGAGTTATTTTCATTTTAGCTGTATGCCAAGTCTAAGGCTTCAAGGATTTTTCTGCACTGACCTTTAAATCCCTTCCCTGGTCAATATGATGCATCACCATTCAGTATAATATCCTTCTGTCTGGTTTGCTGGCCCCAGACTTATTATTTTATGTTTCTCTACATTAAACTGCATTTTCCATTCACTGGCCCTGGCAACCAGTGGATTGAAATCCCTTGTTCCTCGTTATTTGTTCCCTCTCCAATTTGGTGCCCTCCACAAACTTTGGGAGTTGTGGAGGCATTTTCATTCAAGTCATTTGCAGGTATTATAAATGAGGGAAGTCCCTTGGTGTTCTCATTTGTTGAGCCTTTACAATATAGGATTACCTTTTCAAAGGAGGATGCAGAAGTTTAGCAGCAGGGCTGGTGGATATTAACAGATATCTCTTGCTACAGATCTTCTCAAAGACACTGCAGCTGTCACTGAGGCTTTCTTACTTTGCACAGATGAAGACTGCAAGTCAGGCTTTGCTAAAATCGCTCTTGGGTGTAAGGTCTGTGAAATATGGAGAAAGGAAAAGGGGAAGGGAGTGAAGCATCAGGAACAGCAGCTGAATAAGGAGTGGAATTATGGGAAAATAGGAATCCGGGGTACCTGAAGAAATGCTCTGAGAAGCAAAGGGAACTTGAATGTGGCCAAAAAAAGGAAACATTTTCTCTCTATTGATGAGTTTATGTGACCTTGGTATGTACATCACCCTTGCTTTTACTCCACTACCTGCCTGTGGTCTCCTGGCAGATATTTTCTCATGCTGTATTAAAAAAAAAAAAAAAAAAAGAAAAAAAAAATTGTAAGCCCCAAAGCTGCAAAACCAACTGGAGCTCTGAGCCTGTGTCCTGATCCCAGGCCAGTGCTACCACAGAGCCAGCACAGCTCAGCCCGCCAGCCCGGCCACCAGCCTACAGTGACAGCACAAACCAGCTCCAAACCCCGATTCCTTGGGGATGTTTACAGCCACTTCCAAACCACAGAAGGAAACAAGAATGTCTCCCCATCAGCTGTGCAGGTTTTATTAAGTATGTGTTTTGGTTGGAAGCCAAAGTGCACTCGGCTGTTTTATCAGTGTTTATTCCTGTCTTTCACAGCCTTTATCAGTTATCCCCATCAGACCTGTGAGCACTTCGAAGGCTGAGTCACACAAATAAGGCTTTTATCTGCAGTCAAATCTATAATCAGGCAACAAAACCCCCTCGCCTCACTTCTATTTAGGGTCCCAACTCAGCTCTTACAGAAAAGGGACTTAGAAAGGAATTTCAGTAATTATGCTCTCCCTTCCATCCCCCAGATGTTGCTGCCTGATACAGGTACCTGTGGGTACTTGAAAAGAGCCCTCAGAGATGCGGTCTCTTTCATGGAAGACTTTTAGGAAAGTGAACTTTAACTTCTAAACTTCCCTATGAAAAACAGATCCATGTTAAGTTTGATACCGTTTGCCTCAGGATGATCTCAGCTCTTAAAATATGATGGGTTTAGTCAGATTAAGAACCTATATTGTTGCTGAAGAGAAAGAAGGGTGCCTCTTTAATTGCAGCCCAAATCTACCTAACAATTGCCACATGTTGAGCAAGATTTAAGAGTTATTAAATATGAAAGCCACTATTGCTCCTCCACTACGAGCAGCCTTTGTTTTTTAAACCTGGAAAGCACTAAGTATAAGGGGGAGGGAAATGTAAAAAACAAACCAAAAAAATCAATCCTGCTGAAAACTGAAATCTGAAGGGGTACATCTCCTTGTTGGTGTTAGTGCAATGCATTTCTCTCTGCTGCAGCAATTCCTGCATTGAGTGAAATGAACTGCTAGTGGGTCTGGTGACCTTATTCCTAGATAAACTCAGTTATTGGTTTGTTATTGCCATCTGTTATTGGAGATTATTTACAAGCAATGGATTGATAACTTGATCAGAGCTGTGCTAAGCAAAGTCTCCTCTACCTGGTGTTGGGTGTAGCAGCCAGGGCTGGTGATCTGCTGTGCTTGCCCCAGCTCCAGGCAGAAAGAGTCTTGTGCAGCTCTGCAGCCTGGCACAGGCCAACAGAGCCCCCCAGGACCCCTCTCCTTCCTTAAACCTCTCCTACTCTTTGGACTATCAGTGGAAAGAGTATCCTGGAGAAAGAAGTTACCATTGCTGTGGATGTTTGGCTTTCCCTTGTAACTGTGCAGGTAAGCAGGTCTGAAACACCTGAAGCCTGGCATGGTGCTGGTTACCATCTCTGGAGGAAGATGAGGACTGCCTGAACACTCTTGTCCTCAGGGCCAAGAGCCCCATATGCCCTGGAGCATGGCAGCAGCTGGGCACGAAGAACCAGGGTGCTCCTTGTACTAGGACAGTGTTGTCACATTGCTGTCACATTCCCTCTGTTCTCTGGTGTCCTGTCTCTTGTCTCCCCCGAGCAAAGCCTGTGGCTGGCTCAGGAACAGAGGCCTGGCAGGCAGGTTAGATCAGCCCATTGCTGATGCCATCACTTTGGGCAACTTGGCTTTCAAAGCTGAGCCCAGTCCAAAATGCTGGTCCCACCCCCAGGGCAGGCAGGAGGCAGCAGGGAGGGCAGACCCTGCACCCCCTCAGCTGCTGGAAGGAGCTCCAACAGGCAGCATGCTCACCTTCCTCACTGTGCCTGAGAGCTTCTGCAGGGATGTGTCTGTTTTAGGGAGCTCTATGCCCACTTGGCATCTGTCTGTGCTGCAAGTTCCTCTCTGCTGTTTAGGACACTGGTTCTCTGGATAGCTGGGCTGGCTGGATGCCAGAGCCCTGATGCTGGTCTGGAAGGATCCTCAAAGTGGAACACTCTCTTCTTCCCTAGTTGTGAGCAGAACAGCCCAGATCCTTCAACCAACTTCTATCCATTTCTCAGCAAAGTGAATTTTCCACTGAATCTCCGATAATCTTTTACTTTTTCACATTAAGGGTAAACCCCCAATGTGGAACAGACACTCTGCTGGGCTGTGGTGCCTCTCTGGGAAATAACCTGCATGACTGGAGCTATCAAATTCAGTCCAAACCAACAATCCAGGCTGTCTGCTCAGCTAACTGAGACCACAGGATACAGCTGTGTTGGAGGATGGAGCAGCCCTAAAACAGGTCAAGGCAATAAAGGGGTGTTTTTACAAATCATCTGTTATAACTTGCAGGAGGTTAATGTTGGGTCAGAAGGAGAGTTACAGCTACTGTCTCTTAAAAAAAGAGAAAAAGAAAAACCTAAACCATGATTTTCAGAGGTCAGTGATTAAATTTCTTTTTGGATGTTAGCCCTCTACTCCCTTTCCACTGTGCTTGATAGTATTTCAAAGAGATCTTCAGCCTCTAGCAGCAGGATTTTAAAGTTATGGCAATACAGCTTTCATACAATCCATTATTCATTTTTCTCTCTCTCCATTTAGCAGTCCTGGCAGCTAAGTAAGATGGTAGAGTTTAGGGCAGGGACCACTGCACATATTTGCAGTCTGGCAAGAGAACTCTGCAAAGTCTCTCAGGCTACAGGGAAAGCAATTTTCATCTTCCCTCCAGCTCAGTAAAGTAAACCCCAGCTCCTAATTTTCAACCAAGGGATCACAATGGTTGGATTTTTTGTGTCTGTTCTCAGACACACCCCTATAAATCTGGAGATGTTTACAGAGCTGGGAGCTCAGTTCCCTCTTTGGCAAGGTGTGAGGAAGGGGAAAGCAGTCGCCTATATACTACGGTTTTCAGCTTCCTTTTCTACAGGGCTCACAGAAGTCATTTGCTCCTCCTGAGCACCTTGGGTTGGCTCAGCATTGCCCCTGAGACACCTGCAGGGAAACACTCCTGCAGTGCATTATCCAGCCTCTTTCTCCACTGTCCTCAAAAACTTTTTCTACAGCCTAAAATCCCCCCAACAAATTACAATAAGTGCTGACAAGAAAAAATTAGACCCCTTCACTCTTAAGGTGGGTGGAATTGTTGTTTAGGGTATGACATTGTAGTCAGGATCCCAGGTTTGCCTTTGTCCATTCTGTCATGTGTCCTTGGATCGTACTTTGCCAGACATGATCATCATGTTCTTGAAATTTCTTTGACCAACAGGACCAGCTTTCAGAACAAAGCCAGATCATTGTTCTTTTTCCATCCCCATGGCAGAGCTAGAAAGCTGGGAGAGATATTTTGTGACTAATCGCCATGGGAAAGGGAATAATTGGGGCATTTTGGGAATAAACCAACTTTCCTGAACTTTCACTCTTTGGTTCCACTCTTCTCCCCAACAATAAAACAGATCTTCAGTTATTGTGCTAACAATTGAATTGACATGAAATTGGCATTGTTTCTTCTTCTTTCTCTTCTCCTTCATTTTATTTTTTAATTTTTAAACTTTCCTTTATTATAAAATTCCAACTTCCAACTGACCCTTGAATAATTGGTTTTGTTTCAGGGGTTATTTGAGGTCTAAATGAGCCCAGTGACATCTGTTTAATTTTAGGTACTTGGAAAATATTCTAAAATTAATGAAATCCAAATGTACAGCAAACTAATAGAACAATTTTATTTATTAAAAAGATAGTTAAAAATAATTCTAAACATTTCAAGAAAACAAAAGAGGTGAATGGCATTTGTCACTGTTTAAATTGTACTTATTATATTACATTTCAGTGAAATGCCCTCTTGACCTTCCACAGTTTGTTCGATTTCCTCGTCAGTCTGCTTCCAGCTAATTTGTTTTGACATAAACAAAAAGAAAAGGACTCAAGAATCAAATGCAGTCATCCACTATTTGGGGTCTCAGTGCTGATTATAGCCAGATACAAATAAGAATGGATGGAACTTGCTAAAAGCAGGACCATGTTATTAATTCTTCATGAATATTTGGATGGTCATGGGAAATGTATGAAGCGACACAAATCTCAAATGTGTCACAAAATGCAGCTTGAGTGCTCATTCCTTTCCAAAATGTGGTTTGAAATGTCGTTGAAATGCGTGATTTGCAGTTTTCCTCTTTTAGCAGGTTTTAGTCCTCCTCCTCGTGCTGCAGAAATGTTAGGTGGCTTAAGCGAGCAAACACAACTCACAGGTGAGGAAAGGTGATTTATCCTTTTCAAGCACTTGATTTGCTACATGTACTCTTTTGAGAGGAATGCTTAGCCAGAGGAATTACACAGACATCACAGATCATCCAGGAGAGAATTTCTGCAAACTTTTTAATATCCTTAATGGAACTGGTGCCAAGATTGTATTCAACTATCACCTCTCCTGTGGTGTAAAGCCCTCCAAAACTAATACAAATTATAGTTTGTGGGAATATGTATACACACATATAATATATGTATTTTTATAGGAAATAAAATGGGGTTTTACAGTACTTTGTACACCACGGTATTGTAAAGCATGTGGTAAGTAGCAAATTGGGCAGCAGGAGTGACTCTGCTGGTAAGCATGACACTGTCAGTGACAGAGGTGAAAATTCCCACACATCTCCACCTTTAAAAAGGAAATAAAACTCAATAGTGTGGGAAGAGTCTCCCTCAGCCTTACAGCACATCTCAGGAATATTTCAAACTGTTTAGGAAAGGCTTCTCTACATAGAAACAGAATGTATCCAGGGTGGAGTGTGTGCTTCTGTTTCATTTACAGCCTCACAGGAATGACAGTGACCATGACCCAGGTGTGGCACCTGGGAATACACTGCTGAGTATCTGAATGCAGGGAATTTTCAAAGTTGCTTTCTCTTTCTGGGACACCAACTGGACTCCTAGGTCATTTCTGAAGCAGAATGGCAACTCTCCTTTTGGAATACAGAAGTGTGGAAAGGTAAAATTAGGGTTAGGATTCTGGAAACCTTTTACAAATTATGGGGCACGGAATGGCTCAGAGAGGGGATCAGTCTAGGTAGCTCCTTTTATTTCCACCCAGCTTTTTTTATGAGCAAAGGAAACCAGAATTATTAATAAATCTGAAGAGCCATTTGTGCTGATAACAAACCTTGCATGGAGGTAATTTAGTCCATGCATGGATATTGCTCTCTTCTGGTCTGTGGATTAGATATATGTTCTTCCTGTTTAGAAAAGGCCAATGAAGAATCAATATTATACATGTCTTCTGGCATATCTCCAGTTATCATATTTGAGGTCATTCATATTGGAGAGCTTTTTCTGGTTGGTCTTTACAGTATCCTTTTGCACTGACTTCTCTTGACTCCTTTGCCAGACAAAGGCATTAATGTGAGAGGTCTACTTTTCACTCTTAGAGTTTACCACTGTTGTTGAAGGCCAGCTTTTTCTGAGGTAAAGGTTATCCTCAGATGGTACCTAGTTCCTGTCACTCAAAAGGCAAAAGCAGTCTAACGTGTTTCCAAATTCTCTGAATTTTGTTGTCAATTAGTTTGGTACTTTCCCAAGCATCTGTGGATGTTTGAAAAGAAGACCCTCACCTTGCACAGAAACTGCTGGCAATTTTTTGTGAAATTCCAAGATTCCAAGGGTTGGGCAGAATCCACTCTGGTGCCTGTGAAATCTCTCAAGTTCGTGAGAATCACTGATTTACTGCTAACAGTAAATTAGGCTAAAGCTGACAGATGCATGAAAGATTGGTGGAATCAGAGCAATCAGCATCCTCCTGGAAGCTGGATGTATTTGTCATACTTACATCTGACAACAACGTAAAACTGTTTAAGCACAGTTTATTGGACATTTCTCTGTAGTACAGGTGCTGAGCTGCAGATAACTGCGTTACGAGGCTCAGGCTTAACCTTATCATTCAGTCATTTTTAGCTCAGTTGACAGAAGGATCACTGCTGTAGCTGTAATTGGAGTTTACAATGTTTGCTAGTCTTAGGTGCCTTGTAGCTTAATGCCATAACTATAGGGACAATAAATTACACGGTCATTAGAGGGCTTTAGCTATTCATATAGTATTAGGCATAAGAAGGACAGTAACATTTCTCTAATAACACATAAAATGTATATTCGAATTAAAACCATAATAGGATAGACTTGGCATTACATTACAGCCTCTCATGAATTTCACTGCTTAGAAATTATTACCGTTAAAATCATGGTTTCAAAGACTTGCACACAGGGATAATAAATTCTCCCAAGCAGGTTTAGAGAGAAGCACTGAGCCCTCATGGAGAAAGACTGTGCCTTAAAGCCTGGAAAATTCAGCCCCTGAGCAAAGGTTTGAGGGGTTGGATTTCTTGCTTTCCTTTTTTGCTCCCTGCCCTTGGCTGGTTCCCAAACCAAGTGTGGCTTAATTAAAAGCAATTGAGCAAACAAAAAGTAGTCAGAAATGATATTTAGAGGCTTTTATCTTCCTCTAGAAGGAGTTCTCCCCCTGTATGTTACTATGGGTTTTGTTGTATTTTTTGGGAGACTTATTTGAAGGGAGGTTGAAACCATCTTATTTTAAAACCCCAATCTGTTTTCTGTCCTTGATATGTGCAGATTTTCTTTTACTAAAAGGCAGCTCAAAAGAGGGTAGTGAGAGAATGACTTTGTCCAAAGAACAGTTTAATGCAACACATCCTCCAGTGTTCAGCACAGTTCCTAGCACTCCTTTCCCTCACCACTGATGTCCTCAAGGGCAGCACACAACTGCTCTGTGTGTGCATTCAGACATCAGAGCTCGGTATATTCATTATCTCGAGGGTATAATGAATATATATATACATATACACACACACATATATATATATATGTATTTTCAAGGTATATTTCATTTATATTTGAAGGTGTCGAGTCCTATGAAACTCAAGCCTCTGTCTCACTGCAAATAAACAAGTATGGGCTTATATGACCTTCCAGAAGAAGGCTGCTGGTCAGAATGGGACCCCCCTTTCTTTATCTGAGATTAGGCCTCCTTGTTTGTTCACCAGTCACTTCATCCTTGTAAAGCTGTGAATGATACGGAGCTGTTTGGAAGACAAACTGAACTGTGCTTCCTTGGTCAGTTCTTCACCCCTCTCTCCCTGCCCATCCTGCAATAACATCCTTAAGTCTCAGTCATTAAAATGGTTATAAATGGGCCTTGGGAGATTAGGGGTTTGCATCACAGTTACACAAAGGTTATTTGAAGTGTGGTTAACATGGACAAGGACTTATCTCCCAAAGCTGTTTCACAACAAGCAGAACTACTAAAGGCCTCATTCCAGATTGTTAGGAGATTAGAAAGGAAAGTTAAATGGGTCCATAGAGGGCAAAATTAAACTTTTTAGAAAACAAGAATTTTTCTCAAAACAGATGCAAGGATGGTTAAGAGATAAACTGTTTTTCCTCAGGAATCTTCAGCACCACACAAAAAACAACAACAAATAAGCAAGGCTGAAGTTACTTCCAAGATGAAGAGTATTAGACCCTGTACTGGATTGGCAGGTGCTCCTTTCCCTAGAGGTGTAGCAGATGACAAATCTAGATGATGAAAAGGACAAAGCTGTGGCAGCAAGAGAGGCCCTCTGCAATTCCTCTCCTAGTATCACAGTATTCCCATCCCGTTTCTCCAGGGTGAGTTCTGTTTCTCAAAATAAACCATTTGGTGGTTTTGTTGCACCTTTTCCTTGACCACAATCTCCTGTGGGAACCTCCTACAGCAAAACCACCCCTGGGATTCCACCTCAGTGTCTGGTTTGTTTAGCCTGCACCATGCAGCATCCTGCTTGTAAGGTCTTGTGTAAAAGGAGGAAGATGGATTTGCTCTCTCTTAATCCCTGAATTTTGGGGATTCAGATCCCAGCAGAGCTGGCTTTGAGGACCGACTTGCTGATGTATCTCCTTCCTTTGGGAATGGAGACATACGGGGCAACTGTGCCTCAAAACTTGGTAAGAACCAGCCTGTGCTGTAAAAAATCCTTCTTACATTGATGAGGACTTGGATCACAGAATCACAGAACACCTTGAATTGGGAGGGTCCACATGGATCATCGAGTCCAGCTCCAGGCCCTGCACAGGATAACCCCCAAAATCTCATCAAGTGTCTTAAGAATGTCACCCTAACACTTCAGCTCTGGTAGGTTTGGGGCTGTGACCACTGCCTTGGGGAGCCTGTTCAGTGCCCAACCACTCTCTGGGGGAAGGATCCAACCTAAACCTCCTCTGATAGCACTTCATGAATGATGTAGGCTGGATAAGACCGATCAGCTGTGAGTTACATCCTCTGACACATACCTCCACCACCCACCCCACCTCATAATTTGGGAGTTGAAGTGCAATCTGCCTTCTCTTCTATCCAAACCTTTCTGGTATATAACAAAAATAAACAAAGAACAGCCTCCAGTGCACAGGCCAAAGATCTTATATTTGCTGCAGGAAACATACACAAGCATCTTCCAATGGAAACAGTGTGATGTCTTCTTGCATGTCCAGGGATTTTTCATTCTGTCATAACAGTGTAGTCTCTCCACTCTTCTTCATAAGCCTTTCATCCCTCTTTGCTAATGGTTTACAATATAGAACAATTTAACTGTATATATTGATGTAAATCATGTCACCTTCTCTGTGAATTATATAAAATAATTCATACTGAAGAACTCATGGAAAGGTTTTTAAGGCTACAATTCATCTTCTCTTTTCCATTACCCTGGGCAAGAATAAAAGCCAGATACAAATTCGGCTCTTTCCTTCAGAAAGCAAAAAATGTAGTCATTTAATACCTGAAACCAGTAGTTTCTCTACATTCATAAATTGGACTGTACAAGCTCTGAGGAAGGTGTGTTAGTCCAAACTCCCTCCATTGACATCAGTGGAACTATGGACAGCAGACAGCATAATTTATATTATTTCTGAAGTTCCAGCTTGTCAATAATACTAAAATAATTACAGATAAACACAGATTCTTTCCAATTCTTTTCTTCTTACCCACTAAACGTTCATGTCAAGTCTAATCCGTTGGTGCCTAGTACACTTGAAAATCACTACTGGATGGTTTGACAGGAACTGCCCCTTGTCCCATCCACCTCTGGGGTGTAGAAGCTGTTTTACCTTGGGAGTGGGGAGTCCTGCCCTAAATCCACTCTCTACTCACTGAGTGCACAGGCTTTGGATTGGTACCATGGATTGGCAACCACTCCCCTCAAGTGGCCACCACAGCTATAACCAGGAATGACCCTGCAGATTCCCCAGGCTGGGGAAAAATATTTTTGAAATCTTTACATTCCTGCTCTTATTTGGAAAGATTCCAGACTTCTTTTAAAGGAGTCATATTTTACCCAGCTTGTGTTTTCCCATCTCAGTGTTGCCAACACTAGCCCACAGGGCAGCTGATTTGCACGTAAGGTCTGATATTGAAATACAGGCACTTAAAGAAGAATTGGGGATTTAAATTGGGTCCAATTTAGGAATATGAAATAAGACTTTCGCACATTTTTTTCTCAACCTCACCACCAAAAGTTAGATTCAGATATCCATTTAGGGGGCCACATCTGAGAAACTGGCACTATAACATATACAAGCTTATTATGTATGCAATTATGGTCACCTAATTGTGGTATTGCACACAGGGGCAATTGCTTGGATTTCCTGTGGGGAAAATGAGCATGAGTTTGCTGTGGAACAGGAGAACATTCAAATGGCATGCAGCTGTACTTGTATCACAAAATGCATGGAAAATCCTTGATGTGGGGCATCTGTGTTAAACCAGAAAAGGAGAGCCCCAGAAACTCAGGTATTAGGAGTTAACATTATAATAGCACGACTTTTGAAATCCCTCCTTGTACTGTCACTTTAAATGTTTTATTGATTAAGGCCTAGATTACTTAACCTCAAGCCCTATATTTATATTTAGCCAAGGTAAGTTATGAGTCACAAGTAATCCTTTTGATCCAGAGGTTGCCATGGGTCACCAGAGAAATGAGTTGAGTTATAATATCCTAGCAAACTAGCCGTGTGTACGGAAGAATAAATTAAATAAAATCTCCTTCAGGAGGTCTCAGTGATTCCATACTCTGTTTCTGTTTAAGCAGAAAATGTTGTGTTTATTTGCTCTTCTCCCCCAATCTAAAACAGAAATATATTTGTGATGATGGATGCAAATACAGTCACTGCTGTTTGTAGCCAGCTAAACTGTCTTTGCACTAAGGGTGTCAGCACTTCAGTCCCAAGCTTTCAGCTGAGAACTGCTCTTTAAAAACACATGTGAATGAATTTGACTCTGGTGACTTGTCTGTGCCGTGCTCCAGGCTGAAGTGGCATTACCAGGTGTGTTTGCATCTGTCAGATTTGGTCTGCTCTTTACTACTACACCCAAACTAAGCTGATCTTCATAATCTTCAGTACCTGCAAAAGATGTGGAATGCTAATATGGGTCCAAGTACTCCCCTCTGTGTGCAACCAAATTCTAGCCACAATGCAGTAAATTATTTCAGTTCTCAGGCAGGCCAAACCAGCAGACCCTAATGAGAATAGGAAATATTTTTGTTCTTGTTTATTATAGTTTTGGGCCATGTTTAACAAAGTGGTGAGTACCCACATCTCCCCTTCAAGTCCTGCAGGCCTGGCTTTGCATCATAATCTGCTTCACAGGCACAGCCACCCCTGTGCACAAAGCTGAGCCCTGCACAAACAGTGGCAGGGGACTGAGACCTCTGCATTCTCTGGGGGAGGACACAGAGTTACTCCAGAACCTGCAAAAGCTGCGCCTGCAAATTCTCTCTCTGGACACACAGGAAATTTTGCCTAACACTGGCCTGCTGACAGACCTTGAGCTTTAGAGCAGACATAGCCCAAGTCATAGGCCTGAATTCACTTTGAACTGAAATTGGTATCATAAAGTAGCAGAGCCTTTTGCTTTGTTTGCTTTCTTTGGTGTGGTTTATTTTTGAAATGTATGCATATTTCCAAGAAGCATCTTGAAAATTTATTTTTATCGTGGAAATGGAATGTTTCTTGGCTTTTTGTGAGTCTGTTGGTGTACACTTATGTCCTAGATCAAGTTAGTGCCAGCAGTTGCATACCAAAACCAGAGATTGGAACAGATGTGGCTTCCCATCCAAAGCAGGTAGACCTTGCCCATATGAAGCTGGATGACCAGAGGCTCACAGGAGGGTCTACTGACTTTTTCTGACATAAACCTACCAAGGTTTACTGGGCTAGCTCAAAATATGAGATACCTCATAGTCATCACAAAACAGATGATGAGTCCCAGATGTTCAACACTCATGGATTACTAAAGAAAGCAAATAGAAGGAACAACATTTAAGGACTTCAACAAAAAATGCCTGGTCTGTTTTAGGTTCCCAACTTGCCAAGTGGGTGAGTGTCTGTTCATAGCCAAAGAAGTGTGGCAGCCCTGGGGCTGTAAAGTCATTGCATTAAAAGCTCTCCATGAGCTGGGACTATAGATCTCACGGAAATGTGGCAGCTGGCTGTGGATTACTTCAGTCTCTGAGTCTTCTTTTAACCAATGCGCCAACTTTATAGCAGAAAAAACAGATTCATGAAAGAATCTTCAGCTCAGTGACTAGGGGAGACTGGGAAGAGTGATAGTTTCAGGGCTTTGAAGTACGTAATGGTCAAAGCTCCCATTTTTTATTAAGTTGCTCTTCCATCTACACCAATGTGTGGTTGTGTAATTAACTGGGCTTAGTTGCACTTAATCTATAAGCATAACTCAGCAAAAGACTTGACCTCAAGAGATTTCCTGTTTTACAAGTGTCCTGTTTTTGAAACAAGAGGATAATAAACAAAGGAGTACTTTACTACCCTGGTTCAGCAAATGCTTCCATATTGATAGACTCCATTACTGACCAATAGAAGATCCATTTACTTCTTCTTTGTATATACCATCAGCATTTTCTTGTTCATCCACAGAAATTCAGATATTTATGTTAACCAAAGCAGAGGTAGTCTGAAAAAGTGCCCTGTGCTTTTGTATGATCTTTTTTCTCCATATTTGATGCTCAGTTATTGATCTACTATTCACAAAACCTTCTGCTTACCTACTTCAGTGATGACTCCATCCCAAAGCTGAATTCCTGCATTGCAATGTTCAGTTTTACAGGTTAATTGTTTGTCATTTGCTTGAACACACAGGAACTCATTGGCAATTTATCATTCTGCCTTAGTTCCTTTTGTTGGATAGGCAGGTCCTGGTAAAGCTGACCTTTGCACGGGTTTAATGTTTCCCCTTCACACCTTCAAGGCTAAGGAGTTTGACTGACATGAATAATTAATTTTTGAACAAATACAGCACACCTTTTCCTATGGTTCCCCTCCAAGTGCATGAGCCTTTGTGCATTGCAAAGGCATGCCATGAACAGGGGAGTCCAAAGGACACTGGTGTGGCTCAAAGTCTGAGATTCATCCTGTCTCAGCGCAGTTGTTACTGCTGTGTCTCCCCTCTGCTGTGCTGTCATGTCCTTCTGGGTGCCACAGACCAGAAAAAAAGTAGGTGTGTGCACTGCAAGGCTCAGTGCATTCAGGACAGGCTGGACCAGCTGCACGGAACGAGTCAAATATGGGCTTTGGCACGTTCACAACCACAACAGTTCACTACAGGAGCAGGATCACTTCAATCAACTGTGTGTGTCAGAGAAATTCAAAAGAAAAAAAATCCTCAGATTCTGCTCAAGCAGAAAGTTCCCAGGGGCAAAAGAGGCCATAATATAGAAAAAACAGCTGTGGTCTTGTGCTTCCCTTTACTATTCTGGCCTGAATGAGAGGAATTGGTTTTCAGGGCCATGGGAGAACTGGAACACTGCAGCACGTCATCTCTATTCTGTTTCATTTCCAGGTGATGTAGGTGAGATGTAAGCCAGCCAAATGAAAGAAAAACTGTCCTCTTTGACAGTCTGATGAGAACTAAACACTCCCATAAGGTGATGGAGAAAAGGGAAGAGAATTCATTAGAACAGAATATTTACTTCCCCTGCTATAGCTGACCATTGCTCATCTCTGATTTCTGAACTTGTGACTAGTATTGTCACAAAATTCTTAACAGGCAGAAAAGGTTACTGTGACAGTAAATGATACCAACTTGGAAAAAACTTTTGCTAAGTCTGCCTTGTCACCTTTGCTGTGTACATCAGCAATGTGCTGGCAACTAAGAATAACAACAGTTAAAAACCAGTAAGTCGTTAATGTGCACAGGTAATCTGTCTCATATTTTGCTTACTGTGTATTTGTTATTATAATTTCTGTTCTTTTCAAGGACATCCATACTAAACAGCCAGTGTACTTCTAGCCATTACTATTTTTATCGTCCCTCTATTTCTTTAAGTGAAGCATCTTTGAAATACTTAATTTGGGTAAACAATCATCTCAACGCCTTCAGCTTTCAGAGTCCTGAATCCTAAGCCGTGCTGGCCATGGTGTGACCTTGGAAGAGACTGATCTGGGGAGAAGGGAAGAATCTGGACAACAGGTGCTCTGTCAGGATCCCTTGCCTTTGAGGGCAGCATAACTTACAGTGCAATTCGTATTGCAACATAAATCAGGGCTGCCTCAAGCTCCACGTAATTCCTCTGGTGCAGAGTCTGCAGTTCATGTGATACGGTGGGGGCTGAGGGCTGGTGGTGCAACAGATGTTGGTGAAGAAATGAGGTGACAAGTGACATGGCCTCCATGGCACCAGCCTCCAAAGAGAAGGGACAGACAAAGGCAGTTTTCTGATAGAGGCAGCTCCTCGACAGCAGATAGGCAAAGGGAAGATTTGGGGATGGTGTTTTAGTTACAGAAGGAGGTACACAGATGCTTTGGAACAGCCCATTGAGGCTTCTACCTGCATCTTGAGAAAATGGAAAAACCTGAATCAAAATGGAGGAAAAGTGAGAGGAGTGAGGTCTGTCCTTCTGTGCGCAAGGTGGAGAATTTGCTCTGCTTTTGAACAAATGGCAATGTGACCTTTCTGTCACATATAGAAAGGGAACACTGCTGTGTTTAGATTTGCAGGAGTGTTTCCAAATATGCAGCATGTACGAGTACAGGTTCTCCTGGGAGATGCTCAGTGAATCCTCTTGCAGGTGGCTATTTATTTCAGCCTCCATGGGCAGGAAGCAAGGGAAGATTTGTAGGTGGAGAAAGCCTGGGATAAAGAGTCTCTGGGAGGAACTCCAGCCAGGTCTGATGATGAGATCTGTGCATTATGTTGTTATGAGATTCCATGTACATAAATCTGGATTGTAGCAGAGGGATCCATGCAGTGTCTGTGGCTTCTTAGCAGAGGTGGAGAGACATCTGCTTCTAAATACTGCTGCACATTTCCCCCTTGTCAATGAATGTCTGTGAGTTTTTAGATGCTCAGCTCCTGAGGAATTTCCATCACCTTCATTCCAAGGATGAACTGGAGCAGGTTCTCCCCATGTGTCTAACTCTGCAGGGCCCAAGCCTTGTTGCCCAGCCTGACAACACTGGCCACTTACAATGCCCCAGATCCCGGTGTAAGGAATTGAACTATCTCCATTCTCTTCAGTATGACAATGCAGCTGTGCCACAAACCAAAGCAGATAAGGGGCAGAAAATCCCTCTGAATCTTGCTGTCATGGTGTTTTGACCTCATTCTAAGGTAAATCTTGTATATGCTGTAGTGTCCAGACACCAAAAGAGCAGCAAAGATTGATATTTCATGGCCATTGTAGGACAAACTCAAACATATGGACATAGGATGGAGGTGGGACATGGTTCTCATCTAGTCATACTCTTAAGTAATGTTCTTGTCACAAAACACTAAAAAATGGAAGTCACCTGGCACTAGAACAGATGTCCCTGTTCTTCATCCAAACCCCACTTCTAATCCTCTTTTTTTAATGTGTTTGAGACAGACTGTAACAAAAAAAAAGGAGGGAGAAGGAAGTCTGGGGGAATCGTAGATCTTTACTGTACATACCACAGAGAGGCAGCACAGAGGAAAGCACTGCTGGGCTTTGAGGAGCTGGCAGGCTTGAAAGTTTGTAGGCAGGGTTGCAGGCAGCTTCCCCTTTTACTGGAACTTGGAAAATTCATTAGGCCTGGAAATTGCCAGATCTACTCCGAAGGGAAGAGAGAAGGGTCACGTAAAGTTTGGAGAAAATTTAAATTGCTTTCTCTCTCTCTTTTTTTTTTTTTTTAATTTTTTTTTTTTTAATTTGCAGATTGTGAGAAATTGACCTGAGCTTCCAATTGTAAAATTTTGTCAAACATTTACATTGGGTGGGGTGGATCCAGCCAGGAGATAGAGTGATGAAGTGTTGGGCCTGGGCAGTTTCTACTGGCAGAGATCTTCTGGAGCCCAGGCTGGATTTTAAAGCTCCCAGCAGGAGCAGAGCTGGCCTCTGGTGCTCATTCTGTTCTGCTGCTCCATCAGCACTAATCCATAGGTTCAGCAGCACTCCAGTTATTTATAGTTGACTTATGTTCAGAAGTTGGTTATGATTGTGCACCAGAAAGATGCAGAATGAAACCCTGGAGGATGTTGAGGCAGAGGGCTGTGCAGAGTGTGTATCCAAAGGGTGAGAGCAGGGGTAAGAGCATGGACCAGATTGATAATGAGTTCTGAAAGCTGGCATTTGTTGGTTGCTGATTAACAAAATGGAAACCTGAGGTAGAGTTCAATTAGGAGGATTACTGGCTCCTCCCCAGCTCCTGAGAGAGTGGTTTGTTCAACTGACCTTTTGTTGGGCTGGGCTGGAAAGATATAAATTAGCTTAATGCATGAATATTTTCATTTAATAAAACTGCCCCCAAATTTGTTTGGAGTTGCCAGGCTTCTTGGGAGAAAAAGAAAGAGATCTATTATGTTCTACAAAAACAATGACATTTTACCCTCTGTATTTACTCTCCCAATAGAAAGTCTGCAGTCAGCCAAGGTCCCTATCACAGCAGCTCTCCCACCCTGCATTCCACATGCCCTTACAAACACCCAAATCCACTTGGAAAAGCACTTGACTTCATCCACCAGTCAGGGCTTCACCTTCCCTGCAGTGAAACAAACTACCCCAAAGTCTTACTGACAGACAAATCCTCTTATCCTAAAGAAATTAAAAATAGAAATATAAATAGAAAACCATTAAAAGACATGATGTGAAACCCAGGAGCTCCTGGAGCCACATTTTGGGCCATCCCCCAGGGCATTGGAAGCAGACAGTAGGGCAGCACCACTTGGTGCCCAGCAGCTGTTGAAGCCTGGGCATGTCTTCCTCATGCCTGCTGCTTCCAAGCAGGCCATTATATGAAGGCAGAGCCTGGCCAAAACCACTGAAAGCTCAACAACATCTCATAAACATTTGTTTGGAAACTCCAGTGGCATCCCTTGTGCAGTGCTGCCTGGATGAAACATTGCTGTCCCCTCCAGCAATGGCATGGGGAGGGTCAAGGGAAAGCAGCACCAAGGCTGGGGGACACGGGGCAGTGTGAAGAAATCCCAACTCTGTCTTTGCCTCAGCTCCTTTGAGCCAAGGTGCACACAGAGGTTTTGGGGCAGACACTGTCCAGAAATTAGCCCATCACTTTTTAAATATCCCCAGTTTAAACCCTTTGTGGTGCTGGTACAGGCAGGTGTGTTCATCATGCCCCAGAGCATTTCAGAGCCTGAGAGAGCACAACCCGAGGGGAAAATACAAAAAACAAGGGGGCCATTTTGTACCCAAACAGGAAAGGGGAATCCTGGGCCAGTCACAGAATGGTTTGGTTGGAAGGGACCCTAAAGATCTCCCTGTTATAACCCCCAGCCTTGGGCAGGGACACTTTCCACCAGACCAGGTGGCTCCAAGCCCCATCATCCTGACAGGAATGAGGTATCCCCATCTTCTCTGGGCAGCCTCTGCAAGGGCCTTGCCACCTTCACAGGGAAGAAATTCTTCCTAAAATCCAATCTAACCCAGCCCTGTGTCAGTCTGAAGCCGTTCCCATTCTGGGTGGCTGGCAGGGCTGTGGTGCTCTGTGTGGAGGGCAGATTCAGACACAGGCACTGAGATGGGCCTCAGCTGTCTCAGGGGCACAGAAGAAATGTGGAGAAAGGGAATCACTGAAAAGTCACTAAAATATCCTCTTTCCTTTGAAAACCTCCCCACGTGGTTTGCCTAAGTACCAAGCAACTTAATTGCTGGATGCATTTAAGTAATATTAAACTCTGCCTTTTCTCCCCCATGTTCAAAGGAAAAGAGCCTGTATCGGTGAGATTCATTTCTAAAAGCCTTTTAAAAGTTCTCTTTGGCAACACCTCTTTGAAGTCTAATCCAATCTGCAGTATATGTCCTCCAAGTTAATCCCAATTTTCGCAGGACAACCAGTAATGTTACGTAAGAACCTTCCAAAGAACAACAGGAGTGCAAAGCACAAAATAGTGAAATCTCCTCATAAGGGGGACAATTCTGCTATTTACAACAGCACAAATCCCCAGTTATTTTAGCAGTGTGTTGACCATGCAGGACTAGCCCTCCTGGAAACCAATTTACTTCTCAGTTTTGCTGGGTTTATTCTGTATTTGCCACTCAAAGTAAGATTTAGGTTTGAAATGTTAATTTTAATAAAGCAGCAGTTTTATTTTAGAAGCTTCCAGGAACTGGTTCTGGTTTGTGTTCTTTGCAGAGCTTTATAGCTTTCTCAGGATCTCTAGACCTTCCATATGCATTTTCTAAGTACCTTCCTCCCCAATCTGTGCTGTACTATGTGTGATCCCTGAAGAGTGAAGTTAGGAACTCCTTCTGATACAAAAGCAAGCACTGTGTTAAAAAAAAGGAGTGGAAAGACCCTTAAATTAAAAGGAATATCCATAAGTGGAAATTAAATTCTGGGTTACTGTACCAACCCTCGAATATCACAAATAAAAATCTCTTTAAGGCTGGCACACAAAGTCCTCTGGCTTCAAGCCAAAGAAGGAAAAATCAAACCTAGAAATAAGAGGTGGACTTTTAAACACATTGTAGGTTATTAATAAAACAGTTTCCCAAGGGACATGATAGAGTCTCCATCACCTGAACTCTGTCTTGTTGTCCATCAGGATTTTCATCTCAAGACCTTTTTCTCCAGCTAACACTCCATAGCTCCCGGTCTCTGTTCCACAGAGTTAAAACCTGATCACCTTCCTCATCTCCTCAGCTCCAGTCACCCTTTCTGCTCAGCCTAACAGGATGACTAACATAATTACACACCACAGAGGTGGTTTTCTAAGCCTGTGTTGGTTTTGACATTGACTGTTTCTACAAGAGCTTTTTGCCCCAAAGGTTCTCCACTGTTTTCCAAGAGTGTTTGGTCTAATGAATAAGCAACTCTTCTCATAGACTTTCCAAATCTTTTATTTGGAAAAATCCATAAAGGGGCTGCTCTGTCACATGCTGCAGACCCTGGTGCAGGAACAATTGCCTTGAGTGAGAGAAGGGAAACCTCTGTTATTTATCTGATCTCCAGGACCTTCCAAATAGGCAACTCTTCCCCCTGTGTTAGTACTCATCTCCAGACTGAGCTGGGAAAGGCTTTATTTCAGGGTTTGCCCCAAGCACTGAGCTCTTCCTGCTTCTTTGTCATCAGAAAAACTCCTGGGCAAAAGCAGCGTCCGGTCTGAGCTGTTTTGGGTTTGGTTTTTTGGCTTTATGTTCCTAGATGGTGCATGCAGGGTTATGTTACGCTCCTGAGTAGCTTTTCTGAGCCACAACTGCTTTCCAGGACTTTCATTATGTGGCACAGGTGTTCTGCATTATAACTCATTTTTCACTCCTAGGGCTGTAAGGGGATAGGGCAGTCCTACTTATTATTGTCTTTTTTTTTTTTCTTTTGGGAAATGATCTGCATTGGTGTCTGCAGTTTGCTGATGGCTCATTTGTACCGTGAATGGTATTGATATGTCTGGTAATGTGACCCAGCAGATTTACTGCACAATTGGCAACATTAGAGAACCCTGAGACACCAGCCAAAACCCAGAATAGATTAGGGAAATTGCTATTGCAGATACAACACACATCTACAGTGTCCTTCTCAAGGTCCTTTTGGATGATGCTAAATGTGCTTGGCTATGGAACATAAATCTGTTTCCATCTGCATTTATTTACCTTGCAGAGTGTACATGATGTTGGTGTGTCATCTCTGCATGCACTTGTTGCCAGTGTGCTCCTATATGTGAGTTTAAAGACATGTATATTATGTATCTACCACATATTTTTCAGTTGAAGAACCTCTCACATGTCATTCCATCTGTTCCCTTTTACTGATGGAAAAGACATGTTTAGTGGTAAGATATTTTTCCCTTATTCTCTTTCTTGAGGGTGTGCTGTTGGTCTGTAAAAGAAAACGTAATAAAAATGTTTACACAACAAGACATAAAGGCAGGATAGACTTTGCAAATAGAAAATTGGGATGTGTGGATCTGATAAAAGCTTAGGCAAGATTTTTCTGCAAAAAAAAAAAAAGTGATGAAAACAGAATTTTCGTTAAGAGCAATTTGTTGGCAGGAACTAATACATAAAATTCACGCTTTTCAGGAGATACATTTTGTTGCCCAGATTTTCCTTTTTCCAGTGAAAAGATGAAGTTTTTAGCAGACAAAAAGCACCATCCATGGATTTCTTTTAGTTGGAATAACAATTTTCCACAGAAAACCCCTTCAGCTTTTATTGGGGTTTTTTTTTTAAATGAGATCTAGCAGTGTGGTTTTCTGGCTTCAGACAGAAATTTCAAAACTGGCTTAAGTGAGTATCTGTCTAGATGAACAAAGCTAAGTTAGATTTAGGTCATATGTTAAACACTCACATCCCAAATCTTTGCCTTGTGGCCTGTATGACTTCATAATGTTTCACCAGCATAATCTGACCCCTTTGTCAGACTGACAAACAGCTCATCAGATCATGCTGCCATCTTCAGAGGGGGCTGACCCCTTTTTCTGGTCAAAAATCTGCTCACCTTGCTTGTGATAAGCAGAGGGGCCAGTAACTGGTTATGGAAGCACTAAATTTGTGCAGCCATAGCAGGGGAGGACACAGCCCCACTCCAAAGGTTGCACATTAACATGGCACAGTTATATGTATATATGATCGTATATATACACATGATTTTAGCTCCGAAAACCCATATTCATTTGGAAGTGACTTTAACCACGTTCACACCTCAAAGTGACTCGTGCAAACCCAGCAATTTTTGGGTTTTCTGGGCAGCCAGGGGCTGTTACAGATCTGAAGAGACCAAATTAATTTAAGTTGGACAAATTGACCTTATAAAATGGATTAAAATGTCCACATCCCCTGTAGTAAATATCTGTGCCATTGTCACTCTCTTCTCTAAACTTTACCTCCCATGGAAGCTTTCCCAAAGTCAAAACACCTCTGGTTATGGGTTTCTTTTCTCTTGGCTGCAAGAAGATGTAGACTTGACCAAAAACCAGTGGAAGAATTTAGAAAAAAATATAATTCCTCTGCCAGAGTTATATTTCCAAGAACAGAGCCGGGAATAAAACAGAGAGCAAATTATTCTTTTAATTTTCAACTGAAAACTGAGATTCTGCTTCACATTTCTATGTCTCCTCTGCCGGGAAAGGCCAGTGATTTTGCAGACCTACAAAATTCACCCCAAGCTGCTCTGAAAATAAACAGCATCCCAAGTAGATAGTGTTGCTGAAATGAAACCCTGCCGTAATAAAACAAATGACTAACACTTTCTATGGGTCTACATAGCATAGAACACGAAACATACATGTAAGTAAGTCAAGATGGATGAGTCATCCTGACTTAATAAAATGTACAAATACTTGCTAAATATTTGAGAAGTCACATGCCAGGAGCCTTCATCACTCGTTTTGTTAGACCCCTGCTTTGCCAAGTTAAAACAGTCAGAAATCATAAAAAGTAATCCACACAATCTGTCTGGAAAGACAGTTTTCTCGCATCATTCTTCTTGTTTTACAGCAATGAGTCCCTCATTCTGCCATCAAAATTTTGCAATAGAGAGCATGACTTCCTCTTCATAAGGTAAGCAAATGTTTTGCATTTATCAAGTTCCCAGAGTCTAAATGGAGAGAGAGTCAGCAGACCTCACATGTTTATGTTTCTTTACTGGAAATGAGCCACGGGAAGTTGCAGTTAAAAGGCTGCTGGGTCTTGGGGTTCAAGGGACACAATAGGCTTCAATGACTTTAACATTGCTGAACATCTGAAGCTCTGTTTGCCTTAAATATGAATTATAAATGCTCAGAACCTCTGCAAACAGGGCTGGAAACCAGAAAATGACATTTGTTAATGAAGCCCATTTCTGGTTCAGATTGGTTCACAATCTTGTTTTCCTACTAAAAAGATAATAATTGCCCTCACTTCTGCACCACCAATCTAAACCACATCCAACATAGATGTTCAACATCTGGGTTTCTCTGGACATATTTTTCCCACTTCTCTTGGAAATTTTGCCTAAGTTCTACTTGGTGATTTTTTTTTTTTTTTTAAATTTAAGAGGGGATATCCAGATGTTTAGTAATCCATCTGGGTTATTGTGCCAGTTAGGCTGCTGACCACCCTGAAACTTCAGCTCTGTCCATTGTCTGTGAGCAGATCAAAGCAACCTTGGATGTGCTTTGGGGATGGTCAGACCTTCAGCTCAGGAGCTGCACCAGTGATAAACATGATGTGTTCAAGACACGGTGGGCTTCCCGTGTCAATGCATGCACACAAGGACTGAGGCTTCCCAGAAATGGCAGGCTGGTTAAACATGCCAAAAAGTGAAAACCTCAACTGGTTTCTGGAAAGAAATATTGCAAAGTAACCCAGCAGTGCATGCAAAGTCCACACAGGTGACAAGAAAAGCTTGTCACTTTGAACAAAAGCAGGGGATACAGCTGGACAGGTGGAAGAAGAGAAGGTTCTGTGCCAATTTCCTCCTAGTTACCTGTGCAGGTTGAACCTGTTACTCACTAGGCAGAAATGTAATAATCAACAGTGAAACTGGCTGCTCTTCCCTTGCAACTGTACTCCATAAATCAGAGCTCAGGTGTGGCCTTTTGGCAACAGAGGTAAATAAGTGATTGAATGTCAGTGGAACAAAACGAGCAATGGAAAGGGCTAAAGCTTATACACTGAGTTGCTGGGCTATTAAATTAGCTTAATTGACCCTAGATGGATAAAATTTCTCTCATTACCTCCCCATTGTGTTTCATTTGCCATCGAAGGGTTTAGTGCAGCTTTAGGTCTCTGCTGTGCACATGTTCAGTGCCTGGGAGGAGCTGGTGCTCTGTTGAGCCGGAGTTCTGCAGTTATAAACAGGAAGAAATATAATTTGGCTTTAAATGTAAAATTTGTGTCCCACAGCCTTCCTCCCGTCAGAATTCATCATTTGTCTTTGACACAGAGGAGGAACCGCAGAATTACTGGGAAAAGGAGAGAAGTTGCTCCTTTTTGGAGATGGCCTCTGTCCAGCTTTGCTCCAGCTCAGCTTTTGTGCCCTTGGACAGCAGGATACTGAGCTCCAGTGGTAACTACAGAAGTCAGATTTCCAACTGACTGATCTGCTATCCCAGCAGTAACAAATGGATCACTTTTAACCCCAGAGACTGTAGTTTGCCCCACGTGGCACTCCTCTCTTCACTGTTGTCTGCAAGCAAAGGTGGCACACATTCCATAGACAACCTTGTGCAAAACAAATATTTATGAACCTAAATGACTTTGGGGCAGCTTGTCTGAGCAGTATACAGGGCAGTACTGGGGCCCTGGTGAGAAATAATACAGCCAAACACTCATTCACAGAGGGTAGATAATTTTTCCCATTCTATCTACTTATTGCTGGAGCCTTGCTGTGCTCAACACCTTCTGTTCCTTTGCTTTGGGTCCTAAAACAGGCCACTAATTGTGAATTCAGATGGACTCCCCATATCTTACTCTTCATGGTGCACACAAAGGGAAAATGCTCAAAGTTAAGCAACCTGTAACTGTAAGGAAATGCATTGCCCAAGTGACGTATTTTTAAGGTTAAATGCCTGGGTGACAGAGTGACATTTTCATGTGGGGCCATAGGGTCATCATGACTATTCTGGTCTGCTCTGTCTCTTTGAAGGATGCTTTTAAACACTTTTTTAAAAGCAGTCAATAACTGTGATAAACAGAGTCCTCCATTATTTACATTTTGGTGTTTATTAGGCTCTAAAAGAAGAACTATACATCTGTGGGCTTTCTTTAATTTTTCCAGTCAAAATAGGAATAGTAGGGATTCAAAGAAGACAGCCCTTTCCAGACAGTCTTTGTCCATTGCCTACTTCTATTCCCTGGACCTTGAACCTTCCAGCACACGTGGAGTCTTTAGTGCACAAATCAGGTTTATATTGAGGGGCTACTGACTGCCTTCCTTGGGGGAGATGGCAGTGTTGCAGAGGTCTCTGCTAGTCACATCTATACAAAAACCCAAATTATACTGGAGGAAATAGTGTGTGGCATATTTGTGGTTAAGGCACATTTTTAAATTTAATTTTTGGTGAAATGATGCACACTGCGAGTAGGTATCAGAAATCACTGCTGCCTGGTGTTGGGTTCTTAAGTGAATTTCCTTTTTTCCTGAACCCACTGCTGCTACCTTCCCAAATCCTTACCTCAGGCCCTTTAAAAATCCATGTTCCTATATCAGTGGCTAGATGCTGTATTATCTCTTTTTAGTTGTAAAATTTCACAGGTGGGAATCCAGAAGATTGGAAACCTGACAGTTGAGCACTGTTGCCTCTGCCAGTAGAGGTGGTGCTTTAGACAATTCTGTGTACGGAACGAAAACATCACAAAGCTCTTTTACAACCTATTAACATTACTGACATTTAATTTTAATTAACGCAGGTCTTGTGGAGAATGGGAAAGGAGCATCATTAAAACACCACTGCACTGGTAATATCTGTGCTGGTAACACTGGTTAATTTTCCACGAAATTTACTTATTATTACTATTATTATTATTATCATCATCATCATCACTGTATATTCCTAAAATGTCTAGAAGATTAACAGATGTCATGAGCTGTACAAAAACCTCATATAAGAATGAGCAGAGATTTTAGCAATAAGCACGGAACAAAAGGACAAATTTTGTAGAAGATCTAGCAACGACCTGGGAGCAGCTGGAACATGCACAAGCCACTTTTGGACCAGAAGGTCACGCTGCTGCATTGTCTCTGTTTTCAGGAAAATTTGTATCTCCCAAGAATATGGTACTACTTGTGTGAAGAAGGAAAAACAAACTGCAATGTTTTCACCTCTTGGAGAAAAAAGAAAATGTGTTCTTACTCTAGTCTCTGTTTTTCAACAGTTAGGGGCACCAATTCTGCAAACCCTTTTAGTTATTCTTTAAAAGCTTGTGTGGAGAATATGCAGAAAGTCACCAAGACATGGATCTGTTGCAAGAGAAGATTGGGAAGGGTTTGATCTTCCCTCAGGGAAGGGCGTTGTCTTTGCTCATAAAACCTCTCCTTCGAACACTCAGGGGTTCCTAACGTGGGACTGGACTGCACCCCCACTCCTGCCCTCTTAAACCCTGAGAGAGTTTTCCCTGGAGACTCTCCCATGCATCATCCAGCCAGGAGGGCAGTGGCTGCTCCCTGCTCTTCCCCCAGCTCCATCCCTGTGAATCCCCTCGTGGGCTGAGCTGTGCTTCACAAGCTCCAGGGATCCCCTGGGATCCAAGGGTTCTGGTTTGCTTCCTGGACAGACCTTTTTCCCCAGATCCTTCCTACAGCTCTGGTGTTGCTGCTGCCCAGCCTTGCCCTTGGCAGCTGAGGCTGAGGCTGCTCCTTGGACCGCCTGGGATCTTCTCTTCCCACTCCAGGATGGAAAGACAGCCCAGGCTCACATGTGGTGTGGTGTAAAAACAGACACAGCTCTTGGGAATTCCTTCTGGGAAGCTTTCAGGAATATGAAAAAGCTGAAGAATATAACCCCACAGCAAAACAAACTCAACATGACGATTTATAAACTGATTCTGGAATTCTTCTGTGTTTGTTGCCTGTTTTCAAGGAGATCACTCAATAATATATATTAATGATAACAACTTCACTCTATTATATTTTTAACTACTGATATTCAGCGGCCAAAACATGGAGGGTAAGATTTATACAATTAGTTATTTATTAATGCTGAAATTTTAATGTATAAGACTCTCTTTCCATTACTGGAATACTTAAATGGAATGGCATTTTTCCTTTTTGATAGTATCTGCCTTGGTGTCTCCTTCACTTCATAAACACGGACACATCAAAGATTTTACATGACTGTAAAAAACTCTGAAATATAATTCAGTGCTCCTATATGGCTGTATTCCTAGGATTTTCAGAATATGGAACTTATTTTCATTTCTGAGTATCTTAAAGGTCTTAGCACCCCTTCCTTTTTAGTAATCTTCTTTGTGTTTGCTGTGCACTATGGTCCTCCTAATAAAAGAAAATATTCAGACTCCCATTTTACAAGCTTTTAAAAGAACACCAGACTCCAGTGACTTGGTAAACCTCTTTTTTTTACCCAAAGCTTAAAAAAAAAAGGAGTAGATAACTTGGGAATGTGTGGCATTCTTGTTTGCCTCAAAAGCCTTTGATTTGACAGTATTTGCAACCACATTTTGTGTGCAGTGCTTCAAGACAAGCAGTAACTGGGTCTGCTTATCTGGGGCTCTGCAGCTCCTTGGTGGAAATGACTCTCTTTACATAAAATCCAAGCAAAATGTACCTTTGCTCCTATTCTTTCATTGCACACAGAAAGCTAAGGAATTCTGGCAGTTTCAATGTAAATGTGGGGGGAATTGTATATTTTTAATTCAATTTTAATATCTTTAGTTGATGTCTTTGTGTGCAAGATCTTTCATTGGGCCAGAAGGGGGAATGTTTTGTCACAGTACCAATATTACTCATAACATCAGAGTTTTGGGTTTTTTCTTCCAATTCATTTAAATCTATTCTACTTACAGCTTTGCAAGTCTTTAAAATGACCCCAGAGAATTCTGAATCAGGTCCTAAAATGCTTCAAATTAACTGAAAATTCAATAGCAAGAAAAAAGAGACACCACAGGCTAGCCAAAAATTCTAGAAAATCTAGTGACTACATGACATTAAAGTACATTTTCAATTTTCAAAAATCTGCTTAAGTAATTTCTAAAACCTCTCAATTATTTTGTCCCTTGCGTGTTTGGTTTCTACAAACGAAAACAAGCAATTTCAAAACATGGGAGTTGCTGATTATTTTCACAGAGTGATTTCCTCCAGCTCTACGTTTCTTAAGGCAGTAAAAATGAAAACACTGCCATTAGCTGATTGTATTTATCTTATTTATTCTGCACGTAGAAACCCCCTACAACCAAACAAGCTTAATTTTTACAGCAAAAAAAAATGGGAAGAGCTTTTGAGCTAAGAAAATGTGTTTTCTCTGCGTCAGCAGAAATAACAGACAGAGAAACAGCTGAAATATCAGTGGTGGATCATAAGCCCCTTCTCATGTTAGTCTGTGCAGCTGAACTGTGTGATAGCAGCTTGTTAGGCTGTAGGTTTTTATTGAAATGCCTATTGAGTAAAACATAATTCATGCTGCTGCTCGCCCTTAAAACAGGAAATAATATACCCATTTAACTTAATCACAATTTATATTACATGTGCATATTTCTAAACAAGTGCTGTAGATGGAGAGTTTGGTAGCAATAATATTTATGAATTACACTTTTAGTTAGCAAAGGAAAATGTGTGACCTCTTACATTTTGTTTGACATTTGAATTTGGTATCCCGTATATGTGACATGGGTGATGGATGCTTATTAACACAGTGTATAAACAGGAAATGCTTCTAAGCTGACCATTTATTAGTGCAGTATGTGTTCAATCTGAAATTTGAATTTTAGCTGCAGTATTCTTCTCTGATGACTGCAGAGCTGAAATAAAGGTGGGTTTCTTTTTTTGTTTTGGTTTGGTTTTTCTCCTCATTCGCTGTCCTCTACAGAATGGTCAGATTTAACTGTGGAAATTTTTTATCTAAATCAGTCTCTCCTATGCAACTTGAGTAAGTGTGTGAACACAAAGACTTTTCTTTGAAGTGTAAAAAACAGAGACATAGGAAGCGTATGAAGTGAAAGGATTTTGTAGAATTCACAGTGAATTTTCCTGGTTAAATAAATAAATACATGCACCCACCTTCGTCCCCGTGTCCTGATGTATTCACTGAGCCATTTCCCCCTTTCCTTCATTACTGCAGAAAGGCAGGGAAGCACCATTCCTTCACCAGGAGTCTGACAGCTGATCCACTTTGGATCTGTCCTCCAGGACTGGAGACATCATAATTTTTCACTCACACTTAATTGCTCTTCCCAAAGAACCCACCCTTAAATTCCTGACAAATATCTGAAAAGCTTTGTCAGTGAAAGTTTCAACACTTCATCTTATCAAAGCAGAAGTGAAAACTCCAAGTATTTAGGGGGTTTCTCCCAGCAGAGAACAAGGATATAGTTTTTTCTAAAAAGAAGCCAGTCCTCTCCATGATTTACTGGAGGAAATATATAGAATAACACAGAGACACTGTTTCCCTTTCTGTATCCCATTTAAAATGAGCCCTCAAGAGAGGGAACATGCATCTAGTTTTCCTAAGCACAGCCTTAATATTCCAAAGCATTTGAATAAAATTTATTTGTTTAACAAAAGAATTATGATGACATGGTAAAGTGACTCAAAGTGAAGATTTTATTTTAAATATCTCTCTGTCCAAAGAGTTCTTCTGTATTGGACAGTGTAGATCAGGGAGATTATTGTCTATGTAAAAAATCAGAAGCAAATTCCCAGCTAGCCATTAAAAGTAGCAGGTATGAGACCATGTCAACTGTTACTGCTAATGTTAAATACCTTTACTGAATACACAGCTTTCCACAGTGCAGGACCCAATCACAGGAAGGTTAGCAACCTGGAAATTGAAACTGGCAGATCTTTAATCTAACATTCTGCTTTTCAGTGGAAAAAAGTAACGTCTTTATAGATGAGAGCCAAAGGTTAAATTTAGTTTGTATCAAATTACAAAAATATGCTTTTGGTGAGGTTAGATTCTCATGCTCAGAGCAATTCAAACTGTAATGAAAGCAAACATTGAAAGAGATAATCCCATTAATGATGAACTATTCACTTTAACCTCAAATATTTGGTAACTAAAATAAAACCATCCTAGTAGGAGGATGAAGTTCAGTTCTTAAGGGAAACTGCAATTCAATATTATACCTCAGACTGCACAAGTTAAAAAACCCCCAGCTCTCCCGTTTCTAAAATAAAACGTTATTTGGGGGGAACAAATTAATTCATGTTCTTCTCTTGAGGTCTACACAAAACAGTGGTGACCTTCCTGGCAGGGTGTGCTGGTGCACTGCAGGGTGAAGCGTGCTTTTCTCCAGACAGCAGCTTGTGCAGGCACAGGAAGCTCAGGCTGTGCTGCTGACAGTGAGGAGCAGAGGGATGGATCTGCCCTGGGAATCAGAGCAGGAGAGGCATCCCCTGCACAGCTCTGAGCCTGCTCCTCCTCCCAACACCACCGGGCTGGGATGAACTCCTTCCATGGCAGTCCCCTCAGCCCTGCAGCTGGCTTCTGAGAGGGAGCTAATTCTGATAAAACCCTCGAGTTTCAGCTCAGAATAAAATCTGAACAACCCTGATTTCAGCCTCTCCAGTCTGTCCCCCGAGCCACCCCACCCTGGCACAAGGAGGGAGCACAGTGGGACCCCCAACCTGGGGCTTGGCCTCGGTACTCAGTGTGGTTTGGAGGTCCTGGTAGTTTCAGATTATACACTTTTCTGAATCAAAAAGAGAGCAAGAAATATTTGTAAAGCCCCATTGCTAAAGAACTGAGCTCTTTAATATAATGTGACAAAACTTTTGACTTTCAAGAAATATCAAAAAACATCTTTAATCCCTGAACTTCTGATACTCCATTGAAAACTCACCCATAAATGCAGCCCCAGGCAGAGTCTTTCTTAATTCCCCAGTGGCCTGGATGATGATTTAAAGAATTTGGGAAGAGTCTCATGTTCTTTCCTTTTACAACTTAAAATAGACTGAAAAGACTTTAAAAAAAAAAAAAGGTTAAGAAAAAAAAATCATAGACTGATATTTCTTTTTTATGCCAAGTTTCAGCCTGGAGAAAATTTTATGGCTGAGTTCTAATCCAGTGCAACCCCTGGTTTATAACAGAAATGCTGACACAATGATAACTGCAGCGTTCCAAATGCTGGTCCTATGATATTTATTGCTCCCTCGTGCCAGCTGGGGTTAATCCTTATTAAATGCATTCATTTTCTGGCCTGGTGGAGAGCAGATCACTCAGTGATCAGGCAGAGTTTGGGTCCCTGGTAGCGTTAATGGAAGATATCACAGAAGACACAGTAAGTGAGGAGTCTTTAAGGGGGCTACTGAAGGTGTTTTTGGGGATTAAGTGGCCTTCTCTGGGGGCTGGAGCTCAAATCCAGAGTGTCTGTGCTGAGAAGTGTCTTTGCAGCAATGGAACAGCACATGCTGAGAACTTTGTTCTTTTTAGTATCAAGGAAGGGCATGAAAGGAAATGTAATGTGGTCCTGTATCTTCACAGTCAGCAGTGGAACAGATCCCACTAAGAATTGCCAATCTCCCAGTGATATCCCAGGTGGGATATTCAGGTGTAACCCAAATATCCCAAACATATGAACCCAAATAACCCAAATCCTTTGGCACTGAACTGTCCTGCTGCTGGAAGAGTGGAGGAATGACAATGTTCAATACAGACCAACTTATTCTTTCAATACTACCCAAGAAAGTGAAAATAAAAAAAAATTTATTCACGAGTTTTTCACATCCCATTGATGCCTTAAGGTTTAGCTTTTGTATTTTCCAGATTCTGTACTGCATTAATGTATAACTCTGAACTTCATAAAAAGTGTTAGCAAGTTCTCTTCACAATCTAGCCATACAAAACAATCCTTTTCCAGCCCCAGAACCAAGGACACGGTTTCAACTTCAAGCCCAAAAAGTATAAACAACAATGGATTGAGGAGAGCAAACTGGGAGGATGGGACTTGATGCCTGGAGCTGTAATTGGACAATTAACCCCGATATGTAAACAGACCAAAACTTATAAAAGTGTGAAACCTCATAACCCATCATCCATCTGGGATGTAGCCTCAGCCAGGCTCTTGTACTGCCCAAGGTGTATCCTTTGAAAGCCTTTTAATAAATACCTGCTTTATTCCCTTAACACTGTCTAGCCTCTGTTTCAGGGAGCCTCCCAAGGCATCACCACCCTCACACACATTTATATCTTAGCAACAAAGGAACTGAAAATCTCACAGAAATTTCTCCATAAAGCTGTGTGGGTCTATGGATAAATTTTTTTTCCCAGAGATTTACACACCAACATGGTGCTTGCTGTATTTATATGGCAAACTGGACAAACATGAAGGAAAGTTGCAGATTCAGTTTAGAAAAGAGTAGGATACAGTGGGCAATCTTTCATCTTGCCCTGGGTTCTGCAGAATGAGCCTCAGCTCACCTGCCCAGCTCTCATCCTGCAGACCTAAAGCAAAGGGGGCTGCTTGCTATGAAAAAAAAAATCTCAGGACCAAAGGAGTGAGCATGTGTGCAAAGTTCACCACAAGTTCAGTGAATGATCATATTTTCCCCACAATAATAAATACTTCTATAATTTATAAATGCCTCAAAAGGCTGAGCTATGTGGGGGATGCAGAATCAAAGAGGCTTGACAGGAGAGAGACAAAGGAATGAGCCAGAAAGTGAACTGACTACTAAAATTCCTCGTCTCTGATTTGTTTCTTTTAGAACTTGTCCCCAGAGAAAAGGCTGCACTTTCTAGAGAGGCTTAAAAAATCAAAAGAAATCCTCTGGGCTTGTGAACAGCCGAGAAGAATTTTAAAAACCTCCAATTTGAACGCAGAGCCAAAGAGTAATACTCAAGATTTTCTGCTCTCTATTTGATAATAATTTTTTAAAATATGAGCAATGAGACGGGGAGAAAAGTCAGGCTTTCTATAAAAAGATTAAAATCAGAGATATGTTTTCTTCATTTCAAGGCAATGTTCTGCCTTGTTACATGCAAGCTTTCTTGTTAAAGAGAACCAAAGTCCTTTTCATCAGAGCTACGTAAAAGAAAAACAAGGAATGTTCAAGAGAACAGAAAGCTATGTTTTCAGTATTAGGAAAAACATGAATGTTTTTATTAAAAAGTCATTTTGAAAGAAATGGGGCTAATGCACTTTCCCTTGATATTCAGAGAAGCTGGAAATCAAAATAAAAATAGCTTTATTTTTGTTTAAAATTTCCACAGGGCAAAATGCAGTGTCATGACCTTGTCTAACAGATGGAAAATAGAAAAATGCTCATGTGAAGAAAACAGACACTGGAACATTCAGGAAGATGCCTTTAGGAGGCAAAAAAAAAAAAAAACAAACTCATTTTCATTTACCCTCTGCCAGGTACAAAGATTTTATGTTGAACCATGGACTCAAGGGAAGCAGGACAGACCAAGCACAGGGCTGCAAGTTCTGAGTGCCCCCAAAGCCTAGGAATTTTTAATGGGGGCTGGGAGGGGTGAGTGCATGGCAGAGCTGGTTAGAATCAATGGGATGGAGCTGTGGAAGGACAGGCAGGGGCAGCCAGACATTGCTGCTACACCCCAGTGCTGTCCACTGCCCCAGCCAAAGGAAAAAAGGGTTTGGGGAAAAGATGGGCACTGTGCACTTGACAAAACTGCTGGCACAGAGAAATTATTAACAGGAGAAAAGGACAGTATTAAATCCAATTGGAACATTTGCAAGGATGCCAGAAGCTTTCATAGAATCATTGAGGTTTGAAAAGATCTCCAAGATCATCAAGTCCAACCTTTCATGGCCTTGTCTGCAGAATGGAGGGGGAAATTCAGGTTCCTTGCTTGTAGGGCTGTTTAGCCTCCCTTGGCCACTAATTTTTTCTCTGCCATCATTTTGAAGAGAGATTGAGCTCTACAACTGGAAGAAGTGTTTTCTCACCCGTTAGCCATTTGATACAGAGAGAGATTCTCACAGAAATCAAACACAGCCTCTTATCAACTGCTCCACCAGCACAGACTGGTCCAACACAGCTTTGTACATCTTTGAAGTTCTCAGCTTAAGTGAGCCAGGTCTTTTTATAAGGTTGCATGTGAAATTGTCAGAAGAATGAAACCATTTGCAGATGGTGGAGTGATCAAGATGGTACAAGACCTCACTTGTGTTTGCCCCCATTTCCTTGGGCAGAAAATAAAAGGAAGAGGGAGAAAGAGGGGGAAAAAAGTAAAAGCAGTGAAAGAACAGAGAAACTCCAGCAAACAAAATTCCTTTGACAAATCAGTGTTGAAGGAGTTAGTGAGATTTCTGGCAAAACCACCAGGACTCCGAAGACAAGCCGACTGCTGCAAAATTTATTACTTTGCTTTCATGAGAGCTCTGACATCAAGGACTTTCGTAGTGACTGATTTTTGTCAGAATAATGCTGCAGGAACTGGAAGTGACAGATGATTTTCTTGGACATGAAGCCTGTGCGTAATGGCATGAGAAAAAGGACATAAAAAAGTCTGCCCTGAAGCAGCTTAATGTGGCCCTGGAGAGCAGAGCTGTTATCACAGCTTACTGATGCAGTCACAGCAAGAGAGGCTGTTACAGAGAAATGGATCCTGAAGTCACACAGCTCAGCATGGGAAAGATTTCCTGAGTTTCCTCCTTGTGGAGGCTGGGGCTGGCAGGAGGAAATCAAGCAGAGGGACAAACCTCCAAGAATGAAATAGAAACTGGCTTTATTGTGTCACATCCATCCCCTGCACTGCAGCACCAGAAGATCACAGGCAGCAACAATAAATGTGCTGAGCTTGACATGTGTTGCTGGGGTTGTGGCTGGGTTCCAGACCAGCCATGGTATCAAAAGCTTCTGTGTGTACAACTTTTCAAATGTAATTAATACAGACCATCTAGGATTATGTGAATATGGAAAAGTTGGGGAATAATTTAACATGTAGTCAAAGAGTTGTGGAGGGTATTTTCAAAGGAAAGTATTGATTAAAATATTGACATCCCTTGCCCCAAATACACAGGTCGTTGAAATTGCTTCAAGCCCCATCCAGCCTGGCCTTGAACATTTCCAGGGGTGGAGCATCCACAGCTTCTCTGGGCAACCTGTGCCACTGTTTCACCACCTCACAGGGAAGAATATCTCCCTAATATCTAATCTAACCTCCCTTCTGTCAGTTTAAAGCTGTTCCCCACTCTCCTTTAGGGGAGACATCTGTTCTGATTTTCTTTCCATCAGAAGGTTCCAGTTGAAAATCAGAGATGAAATCTCAGTGCTCTGCAACAGAACTGCTATTGTTAAACCTAAGGGCCAGTGTGGCAGCAAGATATGATAATCTTTGGGTATCAGTACTGTACAGACACATCTTTCTGCTTTGATTGACCTCAGGCAGTGTAATCATGATTGCTTTCAGTGGAAATGTTGTGAGGCGTATAGTTGCTGTTTATAATTTTGGTGCAAAAAGGCAAAATCTTTTCAGACCCCAAACTATGTATTTATTAAAATAAGATTTTGTTTAGACTTGCCTAAATATTGATTGTACATTTGGAAGTGGGGCTTATCCAAGGCATAAATCTGCTTGAATAAAAATCAGAGCAAAATGCTTTATGTTTCCTTATATTGGAAGTGTAGGAGATTACCTTCCTGAATGATAAATACTACTGGCACAGGGAAGTCCTGTCACAATCAGGCAGTGCATCACTCTGGAATGTGCTGCAACTCCTTTTGTCTCTTTTGTTCCACAGAAAAGGAAGAAATAAGGAACTACTATTGAAACATCCGCATGTGTGAGGCCATTAGTGGGAATTTATAATTCGTACAATCTCACAGAATGTGACAGGATTTCCAAGTACTGAACTGGCAGACACTTAGAGATGCTGTAAATCAACCCACACGTGAACCTGCCGACTCTGGCCTTTCTCTTCCTTGCCTCATTTCAGCTGAATTGACAAGACAGGATTTCTCCCTGGATCCTGGTACATTACATACACCTGTCAAGCAGCAGCTTCAAGCCAGCCCTGGGGAGCATCTTTAAAAGACAGTCCTGCAATACCAATGAATTCTCCATCCACTGGCAGTCTGGTTTTTTAATAGGATCATCGATTTGAGAACACACTGACCAAACCACTGCCATTTTCATGCTCACACTCAGAGCAAAGGATGATAATACTTGGAGCTGGACCTGCACCTCCTCTTTCTCACCCACAAATGAGGGTAGGTCTCAGCAGCAAAGAGCAGTGCCTTGTGTCAGAAAGGAGGGCAAGGAGAAGGTTGTCCAGAGAAGCTATGGATACCTGACCCCTGGAAGGGTTCAAGGCCAGGTTGGATGTGGTTGGGAGAGTGGAAGGTGGCAGAGGGTTGGAATGGGATGAGCATTCAGGTCTCTTCCTGCACAAACCATCCTATGACTGCATGATAAAGTCGCCTTGCCAGGCAATGACTGCACAGGGCCTTGCAGGGTGCAGAGAGGAATGCTTCTGCAGGGAGTCTGGCTTCCAGTGAAATACAGCTCCAACCAAGATTTGACAGTAACTCCCCTGAGTGTTGCTGATTTCTCTTAGCCAACATTACAGTATCCTGGCCCCAGAGCTTGGCTAAGACCTTGGCACACAGAGCTGCTCCCTGCGGCTGCCATGAACAGCCTGCAGCTTATTCTGAGACACTGCCCCCCTGACTTCTTTCTCCCAGATTCATGCAAGAAGCTTGAGTGCTCAGCTGGGTCCAGGGGACACCCTCTCTGCTCCTCCAGAGCTGGGGAGTCACTCTGCACGTGTACCTCTCTAAATCCTGGCTGCCTGTTCAGGAATGTAGGTACCAGCTCGGCCCTGGGCTCATAAAGCAGATGAAGGGTTGCCTTGCATTTCAGAAAGGACCTCTTAACACCAGCAGGACTTTGCTGGCTGCTTTTATGCAAAACCTCCTGTTTGCTTTGTAAAAGATGGGAAGATACAGCTGAGTTTAAACTGGGCTAAAGTATGCTGCTGACTTTTTTCTTTTTTATTGTATTTTTTCAGTTATGCTGGCTCCTAAATTTATGAACTATTGTTAAAGGACTCCTTACATAACCATATTTAGATGGTTTAGATTTGTTCTTAATAAGTGGAAAGATTTACTAAAACAGGCCTGATGTGATGATTTGGGAGGGATTATTCACACTGATGCCAATATATTCCAGACAGCCTGAAGAATTAAGCACTCTGGGTGTTGAAAACAATCTGAGTATCACCTAAAGCTTGTGCTAATGGAGCTCTGGTCTGAAAGGGGAAAGAGTGTCAGCAATCCAGTGCAAACCAAGGGACTGCTTGGAGGGCAAAGGCAGGTAAGAACAAACTTTGCATTTTTATTGGACCTTTTCAAACGATAATGTAGCCAAGCTCTGCAAAGAAACCTCTCTGATAAAGATGTGAGGCAGAGCACAGCTCTGATAAATGATGGGCTGCATTCCTACCAAGTGCTGCTGTCACTCACTAAGCAAATTTATTGTATTTTATTCTAAAGTGCATTGGATTCCAGGGTTAGGAATCTTCCTCTGACCCTCTTATCCTGCTTGTGGTTTCACTTTTCTTTAAGGAAATAGATTTAACCACTTATGAACAGAATTTACTGACAGTTTTTCATGACGATCTCTCAAATGGGAAAGGAATCCCAAGGAACTGCAGACACTTCCATAGGATCAGTTCATGCAGGTAGCACTGGCAGGGTCCTGGCAGGGTCCTGGCAGGATGGCACTCCCTGTGAGGAATGCTTTCCAGGGAGATCATTCAAGCATTGATAAGAAATGATAGGAGAAATAACCAGAAGGAATGATAGGAATTATTCCTCAGGATGAAATATGGCCAAATATGAATAGGATTCTTTTTTTGTAAAACAGGCAGGCTCAGCTCCATTTGATGTACCTGCCTGGGTAAGTCTGAGTGGCCTGCAGAAGGCAGAGGTGTTGACTTATATCAGCCCCTATCTCTGACCAATTTTCCTAAGTGAGTATTTTCCCAGATCATGTTCCCCTGACAGCTGTAGAGCAGCATGAAGAGTAGCTCAGTAGTCCCAGCTTTCCTCCTCGTGGCCACCTGTTATAATATAATACAGACTGTGACATACCTATTTAAAGGTGAGCTTGATATATATTTTTTTCTGTAACAGCTACAAGGATGTTATATTTTTGTTAATGGAGAGAGAAAAAGCTCATTTAATTGCAAATGGATAAAGTCATCCAATGGCAGAGCCTTGAAAGTAATTTTTACACCCAGTGTGGATACAAATTTATTTCATTTATTCTGTTTCCTGTTACCCTCTTTGGTCGAGTACCATTTCTATTCCAGACCATGCATGACCCTCATTGTCACAACGACCCAAATCACACTGACCATTCAGTTCATCTGCTTTGTCCTAAAATCATTACCAAAAACTGCTGACATTTCCCTGGCAGTGAAAAGGTGCATGGGTTCACTTCCTTTTACCACAGTCACCTGCATGTTTTATTAACAAGCAGGTAAAAGCCAATACTTCAGGAAGGTGTTGCAACTGCAGAAAGCAGACTTGGAGGATGACTGAAGTATTTGTCTCCTGTTAAATGAGTGGGTTGTAACAGGGGGCAGAAATGTGAGGAGGGGTCCTGGCCAAGGCCATCCAGCTGGCTGCACCCTGAACAAGCTATGTGACAAGGCTGGGTATCAAAAACATCCAAAAAGTGCTGCTGGCAGCGTTGCTTCTTTTTATTTTTTTAACTTCAGAAATCAGCAAGTCTGAAATGTGCCAGGCTGAGGTCCAGGTCTTTCTGGGATCTGTGCAAGGGTGTTTCTAGGAAGACTGTAGAAAGTTCCACTTGGCACATCCCGCTGTATGACATAAATGGTGATCAAAGCACGCATTCCAAATCTTGTTTAACATCTTTCCTTCCACAGCTATAAAAACTGAGAGCAGCATGAAGTGCTAGAGGCCTTACCCCAGGAAAGAAGTTCTGTACACCAGAAACATGGATTTTTTTTTTTTTTGGTAGTTTTTGTTATTGTTGTTGTTGCTAGTGTGTTTGTGAGGAGTGATTCAAAGATGTCTTGACTACACTGAGTAAGAGGTGACTGCAAGGTAAACACTGACATAATTTTACTCCTATTTTTTTCTATGAAATAGTCACCTTTGAAACCGATGCCTGGAAAGTTTTGGCTAGGGAAATGGCACCAATTCCAAGCCTGGAATCTCACTTTTGCTAAACAGTTCTCCCTATTCAAAATTAGAGGCTTGTTTGGGCTTCTATACAGCTAAACACTAGCCAGGAAAGTTAGGATACAGATGTCCATTGGGCTACACAGAATCATTTTTAACACCATACGGCATGCAAGAATGTCAAGATCCTGATTACAGTTTGGAGGACAGTACCTGAGGTAATTTTATGCTGAGCTCCCAGTCCCTGTGTTCCCATTGGCAAAGCAGCCCCGTGGTGCCTGGTGGAAGACAGGGTTGGGATCTTTGTGTTTTTGTGTTTCAGTGACCCCCTCTTTAGGAGCTAAAGGCTTCAGTGGTACCTGGGTCTGGACATAATTCTTGGATCTTCCTCTCTCCTTCTCTTGTGAGCATTAAAAACATTTATTACCTTTACTTACCAGCTAAATTAATTTATTCTACATTATTTCTTCATATAAAATTGTTCAGTGAGAAAATCTGGTTCACATTTTTCCACTATGTAAAGCATCTCAGAAGGGAAGTAAATTGTACTGCTCTTCTCAAGTCCCTGGTGGTAAGAGACACAGCCCAATATTCCCTCTGCCCCAGCCCTTAGGTATTCCTGCAACCTCCACATTGCAGGAAAATGGATTGGCTAGATCCATATGAAGCAATCTGGCAGGGAAAACCACACTTAGCTGAAAGATAGGTTTTAGCCTTTTGGATATAATTTCAAATTTCGAGATAACTGTTCCTTTGAGGAGCTCTAACTATAAATCCCAAACTGCCTGCAAGGAGCTGGGTAGGAGCCAAAAATGCCAAGTCAGGGGGAAAATAATTGTTTTCAAATGGTGACAAACCTGCAAGGTCGGCAGAGAACAGAGGGGCTGTGCTGCTGGGTGGAGATAGCCCTGTAACTCAGGGCTGTGAGTTCTGTACACTAAACAGAGCCTAACATCTCCACAGGGTGTTTGACTGCTGCAAACACAGAAGGGGACTGGTCTGCACTGGTCTAACTCACATGGCAGAAATGATTTTGATAGAGAATCTAAAGATGTGGGGTATAGACACAGTGTGCAGCGCTAAAGCTTTGCTTCGTTCTGGTTTCATTTCCCTGAGGTGAAGAAATTACAGATTTTGTATTTTTTAAGTTATTGCAATGCAAATAATTTGACAGCTTGGTCTGGAGGTTTTTATGTCATGAAATGTTTGAAATTGTGCAAGGCAATACAATAATTATACAGTCCAGCATGCCTAAGGATGAAGGATACTTCGTGCAGAGACTGGGAATTTGCCATGGTGAGGGTCCGGATTCCTGCACGCCTTGGACAGATTCCTGCACAGTGTGGGAGGGGCAGCCAGGCTTCAGGAATAGCACTGCTTTGAAACTGCAGTTGCAAGTCATGAGGAATCAGCTTGAGGGAGCCTGGTGATTACTTTCCAAGGATATCTACACATAAAAAATTATGCCTGGGGGTATAAATCAGCATAGCTCTGCTGGCTGCAGCATAGCTGCATCCATCTCCTGCAGCTGAGGATCTGGACAAAAGTACTCTGGCAACACAGAAGACTGAAAACTGCCAGAACACCTCTAAAGCTCATGTGCCAGCACGCAAGAGAGGCATTCAGCTGTGTGGAGTGGACTTCTTTCATCTGGGGCAGCTAGAGCAGAAAAGTGAACTTTTACATTCTCACAATTTTACTGCATCTGTTAAAGCAGTATTGGCTTTCAGCAGTGAAATGAGTATTCAGGCCAGGAGTCTGTGCAGAATTTCGGGCACTCCACGAGCAGATAAAATTTCAATTGCAGAAACAAGAGAAAGCAGCAGACACAAATGCACCACGTATTACATTTAAGGAAAGACAGTGGAGGGGCAGGTTATACCGTGGGAATAGGCAGCAGCTGGGGGCCGACTCTGCTGTTATGACAAAGTCATCGATGAGGCCACAAGAAATTAAGAAAGCGAGTAAGTAAGGGCAGCCTGGCCTGAAGGAATCCAGGAGGGCTGTTGTGCAGGCGAGCAGAGAGAACAGCTCTGATCTGGTCCCCTGTTCCCCGGCAGACGGAGCTGGCAGCAGACGGAGCTGGCAGCAGCCTGGATCACTCTCTGGTGGCCCCTCGGTGTCCATTGGCAGCCCAGCAGGGGCACAGAGCCAGCTCCCCCTGCCAGCACTCAGGCTGCTCCATGGCTGTGAGGAAAGGCTGGAGCAGCACACGGGGCTGGCCGGGACACCCCCGAGGGCTGGCAAGGCCCAGGCAGGGCCACTCACCTGTCCGAGCGTCCTGGGCTCCCCAGGCAGGTGTGGGTGGCTGTGGCAGTGGCACTGTCCCACCTGGCCAGAGCTCCTCCAGGTTCAGTGTGCAGAGTTCCTGGGGTCACCAGTGCCGCAGCAGCTCCTGCGTGTGTGACACTGCAGCTCTGCTTCCCCCGTGCAGGGCTCTCTGCACGTGTCTTTTCTCTTCCCACTCCTGCTCATCCTTTCAGTGCATTAAAAAGGCCTCAGCCCCTCCTCTAGCATCTTAAAACACGGAGCTGGGAAGGTCAGCAGTGGCATGGGTGACAGGCAGAGCTGGAGTAACCACTGCACCCTTGTGCTTACAGCCCCTGCAATCACCTTCTGTCTAGGTGAGAATCTCTGTCAGTGATTATCTGGCTCTTCTGATTTTCATCTGCTGAAGAGCTGCATCTTTGGGATTATCCTCTCAGCATCTTTGCCTGCCCCTTAATGTCACAGGCTTTGGCCTCTTGGTCCACTTATAGCTTGTCTCAATTCCAGCCTCATCCTCCTGCAAGGGTAACTCACAAATAGAGCAAAGTGGGAGTTGCCATGTTAATGTGCTTTCCTTGAGCCCTTGGGGAAAGGTCCTGAACATGATTTCTTCCGCTTGGATGGAAAGAGGAATTTCTGTTTGAGCCTCCATGAAATTACAGTCTTCTTTTTTTATGAAATGTAAACCAAAGTAAATATTACCTTAGAGTCTCCTATTCGTGTTGCAATAAAATGAGACACTTCCTTGGAAATAAGTTTTAAGACACGAGTCTTGTAATGTTGGGATTTATTGGAGTGGAGTTCACAGCTGACCTGAGGTCTGAAGGGTTTGGAAGCAATAGTCTGTGTGAACTTCTCCTTCTCCAGCACAAGAGGTGCAAAACCGGCCAGTTATTCAGAGACTTCCCCACCCTTCGTAAGCTCATGTGCTCATATATCTCTCATGGTACATAAAGAATGACATATTGCAGTGAATCTGCTAAGAATAGCTTGTAAAATACATCATTATATGAATCAGCCTCATTAGAAGCCTCCTTCTCTCATGATTTAAACCAGACACGGCGCTCACAGGAATGGAAACCAGTTTTTTTTTTTCCTCTCCTGCTGGCATGTTGTGCTCAACCAAATGTTGAAACAGAAGAAAATAACTCAAGGCCAGAAGTAAAAAGTAAGTACTGCATTACCCTGATGCCTCTCTGGCATAATTAAGGTCTTGGGTGTTTCCCTGGATACACGACTTTCCAGCTTCATTAATAAAATACTGTGTAACAGCACATAGCTGCATTCCTCACATACTCCCAATCCCCCTGACTCAGGACCCTGTAACACCTCACTTTCAGCATCCTCAGCCATTCCAGGCCTTTCTCCCACAGCTGCTGCTGTTTATGGAGGGGATTATTCAGCACGGTGCCTGTGATAGCAGGAGACAAGGCTGGACGGCCCAGGAGGTGTCTCAGCCCTTTTTTCTGCAAGGACTGGTGCACCAGATGCCACGGCTGTGTGACTCAGTCCTCATTCAAATTGCCTGGCTGCTGGTGCAAGCACTTGCCAGCCAACTCAGTGAAGGCAGTGTTTGACTCAGACCAGGCAGATGCAGCCCCAGTGACACCCCAGGGTGGCTGCAGCTCTGGGCTAGTGGCCATTTGATGCAGGACTCATGGAAACAAGGGGGTGGCTCTGTGCTCCAAGGCAATGAAACAGTCTTTCACTCCCATTTGTAGAGTTCACTGACAAACTGCAGGTACAGAAACTTTTTGTTGTTTCTCTCTTGTTGCTTCAGGATTAGAGACTGTTGTATTTCTTGCTGTTATTTCTTTCAAACCATGCCAACACACGACTTCCACAGCACACTGCCTTATAAACCTCTGGCTGCACTCTTCTGAATCACACTGATTTTTTAATTAACTATTGTAAGATCAATTACTCAGCTGCCCTTGGTTGCTCTGGCCTCCCATTCCAACCATGTAACCCTGGTTCTCTCTCCCTGGTTAGCTCTGCGTTCGGTCTTGTCACCACAGGGCTCTGTTGGCTGAACACCACCATGTGTTTGTCTCCCACCCGAGATTTCGGGCCAAGGACATCCCCAGGAGGCTTGTCATAATCAAGACATCGTGACTTTACAGGCAAGCTGTATTTATCTTGAGCTAGCTTGTTTGTTAGACTCTGCTTTGACTTTTGCAGAAGTAGGTCAGAAACGCCGTCTGGGTGAATGTTACTGGCAGAGGTAATGAGCGGTTTCTGCTCAGGCCATGGAGGCTCCACAGAAAGCACCACTGCCTGTTCCAACAGGCTTCAAACACTGCCCTTCTATCCTGCAGTGTCCTCAGGCTGCTCTGGAACCTGCAGTGCCTTTGGTTGCTGTCAGTGCAGTCCCCTCAGTGCACCTGGGAGCATCCCCAGGCTGGATTTCAGCACCATGTTTGCTTGGGGGTAATGAGATGGCCACAAGCTGCACTCAATAACCCATAGAGAGACACGGGCTGGAAGTCCTGCCCTAGGGAAAGAAGATTTTTGGCTCTTCTGTGCTCTGGACATCTGTTATTTTTTGTCAGTAGGAAATACAAATCCCTGATTTCCCTTCTGCCAGAGTTTGGATGTTCTAGCAGGTGATCAGTAGATGGTGCCGAGGGCTCAGCATGGTCCAGAGATGAAGCAGTGTTTGCAAATCTCTGTGTACTTTGTGCAATTGCACCTCACTTGGTTGTGTTTCCGGGCGTAGAACAAGCACATTTTCTCTTTATTTCTAGACTTGGTCATCCCTATCCACACATTTGCCTACATGTCATGATTTGAAGGAAATATTTTAATAGCAATTTATATAACCTTCATGTCACTGCTGCTTTTTCAATGAGAGAAGAGGGTTTACTTCTGTCTCTCTCTCACTTTGTTCATCGATAACCATTTTACAAGCTCCCTGCTGTGTTTCAGCTGTGATTTTTACCTTAGGGCTGTGCATCCTTTGCAATACAAGCCTTGTCTGCTGCCCCTTGGATTTGAAAGTGAGGATCTGGTTTCCAAAGCTGGGATCTCACAGCTGTGGTCTGACTGGTCCTATCAGCACATACAAAAGCAGTGAGCACAGAGCAACAGCTCAATACCCACTTCAAACCTCAGCCTTCTCAGCTGGAACAACTGTTGCGGTTTGAAGCTGTTTTGTTAACTTCTTTGGCTAATTGATAACATCTGCACCTCACCACCCTTCCTTGCCTCTCGAGCTGCTTTCAAATAGATGGACAGATAATGCTGTGGCACATCTCAGTTTCTGTATTAGAGATCTATTGTTACACTTCTGGAAAATTGTGTGAGAACTGGGGGGCGTCATCAAATAAAGCCTCCTTTATAAAGGTTCCTTTCACACAGTCTCAGAAACAAGCCCAGAGACACTAATAAACCCTCATGCTATTAATTTGGCATTTCTCTTGTGATCAGACATAAGAACTTATGATTTCACACTTTTTTCCCCCCTCTCTTTTTCCCTACCATGTTTTCTAAAGGTGGAAATTTACACTTGGGCTTTAAAACATTGGAATTAGCATTTATTTCTCATTAGTTTTAATTTTCTTTGTATTACAATAGATGGATCAGGAACTGGTATACGTGATATTTTAGTAAATAAAATCCTTGTATTCAGGATCATTCTTGAAGTCTGGTAATACACAGTGACACCATATAGGTCCCAAGGAGACATTATGGTTGTAATGGAAATATCATATATCTCATATCCCAGGTCTGATATATCAACTCAGCAATAAAAAGAAACAGGATATTTGCAATTATATTTTAAACAGGGATTTTGCTGTTACTATGAGAACATGGATTACTTAGAAATTTCGGTGAGAAAACTCCTTAATGGTTTCATCAATGTCTAACCCCACAAGACTTCGGTTCTCTCACTGCTGTTGAAATAGCTATTAATGCAGTGAAAATCAGAAATAAATGAGCGTGGTTCATTGGTGTCTGCATGTACACCCCTGAGTTAGGTCTCAGTGCAGGTCAGCTGCTCCCTTCTCTCATGTTGCAGGATTCCCAGGATCAGATTTGGGTTATGCTGAGAGACACGTGTGCCCTGTGACCTCTCCCCACCTCGACACCTTTCCATTTTGGCTGAGGAGAGGTTCCCTCCTCCACCTCCCTCCTGGTGTTGGGGTGGTTGGTGGTGCTGCTAAGCTGGGTCTGGAGAGGTCTGTGATGTGCAGGGAGCTGATGTAAGCTGAGACTGGAAGGGTGGATGCTGCTCAGCCAGCCAGGAGAGCCTCGTGAATTTCCTTGTAAAAGGAATTTCTTAGGATTCAGGGAGACTTGTGTTACATAAGACTTTGGAAACAACATTTGACACAGGGTAGGGCTATCCCCTTTGTGAAGTCCCCAACAGAACCCACATACAGCCACGAGCATTGTTATTATTGCAATTCTTTTATTTTGTGCCCTTTCAGCACCACCAGCATCTACAAAAAAGATAAAATCCCAAATATAGGTCTCATAACTGCACCTAATGCAAGCTCAACACATTTGGTCTTAATCTGAGTGCCTGCACTGGGATGAGTTCTGCAGGGCTGTAATAAAATAAATATTTTCCTGCACTGAGAACAGCTCAGGGAAAGGTTCAATGTCAGGTCAGCAAAGGGAGCTCTTTTACCATGTTTTGCTAGACATGGACCATATCCTCCTCTAAGAAACTGTCAGAGCTCCATAGTGGCTGCTGGATGGGAAGGGATTGAAAGTATTTACCCCTTGCTCATTTTAAGTGTTGGATTTGGTTGGAATTTGAGCAAAGCTGGGCAGTAGGTACAGCTCCAGCTTGCACCAATAAGAATGTTTCCACCAGAAAAACAAAAATTAATAGTGAATGGAGGGCTTTTGGTTGGAATTCTCTTTCCTTCCCTGCCCTGCTCAAATTGGATTACTCGCAGGAACAAAGGGAACCAGCAGCCTTGATGCAGCAGACCAGTCCCAGGTGAGGAAGACTGAGCTACTTAACAAGTGGCAGTGTAGGGAAAGCCCCTTTAATTATTTTTTCAAACAAACCTGACCCTCCTGTTCTCCCATTTTAATGCAGGAACCAAGGGAAATGTGATCCACAGGTGCATTATAAAAGGGAAGGCAGAGATTCTGGGGAAGGAACTTGCCTTTTTGCTGCAGTGTGAGACAGTGCCTGCATGTTTTGTGTCATTGTGCATCCAGTGCAGAAATAACATGAACATCAGAAGAATTTTTTTAAGGTTAGTAGCTTTCTATTCCTTTGCAGATGTGTTGTTAGTTGGTATACCACAAAAGAGAAAAAACCCTCATTTTGATGCCTGGTCATTCAAAACCTATTCCTAAGTGATTGTGCCTCACTAAAATTCCTGGTGTTAATACTGTTGCCTTTCTACAGCTGTGTACTGCTGCACACTCGAGATAGTTCCCTTTCAGTTTCCTGGGAACTGATTATGGACTCTGGAAGTAAAATGTGATTCTTTATGTGGGGATTCCTTAGATTAAACTGATTTGTTAAGCAACTTTCCTAAAGGTTGATACTTCTCTAATCTGAGAAGTAATTCACCTTCAACTTAAAAATGGATTTAGTTATTGAATATTCTCTCTTTTGTACTAGACAAGAACATTTTTCTCATTTCCAGACTCATACGAGCCCTTGCAAAGAACTTAAGGTTTTGAACAAATTCAAAAACAGGACCATGAGCAGAGCTGGAAATGAGTGCAGGAGTTTTGGTTCCAGGTACCTCTGACTAACTAATTATCCACTAATGTGATTGAGTCTTCAGAAAGAGCAGACATACCCACCATAAACTAACCAAGCTCGAAGCAAAGGTATTGGATGCACAGCTGCAGATCAATAAAGCCATCTTGGGCTCATAACAGAAGTGGATGATGCTCTACACCTGGCCTTAGACATTTTGGTGCTTATGTAGATTCAGCAAATGCCTTCCATGGGCTCTCATACCTTTTGGAAGAACCTAATTCTCCTTGTTCAAAGAAAGATGTATTTGTTGAGACACTTCAGAGACCACTCTAGGAAAAGGAGGTGGTTCTCATGGTTGGACTTGAATCACAAATGAAGACTTTTGCAGTATTTTCAGCAGAGGACTTTCAAGCAAAGATTATCTGTGGGTTTTTTTTTTTTTTTTTGTTTTTTTTTTTTTTTTTTTTTCCCCTGGCTGTCAGTGAGAGGGTAATGTGTCCTGTCCTTGCAGAAGTTGGTTAAGTGAAAGTATTTCTTTATGATCATTGCCATTTACCCTTTAATTTTGGAGCAGCACTAATCCCTCTCCTTTCAGGGTGTGTCAGTACACTTACAGACTGTGATAAGTTGGTCAGCATTGAAGGTTTTACAACCTTATGTATATTTTTGATTTTTTTTGGGGGGGATACATATAGATCATGTTAAAAACCAGAAGTCCATTGTTCAATCAATCAAGTTAATCCTGGTGCTCCTTGATAACTATAGCTATCACATTTCAGAGTGATTTTATTGGATATTACTGGGATTACTTGTAGTAGCCACTCAGTCTAGACAGGGGTTTCTATTACAGAGAACACAGACAAAAGGGTAAGAAATATTAATGGCCAACATCCATTAACCATGCACAAACTGCATATCAGAGAGTGGATCCTGTTCACTTGGCTGGGGGTCTCTCTCACTTTTGTTTATCTCTCAGAAGGCCACAGGCTTCTTAATTAAAAGGAAATAGGTTGTCTTAATAAAGGAGTAAAAAGGTAAGGAGCTGCTTGAGAAATTTACCTCTTAGAGTTAATGAAGATTAGAGATCTTTCAATCAACAGTCCCAATACTGAAAGGCCTGAGCACTCAAAATCTGTCTTTGGAATGGATTTCGCTTCCCACCTTTTTGGGAGCAGTCATGGTGATCTTACTTAAAAACTTGGATCTCCAACAGTGCTGTTGTGGGAAGAATGATTAAATGGACCTCCATTCTCACCAGGGCTGGGTAAAATCATACTGCTCCTAGTTTCTGAAACAAAGCCTGTAGAATGACAAGCACTCCAGGAATGCTGTGCCTTGAATAAATATGATGGGGCAGCGATGTCATTCCCACCATCCCTTGGAAGAGAACTCTGCTCAATCAGGACTGTTGGCTGATTAAAATTAGACCTAGTTAATGAGGCACTGAGTGAGGTAATGAAGTTAAGCTATAAAGCATTTCAAAATCTCATTTTATGTTATTCCACATGTTCATAGAATCATAACACATGGGCAAACATTGTATTTGCTGCCTAGACCACTTGTGTCACAGACTGTATTTTGGATAGGACATATTTCAGATTGTTGTCAAATTGCCCATCATAACATAAGCTCCACCAGGTCTTTCAGAGAATTTTGGGAGTCAGGGGAACAGTAGAAACACTGAAACACTGCTTGCCTGTGGCTTGCTGTCCTGCATTCATGCACCCAAAGACCTCAATGTCCTTTTGTTCTTCACATCCTTTCGGGATCAAAAGTTAATAAGCCTGTTGTTGGGAAGGGTGTGGGATCATGTAGAAGCAGAAGAGTCAAAATGTTTTGTTGAAGGGTGGGAATGAAAAACCAATTCCCTACTTATATAAGAAGCTTGCAAATATTTTGAGATTCCCTTAATACCTGGGCCATGAGGTTGATTATGGAGTATATAGAAACATAAATCAAGATTTCCCTTCAAGACTATAGCTTGGTGTAGACTTGGAGAAGATACTCTGCATGCCAGTGCTCTCAGCCCCCTTTTATATCTGACAGCTGATGCTGGTGTGTTTGAACATGCTCTGGGGGCTGTGTTAGGGTTGCTCTCACTATGTCTGTCATCCAGCTCCTGGGGCCCAGCCCTGCTCATCCCTAATCCTCCACAGCAAACTGGCCTGGGACCGGAAATCTTGTCAATGGCAGAGCACAGCAGTGGGTTTGGGGGCTCCCAGTTGGTTCACGTCCCTATCTCATAAATGGAAATGCTGCCATCACGAAGCTCCAGATTTATCCAAGTATGAATGCCTAATCCTCTGGGTTATTTTGAGCAGCAGTTATGTCCTCCATACAATTATGACTATTACAATAAGTTACTTGCATTAAACCTGTGGAGCTGGGCAAAGAGTTGGGTTCTCTCATGCTTTAGACTTAGCTATTAACAATTTTTTCTCTGTTCTATGTATTTGTCTTGATCCAGCAGCAACAGGTCTGCTTGTCCTGATAGATCTCCTCCCTTAAACTTTCATTTCATGGTATAAACCATGAATTGCCGGGGTATTTCTCAATGTAGTGTCAGAAAGGAGAGGGCAGCATAAATTTCTGCCCTCATTTCCAGGAAGATTATCTTCCAAGAAGAATTATTGTTATATAACTCCAAGATCACAGTATCCAACTACACATGATAATTTGAGGCTGTTTCTAATAAGCATTGTCTCTGGCCCGTGGTTCACTCTGGTTTAAATGTTCCCAACTTCTTGGTCAAATAACAGCCTAGAACAGTATTTTTAGGAAAAGATGATGCTTGGCAATGGCTGGGAATTTTGTGGCTTTCACCACCCTTCAGAGGGTTTGGGCTGTTGCGTGTACTTTTCAAGAAAACAGAAAAACCCCACCTCCAACCTGGAAAGGCTTTAACTGAAACACGATCCAAGACAATTTGCAACTTTGATTCTGTTCCTGATGTGAGGGTTCTTTTTTTCTGAACACAACTGCACTGTCTGAATCTCTGCTTAGTTTCTTTTATTTTTTTCACACTTTCTTCTGGTACTTTCCTGAGTGCCGCTCAGGTTCTTGCAAACTGAGGAATCAATGGTGCTACAGCAATGTCATTAATTTAGGATCAAACATGTTTCTTTAAACTTTGTCAGAGATGTGAACATTTTGCAAGTTAGACTATGAAGGAGGCAGTTGTCCATGGGAAAGGCTGGCTGGTGCTGTTTCAGCCATCTGGCTGGGGGATCCTGATTGCCTTCCTCCTGACAGGTTTTGGATGACTGACTATTGAAGATGTAGATGTCCAAATGATAATTGATAACATTATTCATCTCCGTGATTCTCTTGGCTATGCTCTTGCTTTAACATTAGTTTTTAATAAAACCTGCCACTTTAAATTTCATTTTAAGCAGAAAAGAAAAGTTTTTCAGGTTTCAGCTTTTACAGAGCTCAATAAAAATTCACTTGGGTGAAGCGCAGTAGACAACTGTGTTGGTACCGATGGTTTCTATTTAAAAAACATGTCTCTTTTGTTTGCTGCATCTTGCAGCTGCTGAGATTCTTTATCTTGCTTCCTCTAAGTCTTTTTCTTAGCATCTCTCAGGCAAGTCCCTCCAACACCACCATTGCAGAGAACTTGATCTTCTCTCTTGTATGACTCAGACTTTTGTACTGATGTGGGAATGATCTGGAAAACAATCAGGGATACTGGGGAGAAGGAGATGCTCTCAGTAAATTGGGACGGTCAAACACCCTGCTAAGCTTTATAAACTATTGTTAGATATTTAGGTAGCAGGATGGACAAGTGCACCAGGCTTTAATGCAGGAGAAACAGACCCTTAATCCTCACCACTGCTCTGTGACCCTCTGTCAGGTAACTGGGCAAAGTGCTCCCAGGAAAGCTTGTTGGGACAGATATTATGTATGTTGAGCTGTATGTGAGGTTCTGCAGAGACAGGAATGACAGTGCTCAGGGAATTTGGCATTCAAAGGACAGAAAAGCAACAGCAAAACAATCCACAGAGTAACACAGACTATTCCAAGAAAATGATTTAAGGGGAAAAAAAAAAATTCACATACAAATGCACCGGGTAAAACATCTGTCTGGGGAGTCTGGATCTGACTCATCCTGCTGTCACATTCCTGAATGTCCCTTGCATGTCTAGGAAGAAGTTAGCAAATTTTAAAAAAGGAAATAAATAAAGTTAATCTCTTGCTTAGCTAGTAGATGTATCTCTTTACCAGCTTAGCACTTCTGGGCTATATATCCATGTAGGAACCCCAGTTGTACTTCTTTTTATGTGTATTGACTTAGTGAAGTGCAAACATGTTAAAAAGTTCACTTTCTCCTTTATACGAGTCTATAAAAAAGCTCTTAAAACGGAGTCATAGTGTTTCAATGAGACAAATGAATGATCAGCTGAGACCCAACAGCCCTTTCTGATGGATTAGGTGCTTGTGTGAGAAATTCTAAGATGCTAATCAGCCTGGAGAGTTTTCATGCCTTCAGCAGTATGTAATGACACGAAATATTGTGATGCCTCCAAGTTATAATGGGATAGGCAAGGGGGATGCAGTAATAGGTATCATTCCTGATATTTGATTCCAGCTAGAATGAAACTTTCAGGAGTCTCTAGGCAGCAGAGATTTCTCGTGCATTTATGGACACTGGGGTAAAACTGAACATATCCACACTAGCCCGGAGTTTTTTCTAACAGCTATTTGGACACAGTAATGTACAGAAATAATTATAAACACATGCACAAGTAGATCAGTGTGTGTTTTCTGTGCCTGCCTTTTGGAGGAATCGCACATTAACATATTTTCTGAATTTTGCAAATGCACTGCAAAACTGCAGCTCAATAAATGGAACTTTATATGTTTGCCTAAACCGATGACACCAGTATAAAATAAAGATATTTTCCAGTTGGGATTTAGGAAGCTGTAAGACATGACAGAAGTGTTCATAATTAGACATTTCAGCACAAATTTGAGTTCTCATGGAGTTGATCCAAAAACAGTTCTCCAGCAAAGCGTGTATCTGTTTAAACACTTACTGTGGAAGGGATCGATCCCACTGCCAGAGCAGTAAAAAGCATATTTGCTGTGATAGCATAGAAGGGGGTCACAGCCTACCAGAAGGAATCACTTACTGTATAGAGCTGTTAGATTTCATTTCTGTACATTTGGAATTTTTGAGTTATGTCCTGTCACAGCTGCAGGCGTGCAAGTGCTGTGTTTATATTCTGTGTTAGTCACTGAGAAAATTAAGAAGAAAAAAAAAAAGGGTATGCCCTCAGGATGAGGGTGCTGAGGCCCTGGCACAGGGTGCCCAGAGAAGCTGTGGCTGCCCTTGGAAGTGTTCAAGGCCAGGTTGGATGGGGCTTGGAACAACCTGGTCTGGTGGAAGGGGTCCCTGCCCATGGCAGGGTGTGGAATAGGATATCTTTAAGGTCCTTTCCAACCCAAACCATTCTATTACTTGTTTCTAAGCATGATATTGTTGTTTTGGGAGATGGAGATTAAAACTGAGGCATTTCAGGATGGTTGGCTCTCTACGGGCTTCACTGAGCATTAAAGGATGCACCTGAGCTGCTGTTGAAATGGTTAATTAATAACATAGGGCTGGGAAATCAGCTTTCTGCCTGGCACAACTGCTTCAGGAATCCTGCCAGGAGCCAGTAGCTGAAAGCCTCACTAAAACCAACAGGACAACACTATTAAATGCCTAGAGTCTTAAATGATTTGTGGTTTCTCAGGGTGACACACTTGTGGTCTTCATGGAAGTGCAACCTGAGAGACATCCCTGCCATCTACAGAAACGTGTAAACAACGCAGCTTGTGAGTGTTTATGTTGTCATTACAAGAACAAAATTTTATCTGCATAATTACAAAATTATATTCTGATAGGGATTCTTATTTAAGCCTGTTACATGCTCCAGCAAAGCAGAAAATCCCTTCCTGAGCACCGTTAATAATGAGGCATTAAGAATACACTGTTTTCTTTTCTTGCTTTATATACATCTATTTATTTTTAAAACAACTGTTTTCTGGTGCTTTCTAGGATTTCTTTCCCGGGTGCTGGAGGGAGCATTTCCTTGGAGCTGCCTACAGGAAGGAATGTCTGTACAGCCATATCTGGGAATGTTCCTGTGCCTTGCTTGGACCAGTCCTTTCCCTCCACAGCCTGCAGCAGGGCTTGGACAGGGAATTTAGGTGGGCAAGGTTTGTCAGCTCTGAGGAGAGTGCATGGAGGAGAGGCTGATAATGGATTTCTTTCTGTAAAGATTAAACTTCGTTGTGCAAAAAGCCATGATATTTAGTGGTGGGCTTGACAGTGTTGGGTTAATGTATAAACCCCAACAGTTGACTTGTTCACTTGATTCTGTGATTTGGTATGATGCCATAGGACTAAATTATCTCTTATTCTTTCCCCTAGCAATCTTATTAGCAGAATTCAGTGAACACGGCCTCAGGGAAGCCCCAAGCATGAATTCACATCTGGGCAGTACCACGTCCAGGGTGGAGGGCATTGGGAATCCTTCTTGGGGGCTGTGGGGGCTTTTCAGGATGTGCTGTTATGCAGGGTCCTCGTAGCTGTTGGGGACAGGCTTCTCAGGAGGCTCCAGCAGCCTTTTCTGATGGGCTCAGCCACCTGAGCTCGCTGAGCCAGCCCTGCCCTCTCCACACCTGGGGAATAAAGGTGCTTCATCACCCTGTACAGTCCCGCGGTGGGTCTGGGAAATATTAAATGATGGTCTTTGAAATGAAAAGGGAAGGGAATCAAAGGAAAGGAGAGGCAACCTTACAAAGAGAAGCTGGTGAGGAAGGGAGAAGGGAAGGGCAGATAGGGTGACTCCTGGCAATTAAACCTGCCTGAGGGCAGCCCCACCCCCTGGGCAGAACCTGCCTGGCTCCTTCCACTGCTCCTGCTTGTGACAACAGGACAAACAGCCAGTGATGACTAAAAAAAGGCCACTATCAATCATGTTTTGCTTGTTGAGTCACTGGCATTTGTATCTGGAAAGGCTGGGGAGCCTCCTCTGTTCAGTGCTGTCTCCAGCTGAGAGAGGATGGCTGGGCAGTGAACCAAGGAACCTGGTTTCCTACAGGGATTCCCACTCTGCAGCCTCCTGTCGTGGGAGGATGGCTGAGCAGGATAATCCAGACCTAGGTTCCTGCTGTGGTCCATGGATGTGTCACCCAGTGACATGGGAAATGGGCTGGTCTTGCCAATTTTGTTGAGGCAAAGCAGCAAATTAAACAGTGGTAAAAGAAAGCAGGACTGACCCTTTTCCTGGGCACTTGCAGGACTGGAAGTGTAACACCAGTCTTAGGGGCTTTATTATGGACATGTGCATACTTGGATTCCAGACCAGTGGCTACACTGAGCAAACATTTGTGTGGATGGGAGGAGGGAAAACATCTATTTTCTTGTGACAGTACAAAGGGTGACTAATTACACCAGGAACAGCTGCAGTGCACTTGAAACTATAGAAGATCAGCTGATCCCTGCCATGCTTCCCCAGCCAACACCTAAGCCCTGCCAGGTAAAAACCAGGCTTTGTGCTTTCTCCAAGTCATTAGAGCTCCACTTGGAGAGAAGTGAGCAAGGGACAAGCTTTGCTTCACTGCTTAATGTTGCTCAAAAAGAAAAAAAAAAAAAACCCCAACCCCGGAATAAATATTTCAGTCCAAAGTAATATTTACTTGGGTGCTTAAAACTTTGTAAAATGCCCTGAAGGTCACAAGACATTCATCCTGCTGTGTATTTCTCTTTAGGAAGGTGCTTGTAAGTACTACTGGAACACGTGTGATGAGGGGTTGCCATGGCAAACAGGTTTTGGCACTATTTAAGAGAGAGTTTTATTGCATAGCAGAATAAATAAGCATGTTAAAGCCACATACAGTAACTTGTTGGCACATACATTAATGCTCCCAAGGGCTGCAATAACTTAAGCACCCTCCCTTTAAACATTTTTCAGTGTTTTTTCTTTTTTATTGACTACATGTATTCAGTATTAGGGCTAGGAATGTCCCATTTCCACCCTCTTTTGAAGTGAGTAATTGAGGCAAAAAAGAGGACTGTCTAATAAATCATAAAGGGGCATTGTGCACAGACAAGAGGGGCAATTTTCCCATTCCTAACATACATGAGGATAAGCCAGCCTGAGACCTGTCTGTGTGCTAAATCCTGACTTGCTCCCTCTAGACACAGGAGTAGATTGGCATCTTTATATTTCTGATGGAGCCTGAATAATCAGGAATAGTTTCACACCGTTTTCTGCAGTTTGTCTTGCTCTGTTGTGCCAACCTAGTCTTCTCCCACATCACAGCAGCAAACTCATTACTTTGGTTTTACTCATTGTAGGAACCACCTGCTCTGTTCCCAGTTTGGCTCCCAGCTCACACCAGTGCATCCCAGTGTTGAGGAAGTGCTGCAGGGAGGTGAGAGGCAAATCTGTGCCTGTGAGAGGGCTCAGGTTTGTGGTGCTCTTCAAGGTGAACATAAATTACATCTATAATGAAAGCTCTGGTTTAAGAAGAGTTGTTAGAGTATTAGTCTGGGCTTTATTAGCTCGGAGGGTTCACAGCCATGTGGGAGGTGTGACACTGGCTCCCTCTTCTGTGGGAACCAGTAACTTTTCTGGGTTGGAGAACTTTGAAGCCGCCAAAAGATGAAGCTCTCGAAACCTCCCCCATCCCTCCCACCTCGGGACATTGGTATAAATCACGTTTAGATGTGATCAGGTTATGCCCAGCTGTGAGGTGGGGCACGGCTGCCTCCTCTCCCGGGGAGGGAAGGATGCCCAGGGTATTCAGCAGGAGCTGGTGGTAACTGTGCCTTGTTTAAAACTGGGACCTTGGAGAGTGTGATGGACCCAATTCTCCTTAGGTTATTGGGGAAGAGGGACAGAAATTACATCTCGCCCTAAAAGGAGAGGGCAGGCAGTGCTGATTCCCATTATACTCGAAGGAAAAATACGGATTACGTATTCCCTATAGTTTTAGGATGAAAGCTCTAACATATTTTACTTTTAGAACCCTGCCTCCTGCCTCATCACCAAGATTACTCCACACCCTTCAGTAAGGCTTGGACTGATCATCAGAGCTACTTGTTTCTCAAGGCCAGGCTGGATGGGGCTCTGAACAAGGTGGTCTATTGAAAGGTGTTCCTGCCCATGGCAGGGGGTTGGAATCAGGTGATTTTCCAGGTTCCTTCCAACCCAAACCATTCTGTGATCCTCAGCTATGATTCTAAACTTTCCTGTGCACTCAGCAATCGCTGAAGCATGCTCGAGCCTCAGGAAAGAGGGGAGGAAAAAAGAGAGTTCATTATTTTATGAAAGGTACAAGTTTGTAATATTGCATGCTGATGGCTTCATTATGAATTACAATTTACTGAATAGGAGGATTCCTGTGGGAGGGACAGTGCACGGAGAAAAAATAAAGGCAAAGGGAGGGAGGTGATTTTTATGCCTGTAAAGGTGTCTCCTGGGTGTAACCAGAGTGGAAGCTGTACCATTTCCTTCTAGCTGTTTGGATTTGTTTGCAATTAAAGTCTAGTGGAGCTGTCAGGGGCTGTTGACAAATATATTATAACCAACTTAGGTTAAGCGAGTTACTTAAAATTAATCCATCCCTGCACAACACTCCTGTTTCACTTCACAAGAATGTGCCAGGAGGAATGAGTACAATCCTGACCATGTTGGGAGAACCTCCTCAAGGTGGAAATTTGCAAATAGGACTACTGTTGTATGTAATGAGAAGCTGCAGGGCTTTCAATTATCCCACATAGTCTGTCTCTTTGCAACTTGACTGACAGCTAATTATGCTGGTGCCATTTTTTTGGCAGTGGAATTTAATCTCCCAGATGGAAAGCAAATCAATCTGCCCATTGCTGCAGCTGAGGCATACTTTGGCTCAACTTTAATTTATTCTCCTAAGCCTAAGAAGGTTAGTCATTTTGAGGTACAAAAATATCAAATTTCTTCCGTTAACCAGGCTGGTGAAAAAGTGCGGAAGAGTTGGGATTTTATGGGCTGCGCTGTGAAATGTCGACGCTCTTTCCTTTGTATTAGGAAACAGCAGTATCATCTCCCCTTGATTCCTGGTTGTGGAATCTAACAAGGAAGAAGCATTTATGAGCAGGTTGCTAGTGATAATGGTTAAACATGAATTGTGGAGGCATTAAGTGGGATTCTACGGAGGGGTGAACTAAATCTCTGAAGAACTTGACACAAAAAGGAATCGGTGGCAATTTTCAAGCACTTTAGCCAGTGTGCAATAGCCTGGTTCCCTTTGGGTTTCATGCCAGGGATATAAATACAATCCTCCTACTTACCTGCACTCTTCAGGCCTATCAATTATGCTGCTCCCTCCGAGCTGCTGTTACAACTTGAGGTATTACAGTCCTCTGTAAAACCAGCACAGAGCAGAGTCTGTGGCTGGTTAGCACAGCATACAGACCTCATCTTTGGGTAGGCAGCACCTGCAGCTCCTGTCAATGCTGTTTCTCAGGCTAGAAACCCCAATTCTAGCTAGGATCAAGGGGAAGGGAGCTCACAAAAACTTGCTAATGAATGCTGGAAACCTGGAGCCTTATTTTTCTGTAAACTTTTGCCTCTCTGGTTGTTTCAGTGAGTATGGTTTTGATGTCTGTGTTATTATTTTCCCTTTTGGAGTGCTTTTTATGAATTCTCTGGAGGTGTTTAAGGCCAGGTTGGGCTAGGCTCTGAGCAGCCTGATCTAGTGCAGTGTCCCTACTCAAAAGAAGGAGTTGGAAAGAGATGATCTTTAAGGTCCCTATGACCCAAACCATCCTAGGACTCTGATTGTGCTCTGGTTTTTGGAGAGTTTATACAAATAGGAAGGTTCCTGATTTACCTTCTTACTGAAAAAAAGCATTTCTAAAAGTGCTTTGCTCACATCTAATGACTCCAGTTCCAGTCTTCCTCAGTTTTACAAAACTAGTCACTTCAGTGTCTCTTCCTTAGTACATCTGGTGGCTGAAGGATTACACACTCTCCTATCTAGCTATTAACATCTCTCTTTTCGTGTTTCCCTATTTTCCTCATGATTATGTTGTTACTGCTCCCAATGGATTCTTGAACTGTGTTTCTCAATTGTGATAAAATCTTGTACATGGAAGCATTTTTAGTGACAAATCTCTGGACCTGTCCTGATGTTGTCCCATTGGTGTGTTTGTCACCCTGCTGCACACTGTCCTTCTTCAATATTATGGTTGAGGGCTTGAGTTATTAATCTAAAACTAATTATTTTTTTAAATCCATCATTCAATAAACAATTACAACAATTATTTGTTCTCAACTATGCTGTAAGTTTAAATGCTGATGATAAAATGTAGTGTCAAACCTGTAATCTCTGAGTCAAGCACATGGAAGCAGTGCAGCCCCACCTATTCTTTTACCTGGTTGCCCAAAAAGAGGGAGCAGTGGGATGTCCAGGATGCAGCAGGGATCAGGACAGGCAAAGTCTCTGCCATGTGTCTGTACCTCCTGTCAGGGTCATCCTTGCTAGCCACCTGACTTCTACTGATGTGAATTGAAAATGCTATTGGCCACAAAAATGCTTTTAGGTGTTTTAATTTTTTATTCTGAAAGTATTGGAAAAGTTAGAGAATTACTATTTTAACTGCTGTGTTCAGGTAAAAGCCAGAATAAACTTACCAGTAAGTGAAGAAGGTGTAAAGGCACCTCACTGACATTCTTCTATGTGTGGTCTTCCCAAAGCATGATTTTTTAAATTTATTTTTTTTTTTGGCAAGTGAAGCTTGCATGTTTAGCTCTAATAAGCAAAATGCCGCAGAGATTCCCAATGTCCTGGCCCCAGTGCATGTGTTAGCAGGAATTTCTCCTCTTGTTTTCCTTGTTATGAATGTAATCTGATCTGTTACTTTTTAGGTTCTTGAATAGGTGCCATAATCTACTCAGGCTGCCCGAGGTCAAGCTCGTTCTGGAATCTCTGGCTCTCCTGACAGAGCCTGCTGGATTTTGGGACCTTGGAGCAGCATTCCTTGGGCTCTGGGAGAGGTGGATGAACACAGATGGATCTGGTGTTTGTATGGAAAGAGAATATGGCAATGTCCCACGTGAGACCAGCTCCAACACTGCAAGTGATTTTGGTTTTGCTTTTTTCCTTACAAAAGCACCATAATCCCAGAAAATAAAATGGCACATGACAGGTGATCCCAATGAAGTCAGCCAAGCTATTTATGGAGCCCACAGCTAAATAAGGAGCTGAGATGTCAGGCCAGAAGAAGCAAGTCCATGTGATTTGAATTACAATTCAGTTTGCTTTAGGATTTTCTAGTTGAAAGACAAAAGTTGGGCCTCCCAGCCTGGTGCAATGTAAGAGAGATCTATTAAATGCCATGAGAGATCGTATTTTCATCTACCTAGAAAATACCTTTGGATAAACACTTCTTCTGACATTACAACTTTCAGAGTTTAAAATATTGAGATTTAATACAGTATAGTAAAATCTACACTGCAAACAGAACAGGATTCTATTATTTGAACGCTCAGTGTGATGTGTGCTCTCCTGTGTTAAAAATTCCCTCCTGTGCTGAAAAAAAACATGGCCCATTTCACTCCAAGTTAGCTGCTCCTAAGAGTTTTTGGTATTTTTCAATTCTTTTAGTGACATCTAGTGAAACCTGGGGAAAGTGCAAGTTCAGTTGAACTCCAAGGATCAATCCAACTGCAGTAGCAGATGCTTCACAATTAAATGCTCAAAGTACTGCATCTTATTTAATTTACTGTCCCTTAAGCTGCTGTCTAAGAAATGCACAAAATGCATTTTGGCCACTAAAAATTTTAACGTTTGAGCTCATATTCTGCCCAAGCACTTTATGCATTTGAAGCACAAAAATAATTTGCTCTTTGTTCCTTTTAACTTTGGGTATATATTTAGAATAGCTTTTATTTTATATTTTAAATTTTGCCTTCTGTTATTGGTGCCATTGCTCCTCTACACTTGAAAGCTCAAGCTACACATTTTCAGCACTTGGTATTCCTGAACTTACTGAAAAGTCAGATTTGGTCTGCTTGTTTCTCTGGGCCAGTCTAGACTGGATGTGAAATACTCTTTCATCAGCAAATGAAGTTTTCAACAGAGATGGAAAACGTATGCCTCCTACCTTGAAATCAGCTAAGAACTTCAAAGGAAGAGCTGCCTCCCACAGAGCAGCATCCACATGCAATAGCTTTTAACAGTGTAACTTCTTTTTCTTAACGTACAAACCCTAGTGGCTTCCATAAAGGTCGATGTTGGTATGGATTTCAGCTGTGCAAACGACAGAGCCACCACTACAAACAGGGCTCATAAATATTTGGAAAAAATACAAAGTAGCTTCAAACAGGCCAGTATTAGATGACTGGAAAGAGTTCAAAAAATCTTAGGTCTTGCTTGATCTAAAAGGCTTCAACCTCCCAAACTGAACAGGCAATTAGGGCACATTCTGAACAGGAGGATCTGAAGCAACAACTGGGAAGTGTGAAGAGTCTCTGGAAAAATCCCAGCTGTGAGTGTCACTGAGCACAGTCACAGGCAACTAGCACAGGGAAGCTTCCAGGTCACTGATTCTGATCTGCTTTCATCCTCTCAGAGCTAACTTTTCAGAACTTTTAAAACAAAAAGGCTTCAAGGAAAAATCAATCCAAGTACACCAGGAGCAACAGTTCAAACATTTTACTAAATCAATTCACACAGTTTCAAAATTGTAAATATAATTAAGGACAACAGGGTTTTTGTATTTTTTTTTCTTCCAGAATCATTAAGACAATAAACAAACACAAATTAGGTTTATAGCATCTGTTCTTTTAAAAAATGAAAGGAACGTCACTTGATGTATTGATAAAGCACCACAACACAGTTACAAAATAGGGTTGGCCTGTTTCTTTCACAAGTAAAAGACTACATACTCCTAACAGCTTCCTGCTTCAGTTCATACTTCATTAAAATAACACTATAAAATCTTCTAGATTACACTAACTTCAGACAATGCCTGGTATAACAATGCATTAACAGCAGTAATGCCAACTATCAGTGCCAACATAAAAACAGTTTAGAGAGGAGAAACAAAACAAACAAAAAATTCCAAAACGAAACAACAAAAACCTCACCTTTATTTCCCTAGATGAGCAAAATTTAAAATAAGGGATGCTCTGCCTCACAATGAGTTAAGGATTTGGGGATGCTGATGGGTGGAAGAGGGGGCTGGTACTGTAGCTTTCTAGGCTTAGTTGGCATCTAGTTTGGCCATTTCCTGCACGTATATCCCTATACTCTCACTGTCAAAGAGCACGAAGTACACTGTCTTGATTGAAGAGGACATTGTTGACACAAAATAGCTGGAGATGGCTTTCAGGATCAGCTGAGCAGCTGTTTGCTTTGGGAAGCCATTTCTAGAAGGAAAGAGGAAAAAAAAAGAAAGAAAATCAAGACTGCTGAACCAACTTTTGATGGTCTAACCTCCCAGGGAAGGCTCCGGCTTTTCTCCAATACCTCATGGTAAATAAAGCTGCAAAGCCAGTGTTTACAGTCTGAATTAGAAGCTACAAACTCGTTGATTTAGGCAAGACTTAAAATACTCAAACAGAAGTAAAGCATTTCCAAAACATGAATACAGAGTCTACACAAACTGATGGGTTGAACCTCATGATACCTGATGGGTCAATTATTCTCAATTTAACATTTAAGTAAACCAAGAGCCTGCTGTGTTCTGGAAAGCAGTGTATGTATTGGAGATGCAAAGTTAAACCTGTCCTGAAAGCAAAGCAACTGTTAAAGGAAAGTAAAAAGGGACAGAGAACTTGATAGAGAACATGAAACACTACGAATCCGAAGTACAATATGGTCTTACTACTACTAATGGTAACTAAGCATAGGATTTTACAGGACCTGATCTGATAACCTTTCTTATAAACTTCTTCACTTTTTTGTCTAGGAATCCTTGTCTTAAAGATTAATCTAATCTTAAAACAAGTCAAGCACAAGTAGAATGGTCTAAATAAAGCTACGACCTGAACTTTAAAACCTGAATTTTATATTTCATGGCAAACTCCTGGAATTACACCTGGTAACTGCTTAGAACATGGCCTTAACTTCGTTGCTGTGTTACTCCTGAAATACTGCTACACACCCAGACCATGAGTGCCAAATTCTGAGCCCTGCCCCAGGCTCAGTGATGTGCACTCCATAGTCAGTCTGAAGGTGATGGGACATGACAACTCTTAGGAACAGCACCCAAAAATAATTTACAGATTACACAGACAGATGATGCTTATACTATTCTAAAGCCAAATGAGCTGGTCAGGGATAATCAGCTGTGTGAGAAGTTAATCAACAGAGAGCAGTTTTGACACAGGAGCTGCTTAGCAGTCAGCAGTCTCCATACCTGAGCACTTGCAGGTTACTTATGAATGCTGCATCCTTGCCTACAGTGAAGAGATCTTCCAGGAATTTTGCTCCTGAACTGTCATGCATGGCAGCATCAAAATGGGGACATACACACTGTTTGTGAACTGTTCTCAGGGATCTCTGAAGTCACACAATTGCCAAGTGTTCTGGCAGGGTGGTCACACCAGGGCACATGAAAGGAGAATGGCCTGGTGAAAGGAAGGCACAGTGCCAGGCAAGCTGATAACAATCCATTGCTCAGGACACCTCTCCCCAAAAAAAACAAAAGAGAGCAGAAAAATCAGCAGAAAGGTGCTGGCCTGATGGCCACGTGTGGGCTGCAAGAAACAGAAGCCTTATGCATTGATCTATGGGTCTGAGTTAAATTCTTGTGAAAAGGCAGGTTAGGACTTCAGCCAAACTAGTGTCAATTCAGATCAAAGTCAGAACTTCAGAATGAAATCCCTTCTCAGAGGATGATTTCATGTTCAATCCTTAACTCTCCTTTCCCTTTTCTCCTGCTGGCCCTACCACACTGAACTCCAGGCTACCTCTGAACAGCACCCAAGTTGTGCTTTCCATAAGTTGGCTGTAGCTGAGCATCTGGCCCAATGAATGCTACAAGTATGCTATTTTATTTCCCCTCGTGATTTATTTGAACTGCCCTCATGTAATCCCATTCCTCAACTATAAAAGAGAATGAAACTGTTTATGTGGGTTTATTGGGTGATGTCTGCTTGACAGATGCCTGTACTAGAACAGCTGCATACATGCGGTGTCTTTGGCATTTTCTATCTTTTAAAGCTTTACTTTTTTCTTTTTTTAACACTTTTGACTTCATAAAAAACAACTAGAGAGTATTGTCAGAATATATTATGTTCTCTCCAAAATTAACTTATGCTCGAGTATTTCTAATTAAGAAAAAAAAGAGGAAAAATACATAACCTCATGTATTACTCAAGGCCTTTTGATTCCTCTCCATCTTTTAAAAGCACCACTTCAACTGGCTTAAGTAAGAATGACATGTATATGCCAAGTGGAGAACTTGCCTCAGATCCTGCCTGTCAGTAACCAGATTTCAGACAGAATGTGAACCCTGAGGATCGTTCAAGGTTTCATCATCTTCCAGTACCAACCATGTACTTCACAAGGGCTGAGAATGGTTCTTTTCTGGGAGCTATCCAGGAAAGACAGGGCTGTGTGGAAGATACCTTACATAGTCCCACTTCTACATATGCACTCTCCACATTGTTCTGTGGAGGAATAGAGTTTCTCCCAGAGAGTGATTCAGAGCTTCTCTTTGTACTGACCAGCCTGTGACCCTGACACTTAATCCAACAAGTTACTATGAACCCTCTGCTCTATTTCTCTATTGTTCTGCAAAGTTATCTCAAGTTATCTCCTTAAAATGACACCTATGCAAATTAACCTTAGCTGGAGATTTGTATGATGCATGTTGCTTGCACTTAGCATCCTAATGAAACTTTTATTTCTTGTCATTCACCCAAAACCTCAAATACTGTTTTCTGCCCTAGCCCACAGAATATGCAAGAATTAGTCTAGTGGTGCAACACAGCACAATGGGAAGAATATTCTTGTTGTACACCAGCCAACTTCTTTCATGGCAAATTCAAAAGGGTCAGTTGTTCAAGGTTAAGAGACACAACTGTGTCATTCAGCCTAGATTTGGCCCTTGGTCTTCCTATTGAGCCATCAATGAGGGCTAGGTGTTCCCAACCTCCCTCTGCACCCCAAACCCAGAAGCCTCAGACTAAAGGTGCAGTCAGTCTGGACTGAGACTCTTAACATGATCTGACTTTCAAAGGCACTGAGCACACTGTAGAGAGCCAGAGGACCTGAACTTTAGACTGAGGCTTTCGAAGACCTTGGCAAGGGTTTTTAAATTCCTTTTTTTTAAAAAATGAAATAGTCTCATGATGTAAACTGCATGAAATTCAGCTTATGGATTTTGGATGAAAGCTTGAAGTGACTCTGCAAATCCTGAGAATCAAGGCACTTTAGGTTTGCTGCTTAAACAAACACTAAACCATGTCTTCTGGCAATTGTAAGATAGGTAAGTTTCATTACACACTAAAACCAGGCAAAACAGATCCCTTTTCTTCATGTTCTTTTCCACATCTCCAATTTACATGAATGAACTGACAGTCTGAAAAAAATCTTTTAATATTCTCTTGAAAGTTCATTTTATGCTCCTTATCCCATTTGCACGCTTTAAGATTTGCAGGGATCACTATGAGATCTGCCAACACTAAACTGGTACTCAGGAAAACACTGCAGGCTCCATGCATTGCCTGAACAAACCTAAGAAGAAACTCTTCTTTTAGGGAACAGATTTAAACAAAGAAGAAAAAAGCCAGCATTGTAGCAATGTACTTGGTACACGGGAAAGGACTGGAATACCAGATGGCATTTAGAGAACGTGACCTATTTGGCATCATGTTTGCCTGACAGCCTTACCTGCCACTGCCAATGGAAGGAAAGGCGATTGATTTCAGCTTCTTTTCATCAGCCAGAGCCAAGCAGTTCTTCACTGTCTTTTCCAGCAGCTCCTCGCATTTGTCTGAGCCCCAACCTGGGCTGTTACAGTGGATCACAAACTTTGCAGGCAGTCCATGGCCAGCGCTGACAACAGCTAGGAAGAATCGAGAATGAAATATAATTACTTTCCTCTCTTTAAGATTAAAGGAGTGTACATGTGATTAAAATAGCAAACAGTCAACAGACACTCCTTTAGCTCCTGAGAATGTTTTAGATTACAAATCATGCAGCCTTAAAATATAATATGATTACAGAGACTTTGTGTTTTCCATTTCCATCTGCATTTTGCTGTGATAATTTATAAATCACAGCTAGGACCGAGCTTATTTGAGAGAGAGCAAGAACTCATGGCTGACATCAAAGGAAGCACATTTATACTGAGGACTGAGTGAGGAGAAGGGCAGTTATCTATTAGAACCCAAACCCAGACAAGGGATGATCTTGCTTTGGCTGGGTTTACTGCAGAGATACAGTAAACACCAGGATGCTGGACAGGCACAAGGAGTTAGAACTCCAGTGACCTTCAGCTACTCCTGCTACATGTACAGACTGTTCAGCTGGCTTCTGATCCTATCCCAGCCCAAACTGGAGCAGTTCTGAGCTACTAGTGCTCTGCAAACCCCAAAGGAAGGATGGAAAAGAGGTGAATTAAGACTCTGGCTTTATTTCCAGCTTTGTCTCTGAATAACTATAATGAAGATGTTTTGTGTGATTTCAAGACATCAGGCCTGGCCTTATTTTAGCTATTCTGTGTATGGGTCATCCAAGATCACTTGAACAATGCTGGGCTTAGTTTCCCTCTTTCATCACATTCTTGACAGAGGGATGTAGAGGATGCATTTACAGACTTGCAGTGCTCGATTCCCCACTGTTTGTGTAACACCAGGCCAGGCTTTGTATGTACAAAGAAATTTTACCATGGTAATAATATCTTATCACCACAATATTATCATGGACATGTGTGGACTAAGAAGATGCAGCAGACCCTGGTGCACAAACTGGCCACAAGCAGGGATTCTCCAGATGAGAGGCCTCCTTCTCTGCAGGAGAATATGTTTTGGGTTCACCACTTCCCATCACAGAGCAACAACAGACTGTGCTCTGCCTGCCAGAAACCAGGGTAAGAGGAGCTCTGTCATTTCCAAACTTATTGGGGTGTGGTTGCAAACAAAAAGTTTTAATTTTGGTTTGTTTAACAAAAAAAACCAAAAAAACAAAAAAACAAAACAAAAAAAAAAAACCAAAAAAAAACCAAAAAAAACCCCAAAACGTGGGGGAAAGCAAACCACTGTAATCACAAGCTGAGGGAAAAAAAACCCCTCTATCTGAAATCTCACAAGAGCATACAGTGAGTCTTCAGAGAGAGTCAGCCCCTAAAATACCCCAAAAAAGAGCAGGTAAAAAAATCATAGCTTATGTCTTCACAAAACCATAATAAAAGTAAGTTTTTAAAAAAACTTACAAAGTAAGTTTTTTAAAAAATTAAAAGATCAGGTTTGCAAAGGTGCTTAGAGGTCTGAAATCCTCTATTCCATTCTGGAATGCTTATGAGGCATTTTCTATTTAAGTATAGTAGAAGTAACTCTTGGCACATGATCATCACATATGGACACTATCTTGTGGCTGCTGCAAGAAACAGAAAATAGACTTTGTCATATGGATCTGGACTAGGGGTTAACCAGAACATTTTGAAGGACAATGGAAGCACAAGCATTTATGTTCTTATGGGTTTGCAGAGTCCCAACATGTTGAATAGCCTCAGTGTTAGACAATGTTAATTTATACATGTCATAATGTGCAACTAAAATGTTGGCAGATTCAGAATACATCATAAATCCAAGAAAAATCTATTAAAAGCAGCTGACATATCTCTAGTCAGATGTGAAATGTGGACATCATCCCCACCCTGAAGGAATAAAATACTGCATTGATACACATGACCAACTTTAACATTTCTCAGGGAGTGTTTTCCAAGGTAGTCATTAATTAACTCATTAGGATTCTGATGAGGACAACTGTTCATTACCAAGAGCAGCTGCCCCTTACTTCAAATGCAAATGCACTGAAATGAGAATTAAGAGAGAGAAAGCCAACTATGGACTTATTCTGTGCTAGTCACATTCCAGGTAAGCATTCTGATTATGGGTACATTAAAGGGATGCCCATAGAACTGGGAAATCTGAAAACTGGGTATATGTAGGATTGAAAAATGGATGTATTAGTTCTGCTCTAGAGCCGTCCAACAAGTCCCTAACAGCCAGTTTATCCCGTTGCAGTGCAGAGCTGCCCTGGAGTAAGACTGCCAAGCAACTCACAGATCTGAGGGATGCACTAACAGCTGAGAAAAAACTTTTTCTTTTCAACTTCCCATCTATTTGGTCTGGGCTGGTAAGCAATCTTGTACAGGAGTTAGTAAAAAGAAAAAAGTAATTGATTCTGCATATTTTTGCAGAACAAAAATTCCAAGAAAAACTTATTAATATTTTTAAAAAGCAAGGGAGAAACCCCCAAAGTATTAAGCTCCAGAAGTAAACAGTTGTAATTTTTCCTGTCAGAGCTGAATTCTTACATCTCCCCTTCGGCTGTAGTTAGGATTCGTTTACAAAACTCTGCACACTGTTTTTATTTTTATAGCATAAACACAGATGGCAGAACCAGCCTTCTATATGAACAACATGGATCAGCAATTTCACAGATGGTGTAAAATTATATATTGCCATTATCAAACTTTATTACTCACATAGTAGATTTTTCTCCGATATTACATAAATTTTGATAACTAGGCATCAGAAAGTCGTAAGCTTTTATAGTGATGATTTTGGCACTGATTAAACTAAGTACCCAAGCAGATGCTGAACTTTAAGCACATGCTTAAGTTCAGTGAAAGTCAGCAGCATTTCAGCAAAGCAGATGTTTAACAGAGTAGGACTCAAAAATAAGCATCTCATCCATTGCTTTTCTGAACTGTGGCCTTAATGATCAACACTGAGTGTGCATGCACGTACCTGTGAACAGCCTGGCTTTACTGCAACACCACAGCACTGCTCATTCTCCAGGTGCTTTGGTAAAGGTTACTTAAGATGCAAAGCGTGCAGTTTAACTGTGGAGAACACAAACACCCAGCCCTGGGGAGCTGCCTGCAGCCAGTACATGAACACAGTAGAGCCCTGCTCCAGGAGGAGCTGGGCTGTGTGAGCAGAGCTCAGCTCAGGGTCCCGAAGCGCAGCCTCACCTCCGGCTATGTCCAACGGGCCGTTCTTTTTGCGCAGCTCAATGACGGCTTCCACAAACTCCTTGCCGCCTTTCTTTTCCAAAGTGCTCCCTGAACAGAGAATTGTTAGTTTACTCCTCTGATCTCAGCAGGCATGTGACTCATCATTTGCTTTTGTTACATCACTCTAGAGTTTTCTGCCCAAAGATTTTTTGGGGACTGCAAAGTAAGATCTAAACCTTTTGGGACTTGAGAATTAGCTAGTCATTAAAAACAACAACAACAACAACAGAAAGAACAGAAAGACAACCCTAACAACCCAAAAACCTCACACTGGTATCCCTTGCTAACATTCTCAGACTTGAATTTACTGTCAAAAAACATTTGACATGACATCCCTACCTCCTTCCTTCTCATGACCATCTCTTAGTGTGAAATGTTCCAGAAGAATGTGCTAGCTGAACAGTGGTTGAAGGCTTTTAATTCCTTCCCCTAGGATTCATTTCCCCTCTTCTCTTACAAATTGTTTTAAAGAGCCATTTGCCACAATAAGAATTTGAAACTCACCTGATCTTGGTCCCTGACCCCAACAGGTGGCCCCAGGAATGAAACAGTCTCGTGAGTGCAGCGGGCTGCTTTACTTGGTAACTGCCCAGCTTGTTGAGCCACCTTTAACCAAGAGGAAGAGCCTCAGAAATTAGGAGAATCTCTAAGGAACACATTCCTCCAATGAACTTCTCTAACTACAACTAAGGAGCTGGACAAAGTCATTCTGGGAGGAGAAGAGCTGTGCAGTGTGTCAGGGCAACCAAAAGGTATGCTGTTTACAAAGGCAGTCCATCACTAAATGGTTTAGATCTTATTTTGCAGCTCTAGTTTTAAATATTAATGAAAGAAAAAACAGCCCAAGAAAGCATTTTCCTAACTACATAAGCATCCCACATAATTTTGCATTGTGCATATTAATTATAAAGGTAAATAAGTAAAAAGCAATGATATCATAAAGGCTCTGATTTGAGATATAGCTTTGAAAACTGATTTCCAAAAATTCAGAACTAGGTCTCTAAAGATCTAGACATTTATTTGGTGACACCCCTTACTTCCACTGATGAAGAAAGAAAAAAATGCAATTTCTGATGGAAGTGCACATACTATATGCTCCAGGAAGCAGAGGCCCTCCTCCAAGATTCTGGTTACTACATCAGGTTATAGCTCTAGGAACTAAGAAGATTGCAAGATGCTTTTGTTTTGTTTTGCTAAATCTCTTCCAAACTGAAAAGTTGAAAACAATGCATCTTTTTCCGTTCAAAAACTGACTCTGTGACCCTAAGTCTACTTTGTTAGTGGCTGAGGACAATTACAAAAACGATGCCTTTCCTTTGGCTTTTTCATAACTAATTCACAACAGAGTTTGCCAAAAACTGGATTGCAAGGTCAGACTGTGTAGAGTACAATTTGCTCTTTGTACTCATTTAAGCTCTTAAATAGAAATACTTCAGCCAAACTCCTAAGAATTTTCTGAAACTTAAAGTTACCTATCCCAGTGCAACTGAGTGGGAGGATCAACTTACAAATCTCTTAGAAAAGACAGTAATGGCTTTACTTGTAGCAGCAAGGTGTCTTAGGAAAGTGCTGGGAAAGGAGATCCAGAGCAGCACTGAGGTGCTTGGAAGCACTCTGCCCTTCAAAGGCAGTGGATAAAGCACAACACCCTGTGCCCTTTGCTGAGCCCATTGAGCAGATGTGGCTGATTCCAGGATCTTTTAAAATCACCCTGAGTGAGAAGGGATGGGGAGGGAATGAAACAGCCTTCCATTCTTATATTCTTGTTGTATGTATTTCCATGTCATTCCTATTTATATTTATATATATGCCAGTTATATTCCCCATGATTCCATGAACTCTGATCAATCTTAAAACCCATGACAATCATAATCCTTAATTTTCCTCTTTAAGGGGAAACATAATTAAGCCCTGTACAGCCTAGGAACAGCAAAGTTCTATTAAGTAGGTCATTTCTTTGCCATTGCAAAGCTGTTGTACATTTAATGGAATTTAGCCTAGTTTGGTTTAATTCAACCCAGAAGGATCAGCTTTTTCCCTTCTACTGGGAATTAATTTATAATTAAAAGCAATGAACAACCATGTCAGTTTATTCCACTGAGCTCTCTTCTTGCAGATCTGATACAAAGAAGAGAAAAAGTATATTTGGTATGAATGAGTGAAATATTCTCCATTTACTCCTCAATTATGCTCTTCTTCTGATTAATAGTGAGAGTTTACATTGAAATCATACCTGACATCTATGTTGTAAATTAGCTTAATCTGGCAAAGGACAGACTGTATTTAACCATTTTCCACTACACTAGCAAGTTTCTTGATGGAAGTCTTGCTTCACAGCTTCAAGGTTAGTAGCTTATTTGCTAACAGGCATAAATATGTGTCACTCCCATGAGAATAAGATCATTATCTCATGCTTTCCAAGCAGGCATTGGTATCAGTGTTGAAAACAGCGTTAGCAGAAATTTAGACTCTAAAATTCTCAGGATAAGCCCTCAGTACATTTAAATTGTTAGGGAAAAAAACCAACAAAAAGTAAAAAAATTTAGATGGGTAAAAGTTAATCATTGGAAGCTAAGCATTTGTGCACTTCTATTCTTTCTTACAGCAGTCAGAGGCAACAGGAACCTACACTAAGGAACGAGCAGTCCAGCTTCAAGAGACAATTTTCTTTGTAGGGTAGCAAAGCATTTCTTTGCCACAGGGTAGGAGACAGGCACATTGGCTAAATGGGTCTGACAGACTATGGAAGCATATTCTTCATGTACAGGCTACTGTGACACTCTGCATATTATTTAGCCAGCAAAGTCACAGTGCTTCTGCCCCAACAGGATGACCAGAGCTACATTTCTCTGCTTGTTACTCAGAAAGCAGCCCTTTCAGAAAAAGCGGGTGGTGCAGGACACGTGGCCCTCCAAGTCAGTGCTGAAAACACGGCCTCAGGCATGGGGGGAAACCCATTCTCAGTGCAGTGATGAGGTCGAGACGCAGAACAGAGATTGGGATCGGCTGACTTGTTCTTAAGCATTGCCAGCAACTTCTGCAACTTGGCCCAAATTCTGATTTGCCTTCTCAAATTACCAAGGCAGTTCAATCAAGTATTCCTACCCTTCTATAAAATCCTTCAAAACTCTCTATGTGAGAGGGGTAAGAGAAGGGCTAGGAGTAGAGTTACTCAGGCGACAGTCAGGATGGCTGAATTAAGAGGTCTGTCCTGTTTCCTGTCATGCCTTCTCTCATCCATGTAGCTCGGGTGACTGATGTGTGTGCAGCACTAGCCTGGGCTTGTGGGAGTGAGGACCATGGAGCAGGGCTAGGAAGGCTATTGGTCCGTAAGGATAATCTTAAGAGTTTGGAAAATACAGACATGTTAGATCCAGCCTGTGAATCCAGATATCTGAAACTTGGCATGGAGAGGGTGCGCTGGAACTGGTTAGAAATCTAAAGATCAATACTCAAACTACATTCAAATGAGGCACTTTACATGTCAAACCAACAATGTCATGATTCATTTTCCTCGGTCACGTGCCTGCATTTAACGCACTATTCCTGCACTTCAATTTTGGTGGTGCACTCCATTGTCACTTCTGAAAGGGCGATTTGGCAATAAAAACCAAAAATGCCCACCAGGTTTGCAATGGTTCATTTCTTGTTACGATCAGTCAGGACTGCTGGAAGTGAGAAATGAATGCAAATCTGCATAGCTACAACAAGCTGGTGGCTGCTGATCGACCATGCACACACATACGAACTCCGCAGCACTGAACTTGCCATTACCTACTTCACCACCGGTGTAGAAGTCAGAGTTTGTCGGGTGAACGACAGCATCACTGTCGATGGTGGCAATGTCAGCCTGTACAACTTGCAACTACAACAGGTAAACAGATGTATATCAACCACGTTGGACAGAGACCCAGCACAGGCTCTACATTTACACATGTACCAACGTCCATATTTTCCTACCTTTACATCTCCAAACCTTGCGCCAAAGGAGTATGCTGAGTTGTGTGTGCAGGTGTGTGTAGAGAAAGGGGTGTAGGGAGCAGGAGGAGGAATATTGAGTATGACATGATCAAATAAATGTTAAAATGACAAGTCAGAGCAATCACATGAGATCATTTCCAAAGTTTTAAAATCAGCTAATGCCCCATTTCACTTTGCAGAAACCTAGAACAACCAGTTCCCCACAGAGCATGACATTAAAATATGGAATCTGTTTAAAAAGAGAAATTCAGCATCATCAAGTCAAACAAAATAATTAGTTTCTCCATTTTGTCAGCACTAATAAGCTGACAGGCACTGATTTTCATATGGAAAGCCATTCATCATTAAGTTTCTAAAAATGCCAGTTTCCTTCACATGTAGGAAACCATGTACTTGTAGGCAGGCATGTACACAATTTGCTTTAAAAAATACAAATAATTGTTTGTATAGTTTAAAAACGTATCTTTCAATTATGTGCTGGAATGGCTAAGACACTTGCAGAAATATATGTATTTCTAAGAAAGGCTGATATAAAAATTAGCCTTCTTTGACTATTTTTCTTGTTAAGTTATCTCTCTCCATTCCCATAGGAAATGCAGCAGTATTAGAAATATGTGTTTTATTCCATTAAGGTAGTTTCAAAAAAAGACAGCAGCAGGAATACTCAAATAACAAGGGATAGCAGTACCTAATGCATGAAAGGCAATTTTTGTTTTGCTGAAGAATAAACTTCTGCTAAAGAGGGATTTTGTGATTTCTTATCAATCTGAAATGAGAAGAGCTTTAAAAGTGATTCTCCACCCATGACAGTTCACTCTTGGTATAACATCAGTATTTGTTTCCAGCTGAATGTAAAAGTGACAGGGAGGAATTGAAACATAATGGAAACAAATAATTGAGTGAATTAAACATCAAATCAAGGCATGGAAGATTTGGGGATAGCTCATTATATATTAAGCCCTTTACAAAATTTTCAAGCCTACTTTAAGTATCAAAATAAAACCCCTGAGATTGCAGGTAGAATGGAGAAACTGCTTATTTTGAGAAAAACCTGACAAAAAAGTATTTTAGTCCTCAAAAGTATCCAAATAAGAAACCCCCCAAAGTAGCTAACAGTCACATATGATCATTATGGAAAAGAATTTAAAATTTTTGAACTGAAGTCAGCTTGAAGACTAGCAACAGCTCCAAGTATTTAGAATTGGTCAAAAAGTGTTTTGAATATAGTTCTTCAACAAAGCAGGACCTGCAAGATTTGAATTTCTTCTCTGATTAAAGGTATGAAGGCCTAGAGAGTAAATTCTGGGTTCCATAATTTCCATGTGACCGTTAGTTGTGTCAACCCATGCCCCATTTACCTAGGTCATCTTTAAGGTCAATGTCAGCATTGGTAGGATTGATAATGGCCTCCACCTCGAAGCCGGCTAAATTACTGATTTCACTGTGAATAAGGTTCAGCTGAAAAGAAAAGCATGAGGTGGGAAATAACAGGACAGCTGGGAAATCACAGAGAAGCTGCAGAAAAGTGAGCTTTGCAACACAGATGGAGATAGCATCACTGCAAACAAATATGCAAAATAAAAGGCAGGTCATAAAGGGTTATTAGCCCAAAAAAATTCAAACACAAGACTCAAACATTGTTCATACTGGGAGGACATGAATGTACCTACTAGTAAGCTCTATTTTGGTTTTATGCTGATCACTGTTTGGGATTCTTATTGCTATCCAGTATCTAAAGGGGGCTTACAAGAAGTCTGGATAGGGACTTTTTATAAGGGCATGGAGTGATAGGACAAGGGGAATGGTCTTAAACTGATGGAGGGGAGGTTAATATCAGATATTAGGAAGAAATTCTTCCCTGTGAGGGTGGTGAGGCTCTGGCACACATCGCCCAGAGAAGCTGTGGCTGCCCCACCCCTGGAAGTGTTCAAGGCCAGGCTGGATGGGGCTTGGAGCAACCTGGGATAGTGGAAGGTGTCCCTGCCCATGGCGAGGGGTTGGACTGAGATGAGCTTTAAGATCCCTTCCAAACTATTCTGTGATTCTAATTTTGCCATTTAATGAGGGTATTTGTTTCTTCCCCAAGTAAAGATGAAAGACACCCTAAGCATCCTTCAAGCATCAATTACAGGGATGTGCTGGGACCATTCTGCACTGAAACAGGATCAAAGCTACTGCTCCTCCTTCTTTAAGCCAGCAAACACGAGCCTATCTCTGAGAAAGCAGACACTTGTCTCCAGCAATTCCTCCATTCCAACAAGGAGACATGGTTTTTTTTTCTTTTCTTATCAGTGGTCCCCATGTTCTGTATTACAGCACTTCAGTCCTCATTACAGTTCTGCAGCCTTTGGGAATGTCTGGTGACGTACTGTAAGCAGGCACGATATTACATGCTTATTGCTTTTATTTTTTATTGTGTTTGCTTTACTTCCTTTTGTCCTTTATGAAAGCAGAGATTTTTAACCTCATCCATTAATGCTCTTTTACTCCTCTAAGTGCCCCCATATATTTCAAGCACGTCTTTCAATTTCTTTCTTGTTATAAATCAGGAAGATCTCTCCTGGGCACACAGGAAACTGCACAAGGCAGCAGAGAGATCTAGAGATTGACCTCACATCTGCACCAGGTGTTCCTAAAAGACAGTTTGGGTGTCTCCTCATAGGATGGGACCCACACCACAGAACCAACTCTACAGTTTGAGGCAACCTAATGGGAATGCTAAACTTGACAAAGATCAAAACTGCAGGTACGGGAGGTTTCTAACCATGGTTTGAGCAGGCTGTGATGCTGCTTTGTAGCTTCTGTTGGAAGTCTGATTTCAAGGCACCAAGTTTACTACTGACAAAACTTTAAATACTTTAAAAGTGCAAAAGATCTTCCAGACTTTTTCATTTGGGGAAATACATTAGCTACAGCATGGCCTATGCCTGTGTTTACAATATGTATTTTAAATTATTTTTTCAGTAGCTGTTTGGGTGATATGGAAAGCAACCATGAAGGAGAAAGCGCTCATTCATTTATGTAATTCCTGCAGCCAGCTGCAGTTAAGCCAGGCTTTCCTTTTAATCCAAAGCCCTTAGCCTACAAAGCATAACATACATCTTCAGGCATGGTGCTTTATATCATCAATATCAGAATTTTATCTCTTGTTTGTTGTAGCCCATGTTCTTAAACTTAGCTCTTTTGTGTATGTTAATTTATTTACAGGGAATATGAGCCAGTCCATGAAACCCATACAAATGAATGAGACATTTAAGGAGGCCACCACCCCTATATTTAAATTTTCTGGAAAAAAAAAAAAATCCATTTCATTCATTTGATTCTATGAATTGACCTTCTTTCTCTTTTTAAAAACCTGCAATTTCATAAAATTTGCATATTGTTGCTTAAGTAAACTATGTTACCTCAAACTAGGGTGATTTGGACTAAAAATGAGTGTAACTCAGCCCTGTTTTAAGTACGTGTCTGTTCAAGAATTTGTAATAAAATCTAATAAAGCTTCCTTTGCAAATAGCTTGGAACCCTTTAATACTTCACACGTGGTGAGTTATTCATACTGGAGTTTGAGTCTTGAGTTTGACTACAAGCAACTGCTGTTTAAAAAAAGAGTCAAATCAAACCAAAATGTTAAAAAAAACTTCATGAATTTTAAAATTAAAAAAAAAAACAACAGCAAAACACATGCACACACCATGACTGTTTTGTGGAGATTATACTATGTTCCTAAACATATTTTGCTTATTCTGTAAGTGATCTTTTTGATTCCTAATTCTGTGCTCTACAAGTTTTTTGGCCCAGATCTATCAGCTGCAGACTGTTTTTGTTTTGAACCTCAAATCTATCCCTGAGACTAGTCATATATGGGATTTACATAACAGCCAACTGGTAATTAAAGTTTCAATTTAACAACAAGAAAATATTTTTTAAAGCTGCCCATGACTGACAGCATGTGCTGGCAGCTAAGTATTATTTTACTAAATTCTGCATTTACTGCTCAATGCACTGTTAGGTAGCCAAAACACATAAAATATTAATCAGAATTTTTTCCAGTGGAAATAAATCCTCCAATGAGTAATTGCTTTATTTCACTACCCAATAGTATGAAGCATGTATTAGGCAGAAGTGATCCCCTAAAGGGCCACTTTAAAAACATAAATAGACACAACTTGCATATACATGTGCAACAAAGGATGGACATAACTTGAGGTAACATTTCAATTAAATGTTAGTTAGATAAAATGCAGATGGCACTTAGCACATCCATGAGCATTTTCTAAGCCAAGCCTGGCATTTCTAATTTCAGACAAAATTACCTTAAAAGTCTTGAAGCTTTTTCTGGTATGAGTTTCATACTGAAAACTGAAGATGCCTATTGCAGACCACAAGTTGAGGTCTCTTGGAAAGTCCAAACCTCAAAACTTAGGCTTGAGATCCTGCAACTCTGCCTCTACTTTGTAATCCTCTCAGGAAAAACAAACTAGTTAATGTGCACAGTGCCACATTTCCACTGGGATGTCACTTGTGGATGTGCAATCATTTACATTTTAACTAGATTTTAATAATTAATGTGGCACTAATAAACTTCTACAGGTATAACTGAAGGGTTCTTTGCCATTTCATGACCTCAAAGAATTTCCAGCTGAATGTAAGCAGTTACCTAAAGAGTTAAAGCAATAACTATAATCTTAAAAACTGAACAATACCCAGGTTTGCAACATTCTCTTTTGTGTCTTTTGCATCAAATTAAATCTGGGGTTATTAGAAGGATGAAGAGCTGCTCTTGCAAATAAGTTCCTTCCCTTCTGTAAACATGAAGCCAAAAAAAAGATTTTTCCCATTAAACACTTATGAATGATGTGATATCAAAACCAAGATTATTTTCTTCCTTCTCTGCATTTAGCAAAGGATTTTCTGATCTGGCAGATAATGGTTTTGCAAACCAAACAGATGTGCTGAAATGGTATTCAAGAATGTCACAGGAGGTTTGAAAGCTTCTGATTGATCTCAGCAGCAATTCTTCCAATGCCTTCTCTACCCCTCAGAACATGATCTGTTTGATTTGGAGTGCTCCCTCACAGGAGACAAACAGGTTTTCATTTTCTTTTAATTTCTCTTTTCATTATGTGTTACAACAAAGGGCTAACACCTGGTCTCTCTCACGTGCAGGGCTAACTGACACAGACCCAGTGCAGGATGGATGTGTCACACCAGTAATTTTCTCAGGGGGCTGGACTCCAAGTGGATGAGAAAGCCAGAAGGTCCCCTCCCCAGTACTAAGACTCACTGGGAAGCTCTACAACAGACACTAGCTTTGCTCACCACAGCTTAGAGCAGTGCTGGAGTTCATGATTTTCTTCCACTGAGCCCAACAGCAAAGCCCCACTGATTTGCTGTGTCAGTCTCACTGGAACACAACACCAGGGCTTGTAACAAGTTTCCTATGGTAACTAAAATGAGCTCGAAATCAGCTCCAGAAATCTGACATTACTTCCTGTCTTGAAACAGTAATGTAGACTATAAATTTGGGGTTCTAATTTAGTCATCAAAATGTCTTTGAAAAGCCACCCCCTAATAGGAGTAAAATAAAAAACCCCAATCCTAGCAAACCAGCCATCTAGCTGTAGCTGTAAAATTAAATGTGGAAAATCAGAAATCTTGAAAAAAATGTTACTCTCATGCATGTTAAACTTGGCAAACAAACTGGAGGATAAATGGAGAACAACCTCAGTATAAAATAAAAATGAGTCAGAGGAGTTACATTCCACAATGGACAATGGCTCATCTTTTATGATCATCTTTTACAACACAATGATCTGATTATTGAATGACAGCAGAAAGATGCAGTTTTACTTATGAAAATTTTGCATCACAAATTAAAGGCAGGTTTCAGGACAAAAGACCAAATTAATTTAATGTCTTGTCTCTTTAAATGGATCCTCTTTAAGCAGATAAGTATTTGCATTAAACCAACCCACATCCCAAATCATATTCACAGGGAAAAAAAGAATTGTTGATCTCTATCTTTTCATAAATGCATCATTCATTATTACACAGCATTAACTTCTGTAAATCACAAAGCAGAACACAGCATAAAATCATTATTATGAACAAATGTCTAAAACAGGTTTTGATAAAAACCTGTAAATCATTTACATCAGTAATGAAGTGGGCTGACTGTTGGAAAAAATGCATTTCATGCTTAGAATCATCTCCTTGGCAGATGCTTATCTGTAACAATTATGTTGTTTATGAATGAGACAGATTACAAGCATACAGGCTTTCCTTCTAATTAAGTATTTAATTATGTGGTCACATGAAGACTTATTTATGTACTTTTTGAAATGCTCTAGGAATTGTTTCAGAGAATTTCTTTGAAATTAGAAAAACTGATATCATACATCTCCTCGATTGCTCAGTGGGGAAATGTCCATTGTACCTAGATGATTTGTGGAAAAGGGGGTTGTAGGAGGGGGCTATTCCCTAAGCAGCACAGAAAAATAGGTAATTATTTATAAAAATTCAGGATCATACCTTCTGGCCAAGAAACAGGCTTTTGGTGGACAGAACTGTGAAACCATCTGCAGGAGTTCCCTCTGTTGTACTGTCAGCACTAGCTGATTTGCTCACTTCTCCCTGCTTCTTCTTCCAGAAATACAGTTAATTAGTTAACTCAAAGCTCTGAGAAAAACAGCTTAATGACACTGAGATATATGACATGCACTAAATGCTTAGCAGGCAATAAAATGCCTGTACAAACAGTGGCGTTGGATTTTATCCTGTACTCCAACCAAAGTCCCTGATAACAGCAGAAGGGATCAATAGAAAAAACAATCCCAACGTCTGCAGATCTACAGGCACCTCCTCTTGCCCACAACAGCACACAGGTGAGATAACAATTGTCTTAAATGTTGCAGGAAAACATATAAACAGCCCCAAACTTTTAACAGCTTTCTAATGGCTTGTGTGGACAAAGATTACAGATCTCTCTGTGTGGGCAGACATTTATTCTAAGCTAGAAACTGACTTGTCAGAGAATAAATTTTAGCTGTGGAGGGAGGTGCTCCCAGATTTCACAGGCTTATTTTTAGAAATCCTCCTTTGTAATGTGACTGTCCTTAGAAGCAGTGTCAAAAGAATACATCTACTTTCTATCTGCCTGCTTGCAGGAAATGGGCTGAGCATTTCTCTGTCTTATTTAACATCATCACCTACTTTCACCTCCAGTGAAACTGCTGGAGGAGAGAAAAGGAGTTCCCCTCAATCACCATTTCTTTTTTCAACTTTATTACTGCAGTGAAATAATAGGTTTCAGGAATTTACTGAACTAAAAGGAGAATTAGGAACATTTTGAAAAGGAAGTAAATTCATGAAGGCTGTGGTTATAAACCCAATTAGTGCAAAGAATAATTTCACATTTTCAATAAAATTATTACTTACAATAAATATTTGATGCCTCAGCAATATCTGTGCTGAAGTACAAAAAGGACACCTGGAATACTGAGCAAGCCACTGTTCTCCTATTGTCTCTTTCCAAAGTAAATAAATTAAGTCTGAGGCTGAACAACTAAAACGACTTTGATGCAAGGGTACTTAGAAGCTGTAACCATGCTTTACTTTACCCAAGTGTTTTGAAAATTAGATTTTCATGGGTCTTATTTCAATTGCCCAAGAGTTTACTGTTAGCCAAATACCAATACAGCAAGCAGACAATACAGTTTATTGTGTGGAAGAAAAACAGAACCCCACAACAGACTTCCTGCTTTTGTAATCCAGCAGGGCGAAAACATTCCAGATTTAGGGAAATTATTAGTGCATGGTATTGGAACCAGTGCATTTGAAATGTCAACTCATAGGTGTTCTGAGGGAGAAAACTAAATTCAGCAGCTCAAAAAACCAAACTGAAACAATCAGAAGAGTGACCAAGTAAACAGCAACAGGATAAAGAAGCATTGTTTGACCCAGAGGCAACTTTAACATTCCTTGTCCATTTCATGTGAAATTCCTGTACTTTTCTTTCTACTTGCCTAATTTATTGCTTAACTGTAGTTGTTTTGCAGAAGAAAAAACATCCTTGGCTACACATAAACACATTAGGAAGATTCTCTACTCCTACAAACCGAAACCTGTAAGGCATGGCCAGTACAGTCCCCAGACACTTTCCTCTTCTGTCTCCTGGTACACCCTCTGCCCACTTCAAAATGTTTCTTAGAAAGAACAGAGTATTTATGACCCATCTGTCTGTGCTGCAGACCTGGGCCACTCCTGAGGGTGCTCAGGCTCCAGCATCACCAGGGAGAGGGCAGAGCTCCTCTTCACCTGCTAACACTGGGACTGAATTCACCATTGGTAAGGATACACAAGGGAGAGCTGACCCAGGGTGAAGCTCTGCAGCTACTGCTGGCAAGCTTGTTTGGGTTTATTATAAACACATTACTCTACCTTGGATTTCCTTGCTCCTTTCTTGCCGCCTGTTTTCTTTGATACAGTTTTTTTCTGTGATGGAGACTTTGCCTTCTTTGCTGGGGGTGGAGTGATGATGGCTTCCAGTTTTCCTTTTGATCCCCGCTTCTTTGCCAACAGCTCTGGGTGAATATTGGGTAACACTCCACCACTGGCTATGGTGACTCCTTTCAATAGCTAATCAAAAATAATAATTAAAAAAGCTGTACATGACAAATTCCAGTATTTATTCACCAATAAATAGAAAACAGGATTTACTGCAAATTTTGTATACTGCCTTTCTCCACCATTATCCTTAAAGAAGAAATGAGAAATGCATGAAATGGAGCTGATCCCTTACTAGATTTTAACTATAAAGGGAGCATGTGTTCTTCTTGCACACATGCTTGTCATTGTCAGCATTTCTAGGGCTCACCTGAGATCTGTTTCTCTAAATCCATGCCATGAAGGCTGTTACCCAATGAGAAAAAACAAGACAGCCCCAAGCACACACCTGGGGGCTCAGCAGGGCAGCCTGTGAGAGAAAAATGGGACCCCAAAGTCCAGGGTGTGAGACTACAACATATTGTGCCACATCGTGAAGACCCAGCATATGTCCCAAGTGCTGAATTCTCCTGTAATTGTGTTATTAAAAAGATTTTTCTTTCTTAGAGAAAGAAATTTCAAAATGGAAGGCAACAGTTATACAAATCTCTATACCTGTAAGTATTTATTCAAAACAATATGCAGTTGCAGATCAATATTCAAAAGTGTGCAGTTCATTCAAGCCTTTAAAAGCACAGGTGAAATATATCATGTTCTGTATTTAAAACCATTTGGACTCAATTTTATACATCTAACTGGGACTAATCCACTCTTCAGGAAGATACAGAGAGTGACATCAAAGTCCCCCAGGTACTCCCACCTTCTGATTCATGTTTACTGCTCCCCAGTCTCAACCCACTGAGGCTCCAAGCTTACAAAGGGATAATGAATGAAAAGTATTACCAAATTTCAGACAAAGCGAGAAGGAGGATGGTTGGGGATATTAATTTTTTTCCTGCTCCATCATGATACACAGATTTGGAAAAAGCATCTTTTCAGATGGGTTTTTACAGCATCTCACATAAAGGTACATTAATCCCAGCCACTGCCTCTGGCTGTCACCACAGCACTGTAATAATAATGCCAACTATTTTTGTGGCCAGGTTAAAGGTATCTTTAAGTCTGCAAAAGACACAGACTTGCAAGAGTTTGGCGCTTTTCTGTGGTCACAATAACAGACTTCAGTGAGAATAGGACAGGTCCCACTGAGTCCTCAGCTGTCTAAAGGGGAAACTAAAACAAAAAACCAGCATTTGCAGGATTTTCTCTGTGTCCTTGAAGAATTTGTGCCAATATCCCAGTCCAATAGAAGTAGTTGTAACAGTGGTAGCAAACATCATTTTACACTTCCATTGCATTTTTACACATTTTAGGAGTGCTGAAATACATAATTAAGCTGAGGACTGTAGTTGGTTACACAGCCAGCATGCTAGTGAGCGTTTCCTGGTGTGCTACTCAATAAGCAGAGGTCTTGAGTTAAAAGTGAGCTATACAGAAAGACAATTTAAGAAGCCCTAAAGGGAATCCTGGCCGTCACATGGCAGAGGTTTTTCTTACCTGATTTAATTCTTCATCGTTTGCTACAGCCAACAAGATGTGTCTAGGAGTGACTCGACCTTTCTTGTTGTCTCTTGCTGCATTTCCAGCCAATTCCAGAATTTCCGCTGGGGAAAAAGTAAGCTCCTTTTAATTACAGTGTGGCCATTAAGAAAAGTCAATGTGTTATTTAGCATCCATGCAAAAAGGTATGGGAATTACATCATGTTACTCCCAACTGCTATAGATATGCTCAACAGACACCTAACTCTAAAACTGCAACTTTGTTTTTGTATGTCTAATCACTGAAGAACTAATGCACACTTAAGTCCTGTCCTTTAAACTAGAATTATTATATTTTTTATTCTTTTGAAGCAGTTTCCCTGGATTCTTCACTTTTCAGTGTTCTTCTCAAAGCCACCGTGTGCTCATCTCTTAGGATCCCTCTCCTATCAGAGGACAGAGTACAGTAGATACACAGATTCTATAGGTCTTTTTCTCAAATCTGTCAAATGTGAGTTCTGGCTTGCATCACTTCTACATTTTTATTACCAGAAAAGACACTATTCTCAGTGACTCATTTTTAGCATTAGGGAACCATGTAAGCACATATCCAAGTTAGGACACTAAAAATACAAATGCTGTTCCTACACTCATTTAAGGATTTTGTTTTCTCTGAGAAGAAGATTTTAACTAGAAAAAGTAATTGATGAATCATGCTTGTTTGCTCCTCATAAATTATTTCCTTAGATGACATTTCCAACGCTGACAAAATGTTTAACAGCTATGCATATAATGGCTTTTACTGAATTAGGAAAGATGAACCTACTCCTCCCTCTTGCAAGATCTTTGAAGAGAAAGGCTACAGCATTACCTGCTAACTGATCTATCTGCAGCTTAACAACCCTTGGGCAAGGATGCAATTAATTACAAGAAAGTCTGGGGAACAATTAAAAAAAATGACATAACATGTTTATCAGAATTTGCAATTATGTGCTACTTCTGTCTCCATTACACCTAACCTTTTATTTCCCTCTCTACAATCTGTGTTTCACTACTGCATTTGGTAGATTTCCTTTAGCGTATCTGGTAACGTCTGGAGAAAAAGAAGAAGGAAAAAAAGGACATGTCTTTTTTTGCATCTATTACACACTAATATTAAAATGTAACATTACAATAATATATGAGCTTGATTTCACATTTAAGAGCTGACTACACCATGAGAGCTCTCCCATGAGCTTGCTTTAGAGGCAAAGAGAAATGAACTAAGGCATCAACTTGGAAACAAAAAAGACTAAAATCAAAGTTCATGTGACCACATACCTTTACCATAGGACACAGTAAATCTTCAGTAATACTAGAAAGCATAGACTATGGCTTCTCATTAGACTGAATTTAACATGATTCCCCAATTATTTTTTACCCTAAGTTCAATAACAAGATATGATGCTATGTAAGCTATGATGCTTACTGGAAAACTTTCAGCTGCTTCTGGATATTCTACAGTCAAACTTCATTGAGGATTTTGGTGTGTTTTCACCATTTTTGTGTTGTTGAAGGCACACAATTAACTTTATTACAGCATGAGGCAGAATATTAAGTCTAAACCCCCAGAGTAACTCAACATTTCATGCTGACAACAATTGCTTTAATTTACTTTTAAAGCAGGATTAGCAGGGTAAGGTCAACCTGCCCATGCTTTCCACACCTCCAATGAACTGAATTAAGTTGGCATAATCCGTTTCACATATTTCTGGCAAGGCCCAGCCCAGACAGGTTTAGCTGCCTGCAAAGCCCTGCATCACCTCCCAGGGGACAGGGTGAAATCTTGGGTACACCCCAGGCATCCCGACTGACCTCAGCCAGGCTCTGTCACAGAGTAACCACCTCCACCTCTTCACACCAGGAATGCAACTGTTGGTATCTCAGACTTAATCCCAGCTGAAAAGCAAGGGAAGGCTTTGCTGCTTTTTGGTTTGCCTCTGCTCCCCCCCGTCTGCTGCTTTGCAGCACCAGGACCTGCTGAACAGTCAGGCTGTGTTACTCTCTGTGACTGATCAGCACAGCTATGCAGACAGGCCATTCTGCAACTAAAGACTCTAAGAAAAGTGTTATGCCTGTAAAGCACAGAGGAATGTTTTATTTGTTCCTCATAAAACTAAAATGTCTGCCTTGTACAGTGGAGAACTGTTCTTGTAAGTGCTAAGCCCTCTTCCTTGGACAGGAAACTCACGTTGAAATTACAGTTTTCTAATGGTCCTTTAGGGAAGTTGAGGTACCCCACTTCCTCTTCAGGAAGGGAACGCTTCGCATTGGTGTTGAGGACCACAAAAGTGGAGCCTGGGGAGAGGGAGAGAGGAGGAGGCCATGGAGGGTGGAATTTCTCTTCTGGCCTTCTCCTCAGCGCTCCAACAATAATCAAGTATTGCTTGTACATGCAGAGAGACCCACAGCACCGAGAACTGCCAAACTCAGCTATGTACACAAGACTGGTCAGAGGGGGACTCTCCTATTGAAAAACAAAGGATTAGCAGGTATTCACGCTGAAGCCAACACAGGCAAGAGTTTTTTGATTTAGAACTGACAAGAGACAAACCTAATCCAAATCCAACAGATCAGAACACTTAGAAATGCTGGAAACGAAGACTTTTTGGATGCAGACCGGATTCAGACTACTTGCCTGGATTTTTCTTGTAGACAGCACTACTTTCACATCTGATTTTTGCCACTTTACTTCCAAAGGTTTAAATAGTGTTTTGCCCTTTTAAAAAACCAATTTTACATTAGAGGAAAATCCAGATCTCTCTGTAAGGGAGCTGATTCATATTTTCAGAAGAGTAACTGTGGATTTACTTGGAAAAAGGAGTAGGTGGGGAAAAAGTATTTAAAATTGAGACTGGACTTGAACTCTTAGGTCAACCCATCTTTGGAAGTGTCATTCTACCAAGTTCAAAGGTTTGAGTCATTGAGGAGTTCTGCTTCATTAAAAGTAATCTTCCCACAGCAGGAAAAAACAGACATTCAAAAATCAACTCCAGCAATTCAGCAGGGTCAAGAGAGAAAGCTTTGCTTAGAATTATTGAGGCAAAATAAAGTGTTAAGAGCTTTCATGACATCAGGTTTCACTCAGCTTGTATTTATCCAGCCAGAAGACCAAAACAAAAATGTTTTACAAAAATGAGGCCTCACAAAAAGGATGGAAGTTGCATAATGTCTATTCCATTCATTTCACATATTTACTCAAGCCATTTCCCCCCTAGAGAATAATTACATCACCACCACTCAGGCAGCAGGCAACTGTAAGACTCACTTTACAGAACTACAGAACATTAAGAGCTCTATTTTTAAAAAAATGATGAAAAATCCCAAGTTTTTCAATATTATATGGAAGGTATCCTTCAACTACTACATACTGAAATCAACTTAATATGAAGAGAAACTCCATTTGCACAAATGATATTTTCTGTGCTTTGGAATAATTTCAAACAAAAAATGCAAACCAACGCGTACTCTTTAAGGACAGATATAAAACAAACCAGAAAAAGTGTGAGAACTGTATAATGAGGTAAAGAAAATTAATTAGGAATGCAATGTCAGCATGTGATATATTCCTGTATGGACAGCTGTTTAATAGCAAAAAAGGCATGGACGCCTCAGAAATCTGACTCTACCACGAGCATATCAATTTGATTTAAAAGACATAGTTATGATTAATCTTTTTCTTCTTTTCAGTCATTATAAAAGTAGAAGCATTGAGTAGGAAACCCTAAAAGTTAAGAAATTTTCCTTAAAATTTATCTCCAAGGCAGTTTTCATTTGGATCACTTGAAAAACTTCTTTGTAATAGTTACAGATGCGATATGGGTAGTGAAAACTGGTCTAAGCCTGTTCTCAGCACTTGGACCAAAACTGCCTTTCTTCAGCTGAGATTTTCAAAAGTTCAGTTAAATATTTTTTAAAGGAGAAAAGCAAACCAGTTGTGTATCTTATGCTTGAGATAAGACCACAGGAAAAGCTGTTCTCAAGACATTTCCTACTCAAACACAACCAAAACGTGTCAGAAGTCTCCACAGAAATCTCATCCTGAACGAAGTTTTCAGGATTCAGATTACAGTTTTCCTCATGCTTTACTTTCAGAGACTCTGGTCAATCTCTTAGACATCCTACTAAGTTCCCCAATTTCAGTACTTGCATTTCCCTGCTTCACAGGGGGCTGCTCTCTGCCCTGAGTACCGTTACATTGGTATTTCACAACACTTGCAAATTCTGGAACAGAACACAACACATGGTTAAAATGAAACTAATTACTATTAGGCCAGAACAAAGCAGGCACAGTAGAAACTGCAGACCTGAATGCTACAAAAGCAAATGCATTCTCCTCCCACTCCTGGAGAGTGCTCTAGTTCATTTATTGCTAGTTTTTAAACAAAATATTACTGGTCATTACTGACTAAAACTCCTCTCAAGCCTAAATGACAAAGCCTTTAGCTTATCATGCATTCCAGGCTGTAATACTTTCTCAATGTAAATAGTCAATTCAATTGGTCTGACTTCATCCCCAAAATGTTTTTCTCTCTCTTTTTTTTTTTTTTGGTTTACATCTCAAGCTAAATTATAGCTATTGCAATGAATCTCTGTCCATCTTGTCTTCAGGGAGATGAAATCACATCTTTGAAAATTAAACTTTTAACAACTAACAGGTGATACGCTGACACAAGGCCAATTTCCAAACAAGCAAATTCCAACAGGAACAAGTCAGGGGTTTCTAAAAAAATTGTGAAGCCAATCCTCAAAAGAAAATTGAAAACAATATCCAGAAATCAAAGAAAAATGAATGTTGATACAATTCCACTGAGAAAAACATGTATTTGCTACGAAGCCAACTATATGACAAGGAATCTGCTTATCGTACTTCAAATTAATCATCTTTGCCATCAGCATTTCATTGACTTGAGATTCATTTTACGTGATTCCAGAAGGTTTTAACCCAATCAAACCAAATCAACCAAGGCTGTTAAAGAGTTTCCTGCATTCTTCTCTCAGCGTATTCCACCCAGTCTCCCTGGAACCTGCAGTTGCAAGAGGGAAGGCAGAATCATTTAACAACACTTTCCTTCTTATGGATTCCAATAAAACAGTTCTCAGCCTTGGTTCAAAGTCATGGAAATCTGATGCAGTGAAAATCAGTTCAAGAAACTTTAGTGCTTTGAACAAACCATGATGAAACCGTAACTCCCAGCAGGGCAATCGTTCTCTTAGGATGTGCTAAAACCCCAATGCTTTCAGTCTTGAGTGCCTGAGCTGTATCAAAACTAGGCCCCTTAAAGGCAAAACTGTTAACTTTGCCAAGTTATTTTAAGTTTTGCATTTCTGTGAGGCAGATGACAGACTGCTGTTTGCATAAAACACAAACACAGGCCACAAAAGCCACTTCCACTTAGAGCCTTCTGATCTGACTTAGATGTCTTTTCAGCTTTTTTCTACACTTTAATACCATCCATTATTCTTTTGTAAGAGATCCAATGTTATTTAACTTCCCTCCTTTTTTTTTTTTTATATTTTAATTTCTTGTTTACTATTGCTCTGTAAAAGATATGAGAGTTCAATTGTCAAGAAACCTGAATTTCAACTCAGGTGTTATTTACTACAGTGGCCACACCCTAAGTAATAATTTAAAGAGACATCCTAGCTCTTCTCCACAAGAATCTTGATCTAACTCAAATCAGCCTTGATTCTTTTTCAATGGAGCTTCTTCTACCTGGCAGTACACTTTGCTTTCCCTCAAAGTAACTTACATATGTTCTAGAAATGCATTCAAACACGATTAAAGTAACTGCTGCCAGACGTTACCTGATCAAGTGCAGCATGTGGCACTTGGGGACATGGTTTAGTGTTGGACTTGGCAGCACCAGGTTAACAGTTGGACTTGATGATCTTGGAGGGCTTTTCCAATCTAAATGACTCCATGTATGCTTTGGTCTGGCTGTTAAAGAATACAGGAGGCTACTCACATCCTGAGACCTGGTTCTGGCCTAGTCTTTAATGCTGCATTTCTAAACATTCAAGAAATCAAGAGGACTCACTGTAACTTCCTTGGAGCAAAGGCCACATCCAGCCTGACCTCCAGTCCTCAGCCAGTGCCCAAGGGCAGGTGGGCTGGAGGGGTAAATGAACAAGCAAACTTAAAATGCTGTTTTTCCAGAACATCCCCTCTGATTCCAGCCATGGGCAGCTGAGTGTTTCTCCAAGTTAGAAATGCTGTCTTTTTGTTTAGTTCCCCAACAGACTTTACTTCTATGGATGGGTTTAATTGTCTTATGAACCCATTCAGAAAGGTTTAGCACCATTTTTGGTATCCATAACATCTTGCACTAACAAGGCTTGCTATACCACAGACATTTTTGCAATTTGGGAGAAAAGCACCTCCTGTTTGGTTTAGAAATATTGTATTTCATTATATATCCCCTAAATTTATTTTTCCCCAGTGAAGTTTATATTGAGGATGAAGCATTTCATCTGGCACCAAAGAATCCACATGGAATTTCATTTCTAAAGGTAATTCAGAGAAAAATATACTTTGGAAAAATACTGAAGACCAAAGACAGAACATTCTCTGAGCTCAGGCATTCCAAATAATCCTCATGGAAAAAAGGTGAAAAAAAAAATCACTCTTACAATACTTGATGCAATAACTTCTAAAATTTGAGAATATCTACGCAAAGAAACTGCTTGGTAAATACACTGTGGAGTCAGGATGCCTTCCTGCTTCTAACCAGTTGTGCTACAACTGTCATTCCAAGAATAAAGGACCAAAGAAGAAAAGACTTAAGCTGCATAGATTCTTTTATTCTTCTCAACAAGGAATTCCAGTTAAGACAAAGGTATGGGTAGGAAAAAACTGTGTAGCAAAATCAGCCACATTTTTGTTTTATACTTCTCTTACACTCCATTCTTCCAAACAAATGTTGACACCAGTATTAAATTCAACAGCAACATACAGACAAAGTCATTACTCTATTGCAACTTAGCCAAATAAACAGATCAAATGACTTACTAGAGTAAGAAGTGTTTCATGCTTATATCCTTGCTAGATGTAAGGATATTAAAATATAACTGAAATATAGCAAAAAAAAAAAAAAAAAAACCACAAAAAACCCCAAAAAACCCCACATTTTCAAGGGAGGGAATATTCACTGACCATGCCCTAAAAACTAAACCAGCCCAATCCAGCATTTTGTACATTACTGCAATATAACACATGTCACAATGTTGCATATATACCCCTCTGAACTATGCTGACATAGCAGTATGCACTGTTAGAGCTTTTACTACAAGAAAACACTCTTCTTGGCTTTTACAGTTTTTCATCAAACCTGACCTGTGCAGCTTGGAGAATACATTAGGACTGTAATCAGGTCAGTAATTTTGTACTGAGTAACATTTTGTAACTCAGAGATCCATGGACGTTTATGGGACTACACAATAAGACAGACACGTATAGTAGTGCTTACAGGGCTGGAGCCAAGGAAGGACTTATCAGTGAAAGAAAACTCTTCATTTATACACATTTGAAATACCTTGATTCATACATTTATAGTTCAGAAGGTTGGTCATTCAGCTGATAACAGTGGAAAGTTTTATATCTGAAGATGCACTTATTACAAGTAGAGCAATTTTAAATTGTGATAATGACACTTCACTTGAGAGCATGACACAACTCTTATGTAAAAGGAATGTTACAAAGGCATTTTCCTATGCCAAGGAAAGGTCTCTGCTTGTGAGGTATTTCCATCAATAACCCTGCTGTATTTTAGGTGCAGTATTAATCCATACTAAAAGCACACATACAAAGAGATACTTTCATGCTTCCTCAGGGAAGGCACAGGTCCTACAAGCCCCTAATTTACTTCAGGCGTCTTTGGGACACAGTCTGTGGTACACAACCATAAAATGAAGTACTGCTTCTAAAGTTGCCTGTTTAAATAGAAGAAATCTATCTTGGTAGTGAATGCATTTTTCAATGGTATCAAAAAGATATTGTCAATTAATTATCTTCTTAAATGTCATTACTCTCCAAGGATGGTTATTTATGGGAGTATCAGACTGCTTGGAAGTTGAATCTGCTTTTAACCTAATGCTTTTTTACTGTGGACCCCTGAGCTCCTCTCTGCTTCTAAGCAGAGAGTGAAACATCTGCTTTGACAGAGAGGGCAAATAATTGTTTTCCTCTGTGACCCTGTGAAGATTTCAGTCAGTGAGCAGAACACAAGAGGTGAATGGCAGTTTAATTTGCTCAGCTTGCACATTGAAAAGTGCGCATCTGAAGTGAGCAGTTAAACCTACTGCTCTCAGGAAGGACTTCCCTTTTGCAGCCAATCAGCAGCTGGATCAAGTACATTTCCCACACTGAAAATTAATCAAGATATAAACGCAGTGAACTGAGCTCCAGCACAAATAATGAATCCCCATTATTTGATTCTGGTGACATCAGAAAGCCTGAAAACAAAAACTCCAGTAAACACAGGAATGCCTCAGATGCAATTCTAACAGTGGGGTTCAAGAAGTGCTTATCATACATTTCAAGAAAATAGATGATCAACAGTATCCCTGTGCAAAAAACCCCAGTAATACAGCTGAGAAAAAGACCTAATGGAGACAACAGGTATTTAACATTTTCTCCTACCTTCATATGTATGTAACAAATATCAATCAGAGTCTCATTTCTTCTGTATTCCTGTGGTCCTGCTGTTTTACAAACTTCTCTTTCTCCTCATTTGCTATGACATTTTGGCAATTGAAAATTATTTACAGTGTAGAACAGATGATGAGGGAGAGGGGAGCAGAAATCACTTGCAGGCCTAGCTCTTTCTGCCTTTAAATATGCTCAAGAGATTTTTGTTTTTCAAGGGCAAAGGAGTATCTTTTTCCATCAGTACGAAAGGTTGGACTACATATTGTAACTTGTGCAAGCTCTACATCTGAAAAGACCATATCTGATGAGATGTATGGCAGGACCAGTTCTAACAAATACAATCCATTGAAATTCACCTGAGTGGCTGCAATGCCCCCGATGAAGTCTGTGGCCATTCTCTTGACTGACCTAGAGCTCTTTTCTGACATAAACTGATACTGATACACTACTCTGCAGAGAAGTCAAGGAAGAGATTGCAGTTTTCTGGAGCCCACATTAGGGAAGGCAAATAGGCAAGGAACCATTGGAAAGTAAGTGCAATACGGAAAGAAGACAAAAGGAATTACCAACACTGAATGTGCCAATTGAAAACTGTTGATAATGCATAAAATTAATTTCTGCTTGTGCTGCAGAACTGATCCACTATTCTGACCATTCCCTGCAAGGCAGGAAGCACTGTATGAACTGCTGCTGCAAAGAAGGAAAAGAAACAAGAACTGTGCATTTATAGTTCTTTGGCATCCACACTATTACTCCAGAGTAAAGAAAGGAAGTATATCCACCTGCTGCAATATTGGTAACACTCAAAGGTACTTTCTGCACATTTACCCACAAAAGACACACTTGCATCCTATTTACAGTGGACATAACACATTATTTCCATAGATAAAAAACATGAAACAATAAGCAACTTGGCTTACGAAACCAAACTGGAGACACTGCTTGTGCTGATGAGAGAATTACTTTCTCATGTTACTTCTAGGTAACAAGAATCATTAGTGAAGAAGTAAGAAAATGAGGATACTCACCGTGCAACTTGTTTAAATGTGAGATATACTGAAATCTAAGGACATGAGAAATCATAGAATGTGTACTCTTACCTTCCAATGAGGAGTTGTACATACATGATAAAAATGAGCTACTTTCAAAGTATAAAGTGGATAAGTCATAACTGCAGATTAATCCAGAACAGAACTTCAAGTCTGAACAGCTGGAAGCATTTCAATAGTCCAAATCTCAAACTGAACAAAAAATTCCAGATCTGAGCACATTATGGACTAATTTCAGATTTACATTGAAGTTAAAACTCAGCAAAGGCCAGCAAAATGTAGCACCTCACCTTCTAAAGGATTAAAGTTGGTTCCATATTCTGCACACTGATGAACCAGTTTTTAAACCTTAGCAGGTTCCTTTTTATTAGGTCATGTCTCTGTCATTTCCCCTCCCATTTTTGTTTCTGAAGTTTCTCTTTCCTATGACTGCTTTTGATATTTTATACTTCTTCCTGGATGCAGAGGACTGCTTTTTGATTTAGCCAATTTATTAGCATGCCAGTTCACATGGTCTCCTTCCTATTATGTCACGTTCCTGGTTTTCCTTTGAAATGGTTGAAATGCTTTGATTTGGTCTCAGACCATGTGCTGACATGAGGATCTTTGAAAACTCTCCTGGAGAGAAGTCAGGATTTCTCTGGTTTTGTGAAGTAATAACTGCCAAGAGGTAAAAAGAACACAAACCAAAAAATCTCAAAGCATTCAATTTCAAGGGGCTGTTTCTGAACTACATCGAACAAGATGAATGACCTCAAGTTCAGAAAACATACTGAGCACTAAAGGCTAAAAAATTATACTATACAGAGTGTGAAAAACGTAGAGAAAGGAAAAAAAAACGCACCAGACTGAAACAGTTAGGGGTCTACAAGAAAGCTGGAGACGGAAGGACCTGTAGTGATGAGACTACAAGGAAGAATCACTTCAAATGGAAACAAGATAGATTTAGTTTAGATATCAGGAAGAAATTCTTCCCTGTGAGTGTGCTGGGGCACTGGCACAGCTGCCCAGAGAAACTGTGGCTGCCCCATCTCTGGAAATGGCCAAGATGGTTCAAGGCCACCAGACTGGACGTGGTTTGGAACAACCTGGTCTAATGGGAGGTATCCCTGTCCACGGATGGGGGATTAGAAGATGAACTTCAAGGTCCCTTCCAACTCAAATTATTCTATGATAAAACCAGCACTACCTCTGGAAAGAAAAGAGTATCTGTGCTTTTGAGATGCAGCTATGTACAGGAATGAAAGAACACCCTGAGATACAGGTTACTAGGATTATCTACCTAGCCTTCAGAGGAGACAGAAAAAACACAGCAAAACTGCCTAAAAATAGTTAAAGGGATAAAGAAAGAAAGTACTTTCTCCTTTAGCTATCCTTTCCTCCTGCCTTTTATTTTTCCTAAAGTGATGTATATTACTTTTCCTTGTTTTTTTTTTTTTTTCCTTGTTGCTGGTAATGTCCTCAGACAGGCTCCCAAGATGCATAGCAGTTAAAGAAACACTTTTATTTCCCCAGCCTATTCTTAACTGCCTACACTATCACTGCCTCATTCAACACTTTAAATAGTTAACCAGTAACATGTGCTGCTCATTAGCAGAGCCTTTAGCTCACCTGTATTGCTCTGTTTCTTTAAAAGGACAGCATTCAAAGCACACTTCACCCTAAGAAGCATTTTATTTGAGTTGTTATTGCTGTAAGCAGGAACCTAGCTAAAGGAAATGTTAATTTTTTAAGGCCATCTATGAAGTTTAAAATCGTTCTTTTAAAGAAAAGGCCTAAATAAAGAAAACTGAATGTCAACAAGTGAAGGGGAAAAAAAGATATATTTGATGCTATGAATACCCTACAGAAAACAAGCACTCATTATTTATTAATATTACCAATCTTCTTCTTTAGAGGAAGAAGAAACTTTATAGGAAGAAACCTTCTGTCCTTCAATGTCAAGAGCCATTATAAAACACATCTAAAATTGTGGTTAGGTCATGTTGCTTCCGTTTTAAATATTCCCAGAAAAGTCAATGCTTTATAACTTTGTGCTTGAGTCAAAGAAAAACCTGTACCTTTTAGAGGCTCAGCACACCAATACAGCTTAAAGTCTCCTGTCCATTGAAACACTTGAAACTACGGCAAGAACACTGACACAAGCAGATGCACTGGAAAAAGAAACACGGCTTTGAGAAACAAGATCCAATTCAAGCTTTTCCTTAGTCATGCTAATAGAATTTGGCTCCAAACACCCATCTATCTGGCACTTGTGCTTTTTGCTAGATCCATACACCACAGGTATATACTTAGATGTCAACCTGGCCTCGTGAAGGTGACTGAAGCTTCTTAAAATTTTTTTTCTATTTTAAGCAAACCATTATTGCAAAAACCCCATATGCTGATGCTATTACAGTTGGGGTTTTCTGTCAAAAGACTGCTTTTGCAATATTGTTTGGGGGGGTAAACTTGCAATGTCCTAAGTTTTGTTTGAGAACATACAGCTATGTAAAGATCTTTCCTTGCACGTCTCATGGTTGTTTATGTCATTGGGCAAAGCATTTTCTTCCTTTGATGCTTCTTTCTAAATGCAGGAAAAATAACCCTTTTGTCCTGCAAGAAGCTGAAGATGAGATAGTTACTTAAGGTATTCTCATTCTGATGTGATGAAGAGAACAGACCAAGAACTACAACTGTAAGCAAATAAACGACATAGGGCACATGAACAGTGTGCATGTGTACACAGACTCAATCAAACAAACTGCCAACAGCATGTGTAGTCTCAAAAGAAATCCGTAAATTGAACAAAAATGTTTAAACAAGGCTGTAAACAGTCTCAGCCCTGTGTAAACAAGGAGAAGCTCTCCATTTAAAATTAATGTATATGCTTAACAGACAATTATAACCCAAACAAAGCCATCAGAAAATCAAAGCAAAGAGGACTGTAACAAAGTACTCCACATACACTGATGGCAGTGGGAACCCTGACTGTCTGTGTGGAAGGAGTATGTTTACAAGTGGTGAACACAAATTCTATGGTGGAATTAACAGAAATCATCAAGGCTCTGAGGCAGGCGTGAGGGCACCTTGATTTTGGCACAGATGTGTGATCAGCATAACACACACTTCAGCTGTAACTTTTTTGGTTTGTTTGGGTTTTTTCCTGTGCAAATTCAGTTTGTGTTTAGCTTTTACAGCTATTGTTTCACATAATTCAGCAAAACCTACCAGTTAGATATTCCAGCACAGCAGCCATGTACACAGGAGCACCAACACCAATTCTGTACTTGGGGTGGCCTTTCTTAATGTACCGGAGCATTCTTCCAACAGGGAATATGACCCCAGCCTTGGCAGAGCGGGAAGTCTTGGTTGACTTCTTCTTTCCACCCCTGCTGGACATCTTGTCTGTATCAGGTCTGAAACAGCACTCTACATTTAGGAAGAAAAAAAAAAAGGAACAAATGATAAAAGGTTATTAATAAGGACTGATACTATAAGACCACACACTGAACTCAGCATTTCAGCATTTTGGGGCAGGCAATGATTAGAGTGTCTGAAACATACAGACAAGTTGCCTTTTTAGAGTATATACAACAAGAACCTAAAATAATTTCCCACACAATGTTTACTTCCCATTGTAATTTGGCACCATTTTATACAGAAAAAACATAAAACAAGTTATTTCCTAAAAATCTACTTTCCTAACAGATTAAACCCAATAGCACTAATGGAGCAAAGGTGCTAAGTACCAGATTTAAAATAGAACTTTTGCATTGAAGCAGAGGATGTTTTCTGTGAGAAGACTGACACAACCCCCGATCTCCACGAAAACCTTTTGAAAGGGCATTTGAACAGCTGTAGTAGGGCAGTTATGTTCATGCATAATTTCATTCCAAACTAGGAGAAACTGTATCCACTAAAGCTTTCATAAAGTGTATTCACCTCCTTTAAAAAAACTCGATTTTCCAGACGTGTGAGAATTGACAGAACAAAGGCCTGGATGGCAAAATACATCTCCTGTACAGTAAATGCTCTATTTTTAGGAAGATCTGAAATGACTCTCCTGAGATTTGAATCTACTGAAACTCAGCCATCTCCACACTGAAGACCATATTGCTTCATCTTTTCCTCCAGGAATCTGAGTATCTTCTATCTGCCACCTTTCCCTAACAGCACAGTGATCTGAACACCCAGCACGTATCTGACAACCATATCTCAGTTTATCTCACTAAGGGAACCTACTGCTGATACAGCTGTCAAACATATTCTGTCCTCTCTTTGATTTCTGCTCAGGCTGTTAAATAGAAACTGACAAATCCAAAGAGGTGGAGGGTTCACAGGCTCTCAAGGTCTTTGAAGGTTTAGGCAACTCACTAGGTTTTGAAATTACCTCAGAGGAAAGGAGACAGTGCCCATCTCCCCATCTCTCCCCTCCCTCACATCTGAACTCTAGGGAAACCAGAGGAATGCATCAGTGATACACACACACACACCTCTGTGCATCCGCCTTCTTCCCTTGCTGCACAAATCCTACCTAACACACTTGCAAATTCACTGATGTGTTTATACACTCCACAATGAACCCTCCTTTAATCCTGCTTTCCCATCACACCATTTCTCTACTTCCCCTACTTTTTGCTTGTTTATTCTGAATTCTCTCCTTACCCTTATGAACCTAACTGTATGCCCCACATGCCTGAATCCCCAACAGAGTGATCTCAGAATTAGGCATAACAGGTTCATCAATCCCACTTCTAGGTTTTGCAATTTCTATTGTGTGCTGACACACCCTGCAGTCCTTCAATTCTCAATGAGTCAATAAGATTCAGGCTACATAACTGCCAAAGACAGACCAGTCAGGATAGCTAAAGGAACACAACTATCTGAGGTTTCTTTTCCTTTCCACTTCCACATTCCGTTCATCAGAATCTACACCTGCATAGCACATCAAGTACATTAAATGCAATGGGTTTACTGTTTTTTAAAGCTAAATAAAACAATCCCATCTTCATAGATCAGATGAAAGTCACACTACATTTAGGAAACTCATGTCCAGAAACAGATAGGAATCTTTGGGAAGGGGAAGCCATCAAAAGGGCTTCTTCTCCTTTCATGTGCTGTGGACTCAGCTCTGTAACAACCATTAATCTGTGAAGAAGAGGACAAAAGCCAATTCTCTTGCCTTGAGAAATGACTCAAATGCAGCTCACCAATGATTTTAAAAATATCCATTTAATTGCATTTTCTCATCAAGTTAGCTCTTAGTTAGCAGAAAGGCTGGGTGGAGCTTTGACTTGTCTGTAGACCTTCTGCCAGGAATTATTTTCATATTTCATAATCCATTTTCATCAACAGTACTAGGGATGTTTAACCTCAAATGTTAAGAGGTTCATTGAATCAAACACAACAGAAAGGGGCATAAGAAATATCTGTGCTGCCTTGCAATATATTTGGTTTATAACTGAGAGGTCAATGATGAAAAACATAATTTTTCTAGAGAAAGCCTGCAAGCCTTAAGCAGTAAACTTTTATTAATCATTTACTGTGGTTATGGGATATGAGAACAGCAGGAAGAAAATAAGGAAATCCTTACAACCTAACGTTTTCTTTCTTTGGGATAGTGTCATCTTAGCTATCAGCTGCTCTAACATTTGCAGCAAAGCATTAGTAAAGTAGGTAGTAATACAGAATAACATCAATCCATATGTAAAATGGTATCTTTTTTTTTCTTTCATAAGCTTATTTTATAACCTCTGCAAATTCTACAGGTAATTTCTCTCTTTATTTTATGCACTTGGTCACATTACTCACATTAATATTTAGGATACCCTGGACCTATCTTGACAATTCACCTGATCCCCTTATATGGAGGATTAAAGACCCTTCTAAGCTGTAAGTTTATTTCTGAGGAGAAACTTTACTTGAATCTGAAAGGTGCTGGTGCACACCTGGTTGCAAAATGAATAAACCAAGTACTTCTGAAACTTTTAGTACTAAAGGTGAAATGTGATGCAGATGAATTCAGACCTTCCCATCTCAAGGATCCCATTCCTTCATGTAGTGAATCACTGGATGTTCAGATTGTTTAGATGTTGGAGGTGGAGGGAGGAAAACTTCAATTAGGTTCCAAGTACCACTTTTACTGTTACCAACCACATAATTTGGAAGGTGAAAGTGAGAGCCTGGCATGGAAACCTTTTTCAGAGCTTAATTGTGTATTCAGGATCACTACTTTGCAGAACCTGTTTGTCCTGCCTTTGAGCTGCAGGATGGCCCAACGAACTCTCAAATGTCTCTTCCCTATTTCTAGTTCTCCACTTAAAAAGGGAAGGGAAAGAAATTTCACTTGCAAAAGCAACAAGAAAATATATTGAGGTGAAATGCAAAGAGTATGGCAACAGATCAAAAACCAAAGAAAGCTGTGTGCCTTACATGTTCCAAAATGGTTTATCTTTGTAACACCAGAAACTCTGGAATGCTGCCAACACTAATGAACCAGAGCTGTTTGCTGAGTCACTGGGAGCCCACAGATCAGAGAGGCACCGAAGGCAACCTTATCACACTCATCATAGCTCAGACAAGATTTGAGCAGTATAATAAAGGTAAGTAAATATATTTTTCAATAAATCACAGTCAATGGACCAGTACGTTCCCTTCCTTCTTCTGCCCTGCTTTTGCAATGGAATTATTGAGAACTTTACCAAATACATTGCAAAGTCTCTGAAGATTTGACAATAAAATGATTTTGTTTCAATGTGAGAGTTCACACAATTATCACTGTAATAATCAGGGGATATCACTGAGGAGTCATGTATCTAAGTTCACCTTTGACTCCAATCAAATTTAACACTATCTTCTTCAGTGGTTCTGCTGTGCTGGGACACGGATTGCTCTAGATATAGAATTTAGCACTTGATTCACAGCCCTTTGAAACTCCTTAAAGACTATGGCAAGATTCACACCGCTTTCTAAGATCTCCAAATGCATAAACAAGACCTGATGGTGTATTAATTGGGTCACAGCAAAGATTCAAGCTACAAGGCTCGTCTGCTGTCACGTCTTTGTGAGCCAGAAATACATTTCCTAAGAAACAACCTTAAGGTGTAACGATGAAATCAGCATAATTAATATTTTTCTCTTTGAAATTGGAGTAAGTCTGGTTGGCCATATTTGTCTGTATGAAGACAGATACTCTGATGAACCACACTTTCAAATACCATCTTCCTCAAATGCACATGGGCATCTGTTTCTTCTGAAAGGTTTAACATCACGTAATTCTTAAAGCACAGCCTGAACATCCTGGTAAAGTGATACCCAAATTCTAAATACCAGCACTTCATTAGTTCAGTTGGTCTGACACTTTGATCAAGCAGCACTAATAAACTCAGTCTGCTATTAACAGTTTTCGGGTACTGGTTCTTAATGACTAAACAAATTACTATGAATCTCACTGCTGTCAGACAGAGGCTGTTGTGATCATGGGCTTACACTGGTGTATTAACTGCACTCAGCAAAGAGATGATTCAATTTAGATCTGCATCATCCTATCAGTAAGTAGTGGAATCCAGGAGATCATTACTACAATAGGAAAAATACTAAGATGTAGTAATTATTTTTCTTTTCTTTCAGTACAAAGACTAAGCTGGAAAGTTCATTTTTGTATCACAAGAGATTAACTACAATACTACTTTCTTTTCATTGTTTCAAAAGATTAACAACGTAACTGCTGCCATTCTCTCTTAAATCTATTTATGTCCCATAATAATAATAGCCACTCTCTGAACTCTTGCTGAAAAGGTGCATTTGACTTTGCTGTGACAATGAATTTGCTCTGTTCTTAGCTAATCAGAAGCTACTCTGGCATATTTATAAAATAGTATAGAACAATCTCTAACAATATTTGCCTGGCACAACAGTGTCTCTGCCAGGGACTGTGGTTTCTAGGTAAAACAGTACTAAAAAGAGTCAATCACTCAGTTATCATCTGATGTGATGTGATTTCAAACTTTAGCTCAAGTTCTTTATCAAAGCAGTAACGCTTTGATAGAAATAGACGGAAGAGTGAAACCAGTCGTAAAACAGTTATTCCAAAACTCCATTAACTTCTCATCTGAGAAGGTAGCAGCATATATTTATTTTCATTTGGAAAACCAAGAGAACGCTTCCCATCTAGGAATGAACCATAGGTGTTCTCTCTGTTGAAGATTAAGACAATTAAAATTCCTATAGCAGTAACATAAAGGATGGGAAAAAGAGAAATAACGTTTTCACAAAATCTGTGTGCTAAACAAAATACTCTTGCACAATTGTATTCAACTGGCAGAAGTTCCTCCCTCCCACAGTGGGTCTGAAACACCAAAACAAATACCCCTTAATGTGCAAACCTCAACTAAGAACAGTGCTGGGAGTGTGACAAGAGTTTCTGCTGGGCATCCTGCCACCAATAGTTAGGAAAACGTAAATACAATTGTCTTCACTGACCACTGCTGGGAGAACTGCCCTGAAATAACCATTTATGCATTATAGGTTTTTTGTGTACTAGATAGAAAGCATAAAAATTTATAGAGGACCTTAAGTCACTGGACTATTTATGAATTCAATGCTGAAAAACTGTTTTAAATAACATTTTGAAAACAACTTTGTCTCTTGACATTTTTGTAAGAAAATAAAAACATAATAAAGAATTCATGTGGATGCTTCCAAGGCAAAATTCAGATGCAGAACAAAACTTAAAATAGATATACTGCTGAGAGAAGGGATTGCAAGAACTTGACCCATCAAGGAGGTCATGAATGGTCTGATTCTTGCATCACTCCCGGAACAAGGACCATGAGCTGAATTCTGACTATCCTGTCTTTAGAATGGGCCTGGGTAAGGAACTACAGCTTCTTTATGTGTTCACAGCATCTTTCCCTACCAAGCAGGCTAGACAGCACTGCAGTCTTTCCACAAGCACTGCATTTTTCTTTTCCAATTTTACCTCTTGAGATGACAAAACCTAATGCTCAGCACTACCCAAAGGGCCAACATTTCCTCTCCCAATGGAGGATCTATCTGGAGGCTTTTCCCTTCTCTTGTGGCATCAGTTCCAGATCCCTGCTCCTTTATCCCTACTTCATAACCTTGCTGGGGAAGGACTACCTTTTCTGTGGAATAGACAGCAGGCCTCGATCCTAGCTGACAGAGTTGCACAAAAATACTTCTGCACTTCTCTGAGAGCAAAGGTTCATGACTGTTCTTTCAGAGTGCGATTATATCACCTACCTTATCAAGAGAGTATCTTTTATCAAACCTCATTGCTATGTATTGGCAGAACTAGGTAACTCCTAAGAACAAATTCAAACACACTGGTTTCTTTTAAGACTCAGCTTGCAGTGGTAGACTTCTCTTTTTCCTCATGCTGATCTACAAAAAAAGCAGTGCTTAAGCACTTTCCTCACTTTACTGTCATTAAGCCAAACTCTAGTCTTGCCACTGGTTTTTAGATCAGTTATGGCTTAATCTACACTGTCAACATTTGGCTTTACTGGCAATCAGAAGGGTACAGCACAAAGAGCAAAGCAAAGTTGCTCTTTAGAAACCCATAAGGCCTAGATTTCAGTGCGAAGGGTTATGAAACATAATGCAACACAACAACCTAAAACCATCACTAAGTAAACAGTGTAATTCCTTTCTTTCACAACACTTATGGAAAATATTCCCAAACACACCGGGTAGTTTTCTAGGGACTACTTTGCAAAATCTTTCATACCCAACTGCATTAAAACATAGTTTTCAAAGCAACTGTAGTTGTCCTGTTTCAACATAAGTCTTTCAACTCTGGGCTGTCTCTGAGAATCCAGGTACTGTACTTATTAATAACACTCTTGCTCCTTTGCCCATTTATTTCTTTTACTCTTCAGAATGGGGGAGGCAGTGGATCTGCCAAGTTCTCTACAGACCTGTTGCTAAGTGACAGCCACACAGTCTTGGGGAAAAAAAATCGCTGTTCACTTGAATGGTCAAAGGATAAATAACAAGTTTCATCCAACTATATTTCAACAAGTCTCCTTTCATCTCTACAAATGAAGCAACCTTAGCTTTACACCACTCTGCCTTCACAGGAGCTAGTTCCAACTGCTGGCTTCAGACACAATTTTATGGGCCTTCTACAATTTACTTTTAGAGACTAAAGAAAAAAAGAAAAGGATTACAGGGAGACGCAAATGACAGAAAGAGTCTGTTGCCCTCTGTGTCTCCTACACGCACAAACACGTCAGCCTCGACTCTCAGTCCCAGCGCTCCTGTGCTGGAGCCGGTGCGGAGCCCCAGGAACCTGCATTCACCTGCAGTCCCCTCGGAGGAACACCCACACCCAGACAGTCCCTATGGGCTGCTCACATCCTGCAGGCAGACATACCGCAGCCTCTACAAGAAGTGACACTCCTAAAAGAATAAGGAGCCCCGTTTCCAGACAAACATTTATTTTCACTGCTCTCGGAAGCCTCTGCTTACGGTTTAAAATACATCATTCGGCTTTTTAAAAATTAAGTCGCTCACACGACGCAGGTAACTTTTACACCACGGGTTCTTCATCCCGAAGTGTAACACACGGAAAACGCGTCCCGCTGTTTTATGGATTGTGTTTTTCGCAGTCACCCTCGATTATCCTCCCCTGCTCCGCGACCCGCAGTGGGAACGACGAGGACGGAGCCCGTCCGTGCGTGGAACAGCAGGGACGTGGGGGACGGCGGCTGCACACCCCCGGCCGCTCCTGCACCCCCGCCGGGCTCCTTCCAGCCCCACACCGTCATTCCATAGAGGATTCCATGGAAATACAGCCCCGCTGCCACCATTTCGCGGGGCGCGGGTGGCTCTCCCGGCTTCACCCAAAGCACAGCAAGAAGCAGCTGAATTGACTCCCGGTTTCCACCAGAGGAGGGGACCGGCACCCCTCCGTCCCAAGGCGCGCCCGGCCGGCTCGAGGCCCCCCCACCGCCGCCGGGTGTCACCGAGCCGCGACAGAGCCCCCCGCGCCCCCTCCTTCCCGCAGGGCGTGTGGACCACGGCGGCGACTTACAGCGCGGGCAAGATGTCTCCGGTGGGCCGGCGGCGGCCTCGCTCCCGTCCCCGCAGCCGTCCCCGCTGCTGCTCCCGCTGCTCCGCTCCGCCCGCGGGGCCACCGGGATCGGCTGGACGGGCTGGCGGAGCTCCCACAATGCCCCGCGCGCCCGCGCGTCACATCCACCGCCCGCCCCTGACGGCGGGGCTGCCTCACGATCCCGCACGATCCCGTACGATCCGTTGCTCTCCTCATGGTTTTCTAAAGGGCTCCCCACGATCTACTTACAATCCTTCACGATCCACTGACGGATCCTCTTGCAGCTGGGCCACCGGATCCCGGAGGTTCCCAGGGGCCCTCCTGCCTCTCTTCCCGCCCGCACGGGCCCCAGGCGGCAGCTGGCCCGGCCCGGCTGTTGAAAAGCCCGGTCCCTGCGTGGGGCTGGGCTTTGGCACCGCGGCCTCCGCAGCTGCTGCCGGCCCAGCCATTGTGTACAAACGTGTCTGCTCCCAAATTTTCAGGACGGGGAGGTCAGAGCGAGGGGTTCGCGTTGTGCTCTTCCGAAGAATGAAGTTCATAGAGGGAGGAGAATGAGCAGCTGGATTGTTCTGTGAAGGGCACGCTGTTTTTTCCTCGTGCTATACAAAAATGGCTCGGTGCCATTTTACCGAGGCCCCAGATGGAGCCTTTGGGAGGCTTTTGTGCATGGGCCACACGGATGTCCTTGAGCTCACCTTGCCATGTTGGGAGCTCTGGGTTGCCACTGCCCCTTGTCCCCAAGCCCTGTGCCAGACTGAGGGTTCAGTCCTTTTCCACCTCTCCTGCCTCCCCCAGTTGACTCACCCACTGGCTGCCAGTGGAAAAGAGGAGCTGCCACAGCGGATCTTGGCTGCAGGACAGACAAGTCACAACAGACTGCCACTCTTTTTACAATGGTGGGACTAGAAGCAGCTGGAGTTTGGAGTCCTGGAAGATTTCTGGCTTGTTAATGCTCCCAGACTCTTGTGCCACTGCCATTTAAATGGAGCATCCTGTTTCTTCAGTACCCAAAGCAGAGTGCCAGCCCATAGCCTCCTCCTCAATGTCCCTTGCTGTTCTTTCATGAGTAGAACTGTACCAGGTTACAAGTGGCATAATACCATTACTACTAGATGACAAGAAGTTTCTCTCCTGCTCTTCTCATCAACGATTCTGAGCTCCAGCTCTCCTTATTTTGCTGAGTATCAGCCTATCATGGCAGGGCCTTTGTCATACAAAATAAAAAACAGAAATGAAGAAGGGGTTTAAAAAAAAAGAAAAATCAAGGGAGTGGGGACTGCCTATGTAAAATGTGTGGCTAGTCTGAGAAATATCCCTTCAAAACGTGTTTCAGGCATCATAATTGTGATGCTCTCATCTATCTAAATGGCCAGAGCTGGTCTGCTTTTTAACATAGATAAACTCTGTGTCTCCCGTGAGACATCGGTGCACCACACAGTCAAATGCAGCCTAATTCTGACTGCCCTCCTGAGTGCTAATTGTACCCTGCACGCCGTGCAGTGGGGCAGTTTTGCCTAACAGAGGCTCCCTGCTGGTTAAGTACCCTATAGTCCCTGATTGCCCTTAACCCAGGGGTATGGATACAGTCCTTACTAGGCCATCTGCCATGGCTCTTACGCAGCTGAGGACACACTCTGCTTTCGCTGTGTTCCTATCCACACACATCATCTCCTTCCCACCTCCTCTTCCTCCTCCACATTGCCCCACTCTCTTTTTCCCTGCTGGTAGTGCTGCCCACACAAGAACCTTTTCCGTGGGCTGTGCAGAGTACCCAACAGAACTGGTCCTCCAGTGCTTGGCACTCTTCACACTGTTTTCCTGCCACCCACGCAAGCTTTACTTAAATAAAACAAATCCAACAAAACAAAAACCAAACCCAAACCACAAAAGCAACCCTCCCCCAGATACCTCTGTTGATATGAGCAGCAAAGGCCCATGTAAAATTAAAGAATGCACAACGTGGTCTAATGGGACTGATGGAAGGCTGCAAGGGAAGGGAGTTGTGGGTTGTAACTATATGGTCTTTAAGGTCCCTTACAACCCAGAGGTCGTTTTCTATGCTCTTCTACTATCATTGTTCATTTTGTCTGGTTTGAAGGGGAGTCTATGGATTTTATGCTTTTGAAGAAAGCCTTCAAAACTTTCAATTTTAACTTTCAAATCCTTCTCAGTTGGTGAGCATTTCTGGAGTGGGAGCTGCCTGACTTTGCAGAGGGCCTGAAAAATTCGTCCATGGAATAGGATGCTAGCATGAAGACTGCTGTTGATAATCTGTAATATTAGCATTGACTGGCTCACCTCCCACCAAAACACAGATTTATCATATTGAACATCTGCTGGGTCTACAAAGAGTGCCCATTTTGAAAGCACACAATGTGTCATGGCTGTTTAGAAGTTTCTACCAAAGCCTGTGAGACTACACTACATGAACTACCTCACTAAAACAAACCTTGGCTAAGGTTTTGTTCTCTTTGGCAGTTGTGATGTATTTATTTATATATAGAATGATAAAAAGCACCTTTCCAGCATTCCACTGTCTTTATTTCTAATATAAACAGTTCATATTCTTACATTTATTTACTCTAATTTTATTTTGACACTCTGATTCTATAATCAAGTCTAACAACCTCAAGGGACTATTTGCAGAAGAAAGTTCTGAGTGATTGAGAATACAAACACTTAACTTGTTTATGCAGCAGAGATGGTGGAGAAGGAAATATCACCTGGGAGGGGGCAGGGCGGTGTGGGAAGGGCTGTGGATGAGGGTAATCCTCTTAAACTTAGATAAGCATTTTCACTTTGGGATAGCTATCCTGATTCTAAATGCGTCACCTCTTTTGTCACTGGTATTTGCTGTTGTGTGTTTATTGGCTACTGAGAGTGCATGTCCTAGGTTACTGCAGGTTGCTGAAATATTCCTTCAGAATGTTGTGTGCCTAACCAGCAGATCCCTACTGTTGTCCTTCAACCTTCACATGCTCAAAAGGAAGTACAGATTCCTCAGACATGCCCTGCTTCTCAGAAGGGGTTATCTGAACCTCCTTTGGCTGCTCAGCCTCCTTTCTCTTTGCAGACCATGTGACTAATCCATGCTTCTTAACTTCAGGTTACAGTGACACAGATAACTATACCTGTGCTGTGCATCATGCTAGTGACATTCTTGCCTTCACCATCAGAGGGGCACAGTGACCTCGTCCCAAATCTGCTCAGTGCTCGTCATGCTCCTAATGTGACCCACAGACCTACTGCCTGTCCCAGGGGAGTATTAGCTGCGACTTCCAGAGGGCTGACCCTGGCCTTCCAGCAGATTGCTGTAATCCTCTGGTGTGGAATAACGCACCACAGGACTTGAATGTGTGTGGGCCGGGCCTTTGGCTTTCACTTCACTCTATTTTCCAGCCACTCTGCAGATACTCAGCCTCACTGTTATTCAAAATTAGCCCATCAAGATCAGGAAGTTTTGCAACTAAGGTTGCCCACAAACTGGTGCTGGAAGCATGGCGTGCTTGATACCTGTTTGGTTCAGGGTCAGAGCCGTTGATCTTAATGATCCCATTTTATCTCCATTATCTAGACGACCAGAGAATTGCAGTTTGGTCTCAGCACAGTTCAAAACCTGACAGCTGACTGTTGAACTGAGCTGCTGTTTTACACTCAGCCATTCTTTATCTGCCACAGGTGAACAGGATTAATTCCATTTTCAAACAGTCAATCTTTGCTTTGACATCCAAGTCATGACAATTGGGATATCTTCCCTCTTCAGAACATTTCCTCCTGCCTTGACATTGCTGAGGCACTGGTGACTATTAATTGCCAGGCGTGTTGTTCTGTAGCAGAAGTGCTGACTGCTGCTTATATGTTATGGTGAGATTAATACTTCCAGGGCACAAAAAGTGGATGTCTGGGATTTCTTTCTCAGGCTGGTAGACAGATAAGTTAGTACCAATAATTTACTTTGTTCCAAATCTTTCTAGGCAGGCAACCTCTTATTATTTTCCCCAAGATGATATTTGTGCAACTTTTTCAAACGTATGCCATTTGTCGTTGCTTTCTTCTAGAAAAATGTCAGTTATGGATTTTTTTTATCAATGTTTATACCCACTGTCAGAAAATGTTTAATTGCTTTCAAAATACTTTAAATAAAATGTCACTTTTTAAAAAAGAAGGCAAACATCTTAAATTTTTAAGATAGAAAATGAGAGTCACTCTGATAACTGCACCTTTTTAACCCAGATCAGGAAGTAATTCATACAGTTAATGGATGCTGGGACAAAAGAAAAAGCCAAAGTTTGTAAAATCATTATTAATCTGTAGATTAGGGATAATATTAACCTGCAATAAATGCATTTCAAAACCTGCTTCTTCTAATAGAGTCTAAGTGCTTTTTGATTTATAAAACCAATAGCCCAACAGCAGTATGACACAGGGGCATCAGGAAACATAAATGCCTCTTTCCCAGCAATATGGAAGAAGTGTGCTTTGAAACAAGCCCGATGCACCCTGGAGCACCCAGGGAACAGGCGCACTTGTCTGTTCCTCCTGTGCTCACAGCTGCTCCCAACATAACCTGACTCCCAGGCTGTCCTTTGAGCAGATTTCATTCCTTTCTGGTATTCAAAATGGCCTCTTGCATTGCTACATTTTTAATGTCAAGTGGCAGGGGAAAGTTCCGTGTTATTGTGCAAAGAAAATATTAAATCCAAGAGCTCTGATTTATATTATTAAGGCAAATAATTCAAAATTATTTCATATGATAATCAGCTCAGTGGTTCCTGGTAGCTGGTGTAAAGCTTGGCAGAGAGTAATGTAGTAATAACTCACATTTCTTATATTTAGTTATTAGGTCCTGTTTCTCCACTACATTAATTTTCCATGTAAGCAATAGCTGTACTTGCCAGAGGGATTTTATATAATTGCAGATGGTAGGAGACGTAGTTGGTAATTGCAGAAATGCAGAGGGAGATGTCCAGGAGATGATCTTCTATTAAGATGTGGCCGTTGCTATGGAATACTTTCCTAGCTGCTGTTCTGCATGGGATTGCTATGATGCATCATTTCATATAAGAGGTTATTTTTAAAGCAGACCCATTTCTTTGCCTGCAAAAGCAAAATCAGATCACCTCTCTGAGGAATATTAATTAAAAAAGCTCCTGTGCTGGACAGCAGACATTATATAGAATATGGTTCATGAAGGAGGCAAGAGAATTAGAGTCCACCATAATACCAGGCAGCAATGAAATCAGGTACTTTCACATCCATCTCATGAGACAAACCCTACTCCTTAAATTAAACAAAAGTTCTCATGCAGATGTGAAGATCATTGGCTGTCTTAGCAAACCATAGGTTACCAGAGGGTGATGTCGTCAGTTTAACCTGAGCTTCATAAATTCATTATATCAGATACAGCCCGTCATTCCTTCTGTTTATTTTGAAGTATGTTCTCTGTGTGGAGGAACAGAATGAGGAAGTGATGGTGCCAGCTATTTGTGATGGACACAGAAATATGTTTATGTCAAAAGTGCCAAGTGATGTGGTCAGCCTGGCTTTTGCTGAAGGATCCAAAGAGCGCTGGGAATGCAGCATCTGTTTGATTGCTTTGTAAGAACAGTTTCCATCTCCATTTCCCTGTAGGAATCATAGAATTACAGAATTGTTTGTGTTGGAAGGAACCTGAAAGCTCATCTCGTTCCAACCCTCAAAATCCCATCCAGTCCAGATGAACACTTCCATGGATGGAGCAATCCCAGCTCCTATGGGCAACCTATGCCATGGCCTCACCAACCTAGCAGGGAAAAATTTCCTCCTAACATCCAATCTAAGTCTCCCCTCTTTTAGTTTAAAATCATTCTCCCTTGTCTATTACTAGGGATAGGACATCTGCCTTTGCAATAAGTTTCTATCCATATTTTATAAGCTCCCTTTAAGTGCTGAGAGTCCACAATGTGGTCTCCCTGGAGCCTTCTCTTCTCCAGGTTAAACACCCCCAGCTCTCTCAGCCTGTCTCTGTAGCAGAGATGCTCCAGCCCTCTGAACATCCTCATGGGCTCCTTTGGACAGGTTAAGAAAACAGTCAGGAATTGTAAATTCAGTAATGCTGACTCAAAAAAAAACATATGGCAGGACGATAGAAAAATTTAATTCAGTAGTAAACATGACTGACAAGTTCTGGTGAATGCTTTGCTCATTTTAAAAATCTACATATTGTGAACTGTCTGTGCCGTTGCTGGAGCACATTAAGTTTTTCCCATGACATGGGCAGAAAAAACTTTAAAATGATGAAGAAACAAAGCAACATCTCCCTCTATGGGAATCACCTGTACTGCAGCCCCAGGCTCTGGGCAGCTGAAATCTCCTGCAGTGCTGCCTTACCTGTCTGGCCAAGCCTCTGCTGCTCCTTCTAGTTCCAGACAGGTTGGGTGGGCTGATGGGGTGCAGATACTGAGGATATGAACAGTAACTATTTCTAACTAAAGTCTTGGTTTCTTGATAGCTACTCAGAACCTGTGCTTTTAGAGTGTTTACACATGTTAATGAGAAACTCTATGATTATTGCTGCGTTTTGCCTTTTTTTTTTTTTTCCTAACAGTCTTTGCACTATGGTTGTCCTCACATGTGCTGCTTTTGAAGGGGTAAGCAGCATCAAGCTAACAGGGTGTTACCAGCTGAACAGGTTCATCCTTCTGTCATGTTTAGATTCTGTCACTAGGCACAATAAGAATCAGCAGGTGCCTATAACATATATATTCTTTTGCATGTGTGTTTACATAAAGCCCGACAATTCATGTCAGGATATGTTATTATCTTCTACTTTCTTCTTGCTAATTCATCTGATGACGTTTTTATCCATAAAAAAATGGCCTGTGGAAAGCACTGGGGTGAGTATCAGTGAGAAATGGGCCAGGGTATTTGTTTGGAAGTGCTTAGAGGGTCATTCTGAAGCTTGTGGATTATCCAGGCAAGCAGAATGAGTCTCAAGTGTCAGCTGACCTGCCCCACAAATTGAGCTACGGAAAGTAAAACATTCTCTGGGTGATAGTTGTGGTGAATACTTTCCAAACAATTCATACAATATGAATACAGTCACACAAACTGTTTATTGGATAATAAATTAATATGAAATATGAATATGAAACAAAATTAATGTCTTTTATGCACTGTTTTGGAAAGAGAATAGTCAGAGTTTGATGACTTCCTGATTGTACTGATTATTGTTGATAACCCTCATAACTTGGAAATATGCCTCTTAAATTAATTTTTGATTTACCTGTATGCCGTGCACTGAATTCTCAGAGGTTTCTGTCTCATGAGTACTGCAACATTTTTCTAGAGTCTGGCTAGTTTTAAGAAAATAGAAGTTATGTGGGTTTATGGTTAATTACCCTTATCACACATGGAAAAATTTACTAATGCCCAACATTTTTCCTGAATGCACCCCATATTCTTAAACTGCTCTATAGATTGTTTTTCCACTAAAGCTGACTTTTGGTTACTAAAATAAAAAAGGAAAACAAACCCCTGATATTCTTTCAATGTATGGTTTTGTAAAAACACAGGCATATAGGAGTCCCAATGGAATTAAATGTGAACTCTCTGCACAAATCCCTCATTGTCACATGTGTGCATTGTGTTCTCTGTGTGTATGTGTGTGCAGCCAGTTTTCTACAGTTACTTGAAATATCTCTCTGGAAACTGGATAGGGGAAACAAAACATCTGGTCACTCAAACCCCTATTTCAAACCTTCTTCATGAAATACATTCCCTTTTTTACAACTGAGAGGACATTTGTTGCTTCTCCTTAGACCCATTTGCGTTTCAGAATATTTCAAGGTTATTTTTGCCAACGTGTTCAAATGCGATTAGTGATTTTGCAAATCAGATCTTTTAGACATGTTTCTATTAAACAGAGCTATAGAGATCATTAATCACTTTAGAAAGTCTTGCCTGGTATTTTTCGTAATGGGATGTATCATAGATCTTTCTTAAGCCCCTTAGCACTGGAAGGGGAGCATCCTTAAGCCCCTTTACCATCTGTATGTGCAGACATGATGCCATTAAGGAGCTCAGCCAGCAGGTGGAGTTTAAATTGCATTTAAACAGCAGTTTTAGACTGGGATTAAGGTTCATCTGAAACTGTGCTACTGGAAATACCTCTTATGGACACTTCTGGAAGAGCATTGGGTCAATAAAGTTTTGTCATCTGTCAGACTGTTTATGTGTAGACCACATCGCTGCTGCAAAGGTGGCAATCGGCACCTTTTATTGGTGCAAGTTTATTAACTTCCTCGCTTTAAAATTGAAGTAATGTGAAAGAGTGCTAAATAGTTGTCATTATGTGTAAATAAAGAAAAAAAAAGTCATCTGTCATTTTTATGTGTACCTGAACAGACATGAGGAGAGAAGGAGCATTCAGATGAACTGAATTCCCTGTTCAAACTGTTTTATTTTTTTGTCTTAATGGCAAAAAGTAGGATTAGGATAAAATCAGTTTAGGATTTGATGGCAGTGCTTCTCTAGAAGCTGCATTAAGCACTGAAAGAGATGGAAGGGTCAAGAAGTATCTGACAAAAATCATAACACTGCACTAGTAGCAATGGGAGGTAGATGAGAGCAAGGTTTATTGCATCTGTCACTGAGCTTTATTATGAACCTAATGCTGAACAACAGCCAAAGCAAGAGAGACTGGAGCTGGCCAACCCTTCTGAGCAGGATATGGCTGTGGCTGGCATCTGCCTGGGAATGCAGCCAGGCTCCAAGGCTTATACCTCAATCTTAGAGATGAACTGTGTGGTCTGGCATCACTTTATCTTGCACTGTAAGTTCTGGTTTGAGGTTAAAGACAGGAACTCCTTAGTAAATGCTGCTATGATAAGCTGCTCTGTTCTGGAGGCAGCTTTTGCTGTTATCCAGGAGTCAGTGTAAGAGCTGTGTAAGACTGTGAAGAAAAACAATGACGCTATTTTCTTTGGTTAACAGAGATATAAGTGGTGCTGGCATCCAGGGAAGACCTTATGCCACAATTTTTAGGGAAAAAAAAATTGTTACACTGTGCTGTGGTGATTTAAATGTGAAATGTTGCATCCTTTTGGCCAGGAATGATTTGCAGAACCTCACGTAAATGGAGTCCATAAAATCTAGAGTCCTACTGGACACAAATCAGGCAGGAACATGCAGAGAGGAAAAGGAAAGCAAACCAGATGGGCAGATCAGGGACTGCCAGGTTACCTTGACTTCCTCTGAGCTATGCAGGAGAAGAAAGAGAATTGGCAGCCATTGAAATCACATGATGACAGAACTCGACTGCTGCAGAGACAATGAGAATTACAGGCAAAACACTGAAGCCCATTTTACAGACTGAAATTTCAGTTGTGGAGGCTGCAGAAAAACTACTTTCATCTAAACCAGTTCTGTCCTGAACTAGTGACACTGAACCTGTCACAAAGGACTCACAGGAGAGGTGCAAAGCACCACAAAAATCATGTTCAAAGCAGATGACACAGGCTGAAAAAACCTTCTAGAAAATGTCCAGACGTTTGAAAGCATTGAAATGTTTTTCAGATCCTTGCATCTGAAAATGTGCTTGTACTCTCAAATCAGTCAGCAGAACAGGAGCTATAAAACAAACATCTCAGCACCCATAACGGATGCAGCACTAGGGAGCAGATGGACAAACTGCACTAGACCAAAGTAGCATTAAACAAAGCCAGAGCCAGAATTTACTACCAAATACCCTGAATTCGGTGAATACATTTCACCTGGCAAAAAGAAGAATTTTCTCCTTACTAAGTGCCAAAAAAAAAAAAAAAAAAGAAAAGTTGGCAACGGGTGCTGGAGAAGGGGAGCGGCTGTGGCCACGGGGCTGTCATAAATAACACCGGGAAGCGTTCCAGGGGGCAGGTCATCCCTGCCTGGGTGGGCTCAGACAGCCAGCCCTGCCTTATTCCTGCTGTCTCGCCAACTGCAAAAATTAACTGTGTTTTGCTTGCCACCTTAGAAAACCTCAGCAATCCAAAGGCCTTGATGGTGTGCTTTCTGCCATAGCAGAAGGCTGATTCTGCTGATCTAAGGATATGTTCCAGTGCTGGGTCTCGTGTTTCAGTTTCACATCATCACCCTCTCATGGCTCACCAGGAGGCAATGCTGAATCAGCAGCTCACTCCACAAAGACTTTTTAAAGAAAGCTACAAAAAGCAAAGAAAATACATGGCATTCCACCCTTGAAATGAGATGCTATAAACAGGCTTTCCAGCCTCCTGCTGCAATGCTTCATGCCTGATGTCAGCATACTTGTGTACTTTGGTGCTTACAGTCCCAACATCGTGTTGGCTGCCAGGATGGAAGGGAGTTACAGACATGAGGGAAGAAAAATGTGCAAAGAATGAAGACTGAGCTACTGGCAAGCTATAAACCTCCCTAAACTAGAAGTGGAAAATTCTGGCAAGATCAGGCTATTTCTTTTTTAATTATATAAACTCTTCTCATATTTCTGTTGGACTCGATGATCTTAATGGTCTTTTCCAACCTAAACCATTCTAGATTATTTTTCTTTCCATGATTTCTAAACAAAATCTATCTGCCAGTGTAATAGGGTATGAGGTCAATGGGATGCACTTGAAATCAGATGGGATTCCACAAATAATATGCTGCTTGGATTCCCACATATTAACTGCAGTATTTCCAGCACAATGATTTTTATTTCAGACATCAAAAGAAATGAACTAGCATGAAAAAAAAAAAAAAAGAGAGAGAAGTAAAGGATTCAAAGTCAAGGACAGTAAATTGCTGTACAAGATAAAAGAGGTGATGGTGAGGTAACACATGATTTCACCTTTTGAGTTGCATTTGAACCTCAGTCAATCAATTCTGCAATGAACTCCAGTTTTACTTGGATTTGCTGTGTATTCTGTGTGATCTTGTCCTTTACTGCCAACATACAGCCTCTGGGAGAAAAATTGCAGTTAGAGTATTGCAAAACTAACTCTATTGTAATGTCTTTCAGTGAGGGTCAAACAAAGTTTGGTGATTTGACATTTGCCAGGGTTGAGGATTGTTTGGACAATCACCTCAAGACTGTCACAGAGACTGCTAGAGAAGGCAAGTGTTGTTTTATATATGTGCCAAAAAAAAGGCAAATTGCAGTGAGGCTGGAGAGAGCAAGCCTTCACTTCATTAGTCAGTAAATTATGACAGATGGTTTTAAAATGACTTCATCAGCAGCAAGGCTTTGTTTTCTGCAGAGATCCTTGCCATCACCTCAATCCGAAGACAAAGCAGACAGTGGGGGTTTTATTATTATCACGTCTTTGCTGACTTCTAGCAGTCAGAGGGAATGAGGAGGGAGGAATCTAAGGTGGGGAAATGATCGTGAAAGAGGCTTATGGGAGATCATCATTTTGGTTTGTAGGAAACTCAGTATTTTTTCTTAAGGACCATTGTTTCTGTGCAGGAGCTCCTGCTCTCGTATCAGGTGGCTTTAAGCATTCACGATACCTATGGTAGCTCGTCACCAAGGTCTATTGCTTTTTGCAGGTTATTCTCTCGAGGCTGCTGTGTCCCTCTCCTGCTGCAAAGAGCAGCGTGGTTCCTGTGGCTGTGCCATGCCCCTGTGCAGCTCCCCTGCAGAGGGCTGTGCTGGAGGTTGCTGTGATACACACACAGCTCTGCTTTGCTGCACTCCTTTCTTTAAATCTGGGAAACAGCTCCACAGCTGTGGAAGCAGTTGTTCAGAAGGCAAAGGGCACCCCAATTTTGCTCTCTGACTGAGGTAATTACTGAATTAAAATGAGGAGGTTATGGTCAGTTTGCAGTGTGTAAGGGTTGCTATTGGCTGTTTCAAGGAGGGGATTGTAGCATGGGAAGCAAAGGGAGAGAACACTACAGCTGGAATAAGCATTGAGGCTGCAAGAGGGTTCATCAGAAAAGAGTTTGGTGATTTTATCGAATAAAGGCCTCTGTCAGATATGCATCCTAAAGATATGTATCTCTCAATAGGCAGTACTCGTGGTGTATCACATGAAGTATTTATTATTTTGCCTTATAATGCTGTTTGTCAGTGCTCTAGATTGTGTAAAACATGCTGAAGGAGCTCCCTGGCTCCTGGACTCCATTATCCAGACAGTATTAGCTGGGCTAAATCTATTTCTCCAGAAGGCATACAGGAGATATGGAATTATATTAAAACATTTAAAGTGTGCAGCCCCAGTATCTCTATTTTAGTTACCAGAGAAGCTTTGAGCTACAAAAGAAGAATTAATGTAATTAAACAAAAATTCAGTGTTTAGATAATAGAGAAACTGCAGGGAATGTAGCAGAATGTGAAGACAGCCTCTGCACAGGGCAGTGATGTAGTGTGATTGTGTCTAGGACTTAATCTGTACTTTCAAGAAGAAATAAATCCTGAATGTAGCTACAGAGCTGCCAGGGAAATGGAAATTAAGGGTTGTTGGAACAGTTTCTGAAGGGTCTGGCAAAAAATAGTAAGAGGGTTAGAGAAATTACGAATATATCCAATATTTTACTGCAAGTTTAAGGGTGGATGAGGGGGAGAGTGCCATGACAGAAGGCCATGTCCCATGCACAGCTAGTGTGCCAGGAGATCCCTGGTTTGATCAAGAGCTTAAAATACTTGAGACCCACTCAGCTCTTCCTCTTTTTCAATCCAGAGAGGCTTCACTGCAGGAGGTTTCAAGTTTCATCCATTTCATGGTTTGGTTGATGCCCATATATGAAATTATTAGGAATATGAGCTGATGCTGTCCACATCCAGCTGGTGAGTAACAGAGCTGGGATTTTTATTTCTGGGAAGTATCAGCTTTTCCTCCTGAGCCAACTCAATTCCAGCCTGTGCATCTAAAGTTTTCATCAAAGAGGTTTGGATAGGAGGCAGAGCTGGTGCCAGAGACACTTGTTATGGTTTCAGGCAGCTGATAGCAGGATAATGAGTGTGCAGCAAAGATTTTCAGATAGATGTCAGGAAAATACAGGGACAAACTGGTTTGTTAAAGAAGCAGAATTAGTCCAAGTCTTCTTTTCATACTTTCACAAGCACTGGCTTTCAGAAGAGTCTTTCTCTGATGGCAGGAGGGAAACCAGACTTCATTTTCCTAATGAGAGAGTGAATCTAAGAAGACATGTTGCAGTTCCACCTTTCAGGAAACAATGGTTTCAAGACACAGTCTTTTTAATCATTGTGGCTTGACAGCCTTGCCACACATCATTGTGTTTTTCCAGTTTGGGCTCAGGAAGACTAAAGTAAACCAAAATAAGTCAGACCAAATTTGTCCCTCCAAAGAGACAATTTAAAAACTTGAACCCAGAACATGCCAAGGTTTGCATTAAATGTTGAAGACAAGTGAGAAGCAAACCAGAACAATATGAAGGTTCCACATGTCTCCAAATGGATGCTAACAAACCTTAGTGACTGTCCACATGTGCTGACTGAGATGTGAATCTCCTCAGCTGGAGCTCAAAGTTCAGAGCTCATCAAAGTCTAAAGCTCTAGGACAAATGGCAATGAAAACAACTTACTTTGGTGTGGTTGCATTTCCAGGCTGACAGCAAAGAGAATGTACAGTAAAGAAGTTTTTAATTGTCTTTGATTAAACTGGCTTCAAAAATATAAATAAGCAATTATACTAATTGGAAATATATGGCACCAAGTTGTCCTTTTGGGGTAAACTGGCACAACTCCACACAATGGTATTTCTTCACCCTTTGACACCAGGAGACAATGTGCCCACAGTATTTAACCCCAGTGACACTTTGAAGGTTGCAAAGCAGCCCTGTTAAGCAGTCTAACCTGTTTCCAAATTCTCCCCTGTCATCCTTTCCCAGGTGTGACTCCTAACACTGCAGGTTTAGTCCCTGCTGGTTCCTGCTGTGGTGTGAAGGCACCAGCAGTGCTGTACATTCCCCAGCAGGCTTTGCTTCTGTGAGAAGAAAATTACAGCTCTGACTTTTATTATCGCTTTACCACCACCTCTTTTTCTATGATTCATATTGCTTTAAGAGATTAGTTTTCTTTACTGTTTAACCTCTCTCAATATTGCTGCCTGAACCAAATTTATGTCTTGGATAAAGCTATGTCCTCCTTTTATTGAATCCAGGTACTTTTCATAATGAAAGTAGGGTCATGTGATCTCTGATTGTGGTACTTTAAATTCTTTATTGAAAATGTATATTATATATTTTTATGACATTAATTAAATGTCGCAAAATAAATGACAGCATAAAATAATTAATGTCTGTTTGGCTCATTATCTCTTTGGATTTGATTTATGTTCAGGGCTGGAAATTCATCTGATCCATATAGATTTAGATGTTACAGAGCCCTGCCTCGTGGCAGAATTTAGGACTGAAGAGAGAGGGCTCATTTCATGAGTATGGTACTGTATTTTTTTATTTGCTTGCAAGTTCCTTGAGTAAATTGCTTTCTCATCTATACAGGATGTCATTCCACCTTCATCACCAGCGAGTATCTGAGTGCCTTCCAGCCAAGCATTATGTGATCCAGCCAACATCTGCCATGCTCATTCTCTCTTTCATCCTTACCCCAACGTGTGCATGTTTGGTTGTTGGGTTTAGATCTATGTGCTGCCATGTGTCAGTGTTACAGAAAATCATATGTGCATCAAACAGTCTTCTAAATAACTTGCATATTGATCCTGCAAGACTTCTCTGGTTTATGGCCTGAGATTCCAAATACTGAACTGGAGGTATGAAGCTATTATAATCTTGCAAGACAGAAATAATTATAAAATCCATCAGGATTTTATTATCTTTATGTATATTTTTATGTTAGTCCAGCCTCTTGGAGATCTTTAACCATGAATTAGAGCATTTGTACAAGAGGCTGTACAGTCTGTACATTCACAATCTAATTATAAGACAACAGATCTTGTTGTTTGATACATTAAACCACCTTAATATAGAAAAAGGATGCAGTTTCCTATTAAATCCCATAGAGAATTTCTAAATGTCAGCAGAACTAGATTTCTGTTAAATCTTGCAAGCAACTCCTATATGGGTATTATTATTAATAATATTTTTATTATTTTTCAAAATAATAATGTGCTGTACACAAACACAGAACTATGCCCAAAATGTGTTTAAAAACTCTTTCTGGTGCACAGCAGGGAGTTCAGGTGCTGCTCAGATTCTGCTTCAAACCCTGCTTAGGGTTTCATGAAAGAAACCATCTGATGAGGTATTTCAGGAGAATATGGAAGCACTTGAAAGACAAGTCCAGTGTTAGCAGACGATTGACATTTATTGACTTCCTGCACCATCTAGTGGGGATTAAAATTAATTGCTCTCGTTTTATGAAGACTCTAAACTGTTCAGGATGCCCGTGGCTTCCTCTCCCAGGCACTGAGAACAGCACTGGAGGAGGCAGTTCTGATCATCCTTTGCACAGTGGCACCAGGCTTCATTGGGATCATCAGGGAATAACTGTCTCACCCAGTGACATATAGGGATCAGTCTGCCTGGATTAAGGCCAACAGGACCACGTGGAAGGGCAGACCTCGTGTGCCATTGAGCTGTGACCATAAGCAGGACACTGGAGTCAGGCAGGTCTCCTGGCCATGGGAAGCAGAGAAGATATCTGCACACAGTTCTGACGGGCTCACGTTGTGGTCGGCGTGTTGAGATGAATTTCTGGAGATCTGACTGTGGTTCCTGCCTCTCATGACGTGGATGGAATTAAGCTCTGAGGCTGTCCTGAGTGAATAGGACTTAGGAGAATCCCTTTTCATCACACATTAAGTTTTAAAGTTCCCCCACAAACAGCAAAGGAGAAGCCACAATCTGATTCTACACGTGGAAGTAAAATTCTTTCCTGTAACCTTTATATAAGGCATTTCCTTGAAAGTAATTTGCCTAATTATCAGCGAACAGGATGACATTAGGTGATTAATCTCCTAATTTTCTGTACAGGAAACATGAGCAGCTTTTTCTGTTGCTGAGCAACACAGATATGCTTTGAAATTTGGTTGAAGTAGTGAGTGATAAACATTTTTAAATAGACGTGATATCCTGACAGAAGCAATCCTGATTGCTATAAACAGGCAGGAGGCTGGAAAATCCCACTTCCTTAATATAGTTTATGAATTAAAAAACTGCTCAGGCTAACTCCAAGGGAGGAATATAAAGAAAAGCCTGAAGAAGCAGAGAGAGATCTCCCTTGAGAAACAGCTCTAATTGTTTCCATATGACTGTGTTTGTTATTCCTGGTGCAGTCCTTGTTCAGTCCACCCATTACCCTTCCCTTCTCAGAGGCTGTTTGCTGGACAGAGTTGTCCATGTGTGTGTGTGTGTGTGCCACTATAGCAGGAAAGGAATCCCTCTCTGCTGGTAAATTGGTGCATCAGAGGCTGGAATTTGTCTGTGGAAAATGTTCTTTATTGCAGAATTTCTCCCCTTCCAGACCAGGGCTTATCTGACCTTATTTCTTGAGAAATAAGGACCAAGTGTATTTGAAATGCTGCCTGGGTAGCTTGAAAATTCTCTCTTTAGCTTCACTTCAGAGTCCCAAGGAATTCATTGACCTATGAGGAGCTGGGCTCTACAGAGCAATTTGCTCTTCTTCCTCCTCCTTGAGAAGGTCCCAGCAGCTTCTATGAGATGCAATGGTGACAGGGACTCTGGGAGCCTTTGCTGGCCACGGTCAGCTTTTTAGCATGACAGAAACCAGAAAGGATAAAGACCTGAATGTAGTGTCTGCTTTGTTTTCTCCTTGTGAGTGCAGAATTCCTGTTTTTCCACATGAATTTCACACTGGCAGAACATCATTCAGTTTTTGCTGTAACATCCCATTCTGTATCCTAGTTTGACAGAATTTCATACAGTTTTGTTGCAGATTTTTGTATTTTTATTTTTTTTTCCTTTTTGGCTTGATACTGACTACCACTGACACCTACTTTGCTGCTTTGTTTGAGAGTTTGGAAAGATCTGTTGCCTTGCACTGATCTTGATGTGAGAGGCAAATGGTGGTGTAAAGTCTCTTACTATGACCCACTAAAATACCCATTCCAGCTGCCACACTGTGGCTCTTCAGACACAAATGGTAGGACTGCTTTAAAATAGCATTTCCTTTAAAAGCCCACATTGCGACATACCAGAGCAAATACCTTCCTGAAGATGCTACTTCGATCACATTGATCACCACAGCATTTTTCAGCTCTAGAGAATTTTAAAGCTGACAGAGGTAGTCTGATTTCTCACCTCCCCCAGAAGGCAAAGTGCCTCCTACCACAGAAGTGCCATGTGACATTTCCTGGTGCTTGGGGTGCTGGAGCAGCAGTAGATGTTGTTGGAACTCCTGTCTCGTGGGTCCCATCAACAAAATCTAACACCACTTTCTCTGGGAAGGTCTCACTCCTTTGCTATTGGCAGCTGTCTGTTAACACAGCCCCTGCTTGGTGAGCACAGCAAGCTCCCTGGTCTTAATAGTCTTTGAGAGTGTCAGAAGCTGCCTTGCGAAGCATCTTCCTAGGATAAAGAATCCAGTTTTCATAGGCAGTTGTGACTATTCATATTTAAATTTACTGAGAAGGAAAAAGGAATGTCAGCAATTTTGGATGACTCTTACACTGAATTCACTTTTTTTTTTTACTTTTAAGCTTTTTTTTTTTTTCCCTGCAATAAATTTTGCCAAAAACATACTTTAATTGTGTACATTGCTTTGACAGATCTGGCAGAATTGCAAACAGAAATGACTGCAGATGCTGTGCTGAGTATGTAAAAATGGAAATTCCATGAATACTGCTCTTAAAAATCTGCCTTTAAGGACTTGGTTTACTTTTATTTATTTTATTAATTAATCCAGGTGATGAGACACTGAAAGTGCTGGTTTGAAATGCCCCTTCTTGCCTTTCTCCACTCATGTCTGCCCACATGCCTCAGCCCCGATGACCTTTTTTAATTATTGTCTGGCCTTTTTTGAGGATTCATAGAATCACAGAGTGGTTTGGGTTGAAGGGACCTTAAAGAGCATCTCTTTTCAACCCCTCTGCCATGGGCAGGGACACTTTCCACTAGACCTGGTTGCCCAAAGCCCCATCCAGCCTGGCCTTGAACATTGCAGGGATGGGGCAACCACAGCTTTTCTGTGTGTTTGTGCCAAACTCTCAGATATTTTTGCTGCTACAACTGTTGACCACAGGGAGAAGTGACCTTTGTCACTTAGTCATGATCCCAGTAAGGACCATAAGATCTTTCTAACCCCAACATGAATAAAAAATGAAAGATCCCAAGCCTGTCTTGTTTATATTTTGTGCTTGAACTTGGGAGTTTTCTTGCCTTTGCTGTTCATTGCTTTCCACAGTAAGATAGTCTGTGTACCTTAATGAATCTGTCCAGCAAATCCCTGCAGACATTGCTTTCTTTGCTTCTGATTTTGATTCTGATCACAATCACCAAAAAAAAACCCCAAAAAGGCATTCTGGAACTTAGGAGGGTGTTAATAACTAATGGGACCCTAACAAATTGCCTGAAATACAAAGGTGGGTCAGATGAATGGTTTGTATATAAGTAACTCCCAGTGAACCATCAGGTGGGAATTAAAATTTAATTTAGAATGTACTATCACTGCTGCAGTGGTGGTGGTGGTGATTTACTTGATTGACTGCTGGTTTCTTTCACCTTTGCGAGCCTCGGGTTTTTACTATCTGAGGAAATTAAAGCTGAATTGCAGCAGGAAATTCCTTGTACCCAGGTGTTTCTGGTTATCCGATGAATAGCTCGGCTGGTGGGGAGGCAAGGATTAGGATGGGATGGTTTGGAATCTAAATGATCCTCATTGCCTAGTACCACACACTGACATTCTGTCAGCTCTGTATTTGTTCTCAGCAAAGGATGGGAAATCCTACTGAGCTGGGCAACAGGTCCAGCAAGCAGCGATAGCTCCATTGTTCTTTTTCAATACTAAGGGTGGAAAACTGGTTTTATTAGGTTGTCCTGATTTAATGCACTGAATTTAAAAATCACAATTGGATTCTCTTGGATCGTGATTTGAGTTGCCTTAATAATGAAGTGGCCTGCTCTACTGCCCCTGTTCTCCAGCCTGCTTTTGCATTATTTTCCTTCCAGATGAAAGCAGGGAGGGCCCAACCTTACTTCTACTGACTTTCTGGGAGATGGATCAGGCTGGAAGGTCTCCAAATGGCTGAGCTACTCTTTTGTGAGTGAACACAATCAAAACAAGTCCTAATTAAAGTCCTAAATGAGGACCCTTTGCTGAACTGTGGTGGTGGTGGTGATAGGATTCATAATTCAACTAAGTAGGTGAATAGGGAAAAAATACGTCTTCATCAAAGTAGTGCTTTCTGACATGAAAATTATGATGCAATGGACATACCATGCAGTGGCAGGCCAGGTTGGTTGGCATGGAAAAGCACACTGACTTCCCTTCCTGGCCAGCTTTGGGAATGCATTTCCCCAGTGCCCTGGTGATGTGATGGAGCTGTTTCTTTAGCCAGTCCTGTGGCAGCTGTGACCTCTGTGCTTGATGTGGCCCATTCCAGGGGTGTGCAAAGGTTCCCCAAACACATAATTTGCTGTCTACCCTGGGTTCAGAATCCTCTGAACTATGAGACCTTGGTCAAGAGAGACCTCAGCAGGAGTGAAATATCCAGGAGTAAATCTTCTACTGCCTTGATGCACTTCTCAAAATGTGATTATGAATAATGCTCCATTCCCACTTCAGCTACTCATGAGAAATAAGAAATGTTCTTTCCTTTGCCTGAAGTGGAGGAACCTGTATTTCATGTATTTCAGGGAAGCCAACAGCCAACTCTTGGAGCTGCTGTGATGTGCAAGCTGGCAGCCAGGCTTGAAAAACGAACAAAGTGAGAGAGCAACAGAATTATTTCCCCAAGCCCCCAAAGCTCTAATTCCTGCAGACCCCTGGGCTTGGTTGCATTGTCAAAGCTAAGTGGATGGAAACAGGACCATTTCCCTTCAGCAGTCATTAAGGAAAATGACTTCAGATTATTCAGGGTTTCAGGTATTGCTGCAGCAGCCTAATGGAGGTGATAACCAGTTACATCTTCCTGGACTGCACCAGCAGACACAGCCCGAGTTTGTAGAACACCAGAGGTATCAGTTCTCCTCCAAACTGCAAATGGAATAGTCCCAGAATAGAGTAAATCTGTGCAAACCATCTTTAGTGCCAAATGGAAATGTAATTTGCAGGCATGTCTCAGCAGAGAAAGTCCTTTCCTACAGCAGAAGAAATTCAAGCAGCCACATGGAAATACTTTAATTTCAGCATTAACCATCAGAGGAGATGGCTGTTGCAGATCATGGAAGCCAGGTAATTTAGTTCTGTACTTTGAATACGTGCAAGTGCCAAGAAATATTAGGAGATGTGGAATGTTTAACGCAGCCCTGCACCACCAGTGCTGCAGAGTCAGGGGAGGAACAAGAGCAGAGTTTGTACTGAGCTGATTAATAGCTTCATGGAGCCGCAGCACAATGTTCCAGCTGAGAGCTGGCTTTGAAAAACCTGAGCTTTGCTGTTTGCCTCTTAGTCATGAGATATAAAATGAGCCTGGATGTTGCCACCTTCTCCATGGTGTGATTCTGACAGTCAGCAACCTGTGTCTGCCAGGGGGTGAGGCTTGGAGCTGATGCACCCATCCAGGCTTCAGCCCCTCCTCCCTCTCCCCAACTTCCCTACCTCCAAACCTGTGAATTCAAATAGCTCCAGGGTAGGTGGATTTTTCCACCCTGTTCCACGTCTAATTTCTCTTTCAAACTAGTACCGTATATCTTTCCCCACCTCCCACTTGTCACTTTATGGCTTGCTGGATTTGTTTCCTTTAATGCTTGAAAATATACAGTTAAAATCACTTTAAAATTTACTAATATGCCTTTTTATTTGAAAGGCTTATTTCCCTGAAAGGCTTTCCCAGTCTTATATGAGGGCATGCTCTCTAATATTAAACATTTTTTTGTTAAAAATGGGTGCACATATGTTTGATATTTAACTCGAAACAAATGGTGAGAGCGGAGAACATAAGCAAAATTGCGCTTTAGATAGCTATAAAAGGTCATTTTTGCTTTAAACTACAAAGGATGAATAGGGGCATATGACACACATAATAAAGGCAGAGGTAGGTTTAAAATGCCCTCAGGCTACTCTGAGGTCAGCTGCTAGCACACAAGAAAAGACACATTTTACCGCTTTCTTTTTTTGCCACCCGAAAGTGTGGAGTAGCGAGCTGGGATCTTTGTGCAAGGAAGGTCACTCAATCTCTATCTTAAACCCCATCATATTTTTCTCTATCATTTTCATAAGGGATACTGAACTCTCAAGCCTAAGATTTAAATAATTGACTCCAAACTAACGCCCCTCCTTCCTGGCTGAAAACTGGAGAAGAGTTTAGCTTGTCATGCTGAAGAAACCACTGCTTGTGCTCTGCCATATGATGAGAAATTTCTCATTATCAGGCATCCAGATGATCAGGAAAATGTGTCTTCCTCTCTGGTGTGGGCAGAAGGGTTTCTGCAACAGATACTGAAAACAAGCAAACCTTGCTTTCCCTGCAGTGGTGCCAGTGCAGCAGCACTGGGCTGAGTAACTGGGTTTGCTTTGGGTTGTGGATTTAGCCTGTGCTGGGCTTTTTGGTCAGGGCTTGCTTTGAAAACTGCCAAGCACTCCCCATGAATTTTGAAGGGGAAATGAAGCGGGAAATGGGCCATTTCTCATTTAAAGCTGGCACAGGACCAAACCAATGGGAGCAGATGAGATTTCCAATAAAACCTTCCTGAAAGGCAGAGGAAGGTAGAGACAAGACCCTGGTTGTAACCCAGCTCTAGCCATCTGCTCCAGGAGCACTGGGAATGCAGGACAGGGGATGACTAGCACCTTGTTGATGAAAGTGATGTGGAAACTTCAGCTCAAATTTGGTCATCAGGTGGCTTTTACATCTGCCAGAACATCTTTCCTGCTATTAGAGACAGATTAGGGAAGAAATATGGAACAAGAAGGTCAAAACCTTACCTTAGCTCCATCCCTCTAAGGCTTATTTGAAGCCTTGTATTTATATCTGTATTGAAGGGGCAAAGTTAGAGTCTTACTGATATCTTTGCAAAGTAATTCAACTTCTTAGTTGATTTTTTTTCCTTCTTCTTCTCAAAGCACAAGTAGGTCATTTATCTTGGTGGGAGTTGTTTAAAGTTTATTAAATTCTATTGGCAAATCTAAATTTTAGACATGAGATATGTATGCACATTTAAAGCATTTGGATCAGAAACTCAAGGCATTTTTTGATTATTCCTGAGCTTTGTACTCCAATCTGTAATCACTAGAAAGCAAATTGTCCATAGCTCCATCCCATAATATAGAGATTATTAATGGGAACCAGGTATCCTCCTTCAAAGGAACGGGACCATCAAGGCTCATATCTGTTTCTCATGTTCTAGAAAACATTTCACAGGTTTAATGATTACTCAGTGGGGGAAAAGAAAAAGAAATTTGGACAATAAATTCAGGAGCTAGCTCAGTTAGAGGTTCAAACACATTCCCTGGCAGAAATTCCTCTTGCTGAAGCCTGATAGTCTGTGCTTTGTCATACCAGGCACACGAACTTCCAGCTGCCAACATGAGGGCACGCTGGCAAACAGCCGACCCAGCTGCTGTGGTGACAGTGCCATTGTAAACTTTTATTTTTTATGCTCAGCGTGTATTGAGAGTGATCCCTTTGTTCCATATGGCTTCCATATAGTGACACTGCATCCTGTGTAGGAGAGGTCAAGGAGTGGATTATCAGCAAGTGTTTCAAGTCAAGAATGAAGGGAGCTGGCAGGGCAAATCCACACAAAGCCTGTTCTGTGCTTCCCATGGGTGCAGTGACCTCTGGGTTTCGGTGTCTGTGTGTTCCCCCCCTGCTCCCTCCCTGTGCTGAGCACGGCACCGGCCAGCGTGTTAGCACAGCATTTCCCTGGAAGGTTTTTAGAGGCAGAAAGAGAACAAAAGCAACCCTGAAAGGCTGCCTGAAATGTTGGGTTATAAGTGGGGAGGCCAGGAGCAGGGAGGGAGCAGTGCAGGGAAGGATATTCTCCCATCCACATCCCCATCTCCATCCTCACCCCATCCTGCTCAGCACTGCCCACACCCTTGGAGCCAGGGTGTCACCCAGGCATTGTGGCTGGGTGTTGCATTTGCTCACTTACAGTCAGCTGGGGACTCCCCAGTTAGCCAGGACTGATGGTAAATGGTGCAAAGTGGCTCAGTACCTTTGGGTGGATCCCATAGGGCCCCACAGACCTGAGTGTGTCTCAGTGGTGTAGGAGGTCACTGCCCATTTCATACCTTGGTAGGCATGCAAAATTCATAACTTCATTTAATAACTCCTGACCTGCAGGACCCCAGTGACTGTAAACCTCACAGAATTATTACTGGCCAAGTAAAAATTATATTCCACTTGAACATTCCTCATATAATATCCCCACTGCAGTCAGCACTGAAAGAAAAACAGTGTTGCCACGGCTGTTTCTCTGGTACCTAATGAGTTAGCTTTGGCTGGGGATCAGGAGCTTTTGGCTGCTGTAGGTTACATTGACCACTCAAAGGCTTTAAATGTTCTGGACTGTACCTTGTTGTTTAATGACATGAAATTAAATTGGGGCTGAGGGGAGGGTAGTCAGCTGGTTACAGTAATGTTGGAGAAAGTGCATGTAAACCCTGTGCTCAGCCAGCCTCAGTAGAGCAATGCCAGAGGGGAGCTGGGCTGGAGTGGGATTGGGGAGAGAGGACAACAGCCAAAGGACAAGGACTGAGCCTCTGGCATGGCCCAGGGTGCTGGGAGCATCAGGATGCTTGTGGGGAAATGCATGTTGACCCTCTTCAGCCTCACATCATCCATCAATAGGGAAAATAATCCCTTCTTCAGACTTTCAAGTCCTCTGAAGTTTGTAAAAAAAAAGGATTTATGAAGACTCATCACCTCTTGCATGGGAAACTGAAGGGAATGGGTGGGGAAGGGCTGTTGAGCAGTGCTTAAGCAGTGCCCAGGGGTGGAGGCTGGTAACCCCTCTTAAAGGAGACATTTCAGACTGAGAATAGTCTGGGAGTGATCCAGAGAGCAGGGAATATGTAATCACTGCCATAAAAAGAGAAGCTAAACAGAAACACAGGGATTGGTAAAATCGTATGTGGGCACGTTGAGTAAGGAGCGATTTGTCCTTTCTGTCCTCAGACAAAAGGAGGGAGTGCTCAGGGAAATGACAGGGCAACCACTCCTGAACAAACAGAAGTGTAACAAAGTCCTGGAAGCAGTCCTGGAGCTTAGCTGGCTGGTGGCAAACATGCTGCTCCAACCTGGAACCTCAGATTTGGCAGTCCCTACATGCCAGCATGGAAGGACCGGGAGAATCATCACACTCTGTTCATCCTCTTCCTCATTTCTTTTTCCCAAGCCTGAGCCCCTGCCACTGTCAGCTGATTCATCTTTGTGTGACCCATTACAGACATTCTTGCATACTTTGGATATTATTGCTATTTTGCAGTTATTTCTTTGTTCACCCATGAAAACAGATTATCATTCTTTTTAATTTTATGTGTCAGAAGTAACAGATGCCAGCAGTGAAAACAAATCCAAAAAGTTCTCCCCTTATGCTCTCTTTACTCTTGATTATCTTCTATCTGATTTCATTTCAGCATCAATATTTTTCCTTTTTTACCCTTGTGCCATGCAAAAAAAACCAGAGATAGTAAAAGGGATGGCATGATTATGTTCCTGTAAATAATATTATGTTGACTCTTCTGTGTAGAACAAATAATTTGTTTGAGTTAAAAGGGAATATTGTTGAGCATTTTTGCCTGGCAAGTCTAAAGCTCATTTAGAATAATAAAACCCACTTTCCAGCTGAATACCCTGGAGTGTTTAATATTTCAGTCTTAATAATGTAGCAAATGGATTTAGAAACTGTGGATGTTTGGTGCCCAGGTGGGGTAGAAAATCCTGCTAGTGGACTGTGCCTTTCCAAGAGCCTGAGTGCCCAGGTGGCTTACACAGCATCCAGCCTGGCAAGAGAATTAAGAGTAGAGGAAAAATGTCTTTTCCTCCTTCCTGTACCTTCTTTGTTAGATTATTTTTAAGGAATTATGGAAAAATGCTTCACAGGTGGCATTTCACTCTATTTCTTCTACAGCAACATTGTCAGCTCCTTTCTTGGGGACAGTGACATGCTGAGCTGCCTGAGGTCTGTCCTCTGTCAGAATACACAGAACCAGCTCATCCCATTAAATGACGAGGAAAGGTTGGGAACCCTACACTGCATGGCAGATTTGTGCCTTATCACCCTGCAAATGCATAAATGCAAACACTTAGGAGACATCAGTCCTGTACAAAGTATTTGATTTGCCTAATTTAAGCAAAGACCTTGGAGATTTGATTTAGACTTCCTGGGTGAGATTCTTCATGGGTTTTTCTTGGGAGATTCATGGCACTGGAAGCTGGAAGCACATTAGATGAGGTACCACACATCTATCACTGGCCAATAAATGCCCAGCTGATTTCTGTTTGCAACCTCATAACTTCTGTTTTGCCAAAGCATGTCATCCAGGAAGACATCCTGCCTTCATCTGAAGACCTCAAGAGATAGAAAATCCAATTCTGCTTTTATAAGGTGTAATCACCCCATCAGTCAGCCCGAGTGCTGGGTTCCTGTTCCATTTAGCTGACATGCAAACAGCCATTAGGGCTTGTTAGAGCATTGGAACTGCTGGCAGTTTGCTCTGGACTCCTTTGGAGCAGACTCACATTTTCATGAGAGCATTTTTGCATCTCTCATTTGTGACTTTTTTCTGTGACCCTGAAATGTTTACACACTTCCAGAGAATGGTGAAGATCTGCTGTTTTATCTGGAAATGCAGGATCAGTTACTTTAGTTCAGACAGCACTTTTTTTCTGAGTCATGGTGTAATAAAACCATTAAAATTTCCAAGTTTTTCTGCATCAGCATATTAGAACCTGCATGATCTGGAGCATTCATTTCTTCTTATTATGGCTGTTTATTGTTTAACCTAAAAATGCCATGAGGATTCTGGTAATACTCTCACTTGTTGATTCCGAAAGAACTTGATGTTTGTTTGCTATCTAAACCCGTGATTGTAAAATATTAGAATAAAATGGGAGCAATTTATTGTCGAGATCAAATTTTCTCTCAGCAGGATTAAAACTGCCACAGCAGTAAAGAGTTTACAAACTCACTAAAGAACTGTAATAACTTCCCTTCCCACTGCCGGGTCAAGGAAAGGTAATACATGTTTCTAATCAGCTTTGAATTGAACTCAAACTGTAGGGTTTATTTCACTTTAATCCATATGTGAGTTCACGTTAAAGGTAAGAGAAATCACAGGACTGCAAACATGCAGTAGAGTTAATTAAATTCCGTGGCTCCTTTTGGAAGAAGCCCTGGTGCTGTTTGTGTGTGAAGGCTTCCAGGGTGCTCATGAAGGCAAAACCAACTGGGAGGTGGCTCAAAGGGTGCAGCAAGGACAACAGCACACAAACTTACAGGGGCCAAGTACATTGAGAAAAATAAAAAAAAGCTTTCTTCTTTCCCCTTTTCCTCCCTGGCCCAGAAAAGAGCAGCTATAGTTCCTCAGGCACTGGAGGACTTGATGGCATGTTGTCAGCTCAGACCACATGAGACCTTTCTCCAAGCCAGTCACCACTGTAATGCACCTTTTAGAGATGATAAACATGTATTAGTCTTCTTTCTCTGTTTCCCACTTACTGTGGGATTTGAGCTTGGTGGGGGTTTTTTGTTTGTTTTTTTTTTTTTTTTTGGTTGGTTTTTTTTTTGGTTCTTTTGGGGGGTTTTGGGTTTTTTTTTGGTTTGTTGTTTTTTTTTTTTTTTTCTAGTTTTCTGTCCAATCTCATTTTAAATGTGTTCTGGAAAAGAGCTTCAACTAAGTGGGAGAGACTATTCATGTGCTTACAGTTAAGTCTTCATTTCACTGCCTTGCAGAGCTGGGACCTGAGCTCTGGCCACTTTGCAGGATCAGGTGCACTAAGCCCTTGCTTATCCTTTTGGCAGGTCTTGTTCAGAGACACTGCAAACCTCAGCCCCTGGCTGCATGCACCTGGCAGGAGATTCATCTTGAAGCCCTAAATGCTTATTTAAAGTTCCTTTTTTTCCTTTTCTTCCACATCTGAGATGAACTCTTGGGTCATCCCAATGTCGACAGCAGTGTTTGGTGCAAGTCAAAATGGAACAGGTTGCCCAGGGAGGTGACAGATGCCACCTACCTGGGAACGTTCAAGGTCAGTTTGGATGGGACTCTGAGAAACCTGATGTGTTGAAGTCTCTTTGCAGGACACCTGGACTAGATGGCCTTTGAAGGTCCCTTCAAACTCAAACTATTTTATGAGTCTGTGATTCCATGTGACTCACTCAAAATCTCCATATTACTGGGGACACGTTAGATGTGGGACCTGGGGATGAGAGATGGCTGATTACTAAAGGGAAGGGTGACACATCTTTGGTTCTGCATGAAACCATGTCCTTATCATTGTGCCAGGCTGATCAACAAGGTACAAACCTCAGGAGAACACGTCTTGTATGTATTTTGTTGAATGGTGGACTCCAGTCACTGTGAATGGTTTGGAAAGCTGAACGTTCAGCAGAGCACCCAACAGAAAGAGCTCTCTCTGTGCTCTGGGTTCTGGTTGTTGATGCATGTCTGGGGTCCCTGCATCCAGGCAAACAATATTTTCTACCCATGTGAATCTGATAGTGAAATTGTTTTCTGTCTAAAAATGAATCATGTTTCACAACAAATCGCATGACACATGTGAGGTTATGGAAAAGCGAGCCTTTCTCAAGAACTAAAGTGTGACATTTTAAAAATATGAACTTTAAAATATTGCACCATGCATTCATTTTACCTCATGCAATAAAATAAAAGTTTCCCTTAAACAATTTTATTATTCCTAAACTTCCCACAGAATATCAGTGAAAATGCAAGTCATTTAAGCATCAAATGCCAAATTTAGTGCCTCCTGAAGGATTTCTTCATGGCTTTAATGGGCCTCAGGTCAGGGTCTGCAAGATCATCTACTGGGATGCCAATGGCAACTGCCCTTTCTAGGCAGGCTTGGAGCTTCACCTCCTGCAAAAACTCACCCACTCAACAAAAGAGTACTTCAGACTTTGCTGAGAAGAGCTGGGTTTGTCATAACCATTTTAATAGTTCTCATTTTCCTGTATTCCAAATTCTCTTTTTCCTATATTCCTCTTCAGATCCTTGCAAGAGTACTTGAAAGTTATTTGTCTTCAAGGGCATAGATCTGTGAAGAGGCTGTTTTCATAAACATGCCCCGGAGCCTTTCCCATTTCTTGTGCTAGCCTACTTAATTTTCCCTCCATGGAGAAATGTCCTTGGCTACTCGGAGCTTCTGTTTCCTGAAGTTTCCTTGTTTGCCAGCTCAGAGGCTCAAGTGCTCAGTTCTCAGTGTTTAGAGGTGATTTCAAAGCAGTTCACCGCGATTCTTCTTCTCATATAAACACTTCAAAATTACTTCAGCAAACTGAAATACTTGTACCTCAGCAAAACAGCTTTTCATGATGTTGATCTTGTGTTCTGTGCATCCAAGTACCTTTGACTCAGATGGTGTTCCTTTATATAACAAACTTTTCTCTTAATAACTTCCTGACTGCAAATTCAAGTTTTCTTTTGGGGCAAATTTGAAGATATGAGCACTGTCCTGTTTTCTCTGTTAACACTTGAGTGTTTTAAACCAATTCTTTTCTTATAAACTCCCATCTCAGACCTAGTGAGTTTTTATATTGCTTTGGTTTGTAGCATTCTCCACTCATGGAAACAAAGATAGTTCAAGTCTTTCTAGTCTAGCTTCTATTATCACATACAATTTTTGGTTTTTTACATCAGTCACCTTTCTTTAGCTGCATTGATCTATCAGCCTAGGATTGAGGAAAATCACATCCAGGTTTGAAGCAAGAAGACTCTTTTGTGATGACATCCATAACTACATCCATTCTACTTGGACTCCATAAATGTGCAGTTCACCACCTCATTGCAATCCCAGTCTCTCTCTTTATGCTGGTGACTTTCCTTGGTCACATTTTCTGAGGTCAAATACCAGGAAAAGGTTAATATCAAAAGGTACAAGGCAGGAAGGCTGACTCCATATCATTCAGCCTGAGTCTGTATGTGCTCTTGCAATGAACAGATCATTAACTTTTGCAATGCAGCTGCTGAGAGATGTCTTGAAATACTTCAGCTCTCCAGTCAGGGTGATAGCAGCTCATTAAAGCACAGTGTCTGAGCCCTCTGTTCAAAGAGGGTTTGGAGATCACTGCTGTTTCTCTCTTCTGTTACCACAGAACCAGGAAGGAAATAGAGCTCGGCTGGTATTTTATGTCCTTGTGCAGAATGTGGTGACCTCAGAGTTGAGGAACTTGCACAGACATCCCTGTCCTGTAAAAAAGCAATCAAGGGTTCATTACCCAACACAGGAACCTCTCGGTGCCCATTGGGTTAACCTGGAAATGGACTTTCTTCTGGGAGCTGCATTAGGAAGATAAATCTGTAAGAGATGTTTGATATTCTGTAACAAACTGAGATTTATATTTAAGCTAGAAAATTCCATCCCTTTTCTTCCTTCTGCTCCACCATTGCTGCACCTGAGGCACTGCTCCTGAATGAGTCATTTTGCATCAGTCTCACATCCAGCAAAGCCACATGAAGACCTGATGAAAGTCCACTTTATGAGCTGATTATAAGTTTTGTCATTACTCTGAGCTGAAGATGTTCATATTTATGGCATATGTTTAATCCAAGAATCTTTACAGATGTGAGTTAGATGCTGATGTCTGCGGTGCTTGTTCCTGAGCTGCTCCACTGCTCTCGTCAATGGTCCCACATTTGTGCACGCAGTAGCTTTTCCCTGTTCCTGGGTATGAGCAACATGCAGATGGTGGTTTTAGAGGAGATTTACCTAATGATCAAGATGAATTCCTGGAGGCAAAACCCAAGAGTAAAATCAGGCTATTCCATGGAGAAATATGTCAGGACTGTGTATGTGTCCAATGAGTCAAATAAAGACAAGTGAACAGGTTTCTCTGGGGTATCTGCAGGAGAGGAGTTCAGCCTTCTTCTTTCTCAGGAGTATGTGAATTATCTGGGATGCAGCAGGTACATCTTGACCATAGCTCCCAGTTGCCAGTACTCAGGGATGTGAGTGTGGTCCTTTGTCTCCAAGGTGTCCATGCTGCAGTTCCTGCAGGGGAATGAACAGCTCAGGGAACCCTCACAGCCTGCAGCTGCCCCCTCCTTAAGCTGAATTTCATGCAGAGCTCTGCAATCAGCACAGATGCTTATTAGGTTTCTGGGTGAAATTCCAGGTCTGGAGCAGAGCTTGCAAAGCCTTCACCATTTTGTGACCTGGGTAATAAAGACAGGGAGGAGAAGAGGGAGCTCTTCCCTCCAGGGACCTGCAGCAGCAGAGGGCATTGGAGGGGCTCAGGCCAAAATCTGTGGTGACTTGGGGAGTGGGTGAGAGGGCACCCTGATCACAGCCCTGCTTTCTGAAACGTGCTTCCTCTCTTTTGGTCCATCAGGTTTATAAAACTCACAGGCAAGCTGCAAGGACCATCTGTTTTCCAGGGACTTCAGGGATGAGTGGAGCAGGCAGGAGGAGGAGGAGGCTTAAGGGGTAATTGGAGGTCTTGCAAATGCATCTGGTTTTCTTTGAGGGAAGAGTGTGTTTAGGCAGGCTCTTTGTCTGCAGCCACAGATTATGAGTGGTGTGATATATTTTAATGCATTGTGGGGTGGTTGGATGACTTGGTAAGACCTGATGAGGGTCATTTCACAGACCATGCAAGGATGTGCTGCTGCTGCTGCAACACAGGTCTGTCAAAAATAGCCAGGAGAACAGCACAAGGCTCGGCTGGGCACCAGGGAATTTGCCTTGAGTTAGACTTTTGCCTTAAACAGGATTTTTTCTGACTTAGATTCCCTCCTTTTCAGGCTCCCAGGCTGATGTGGTTAGAAAGAAGTAGAGGAAAACCAGTCTAAAAGCAGAAAAGGTGACACAGCGCTGAATCAGAGGGGCTGTAATGAATAGAGGGAACCTAAACCCCAAAGAAATTATGACTCCAGAGGTTTTCTTTTTTCTATGTAGTCTGTTGCCTCCAAAGATGACAGAGGAGCAGAATCTCTGTTTGATGAGACTGTTACCTTACAGAAGGTTGAGAACATATGTTGCATTAATTTTCATTGCATTTTGTCTGAAGCGACTTGAAATATGTTTCTATGACCAACCAAGCTCATTCTTAACTATCACTGTTGCACATTCAGCAAGAATTTATAGACAGTGTTAGAAGTATTCATATCCTCACCCATTGTTTGTGCTGAGAGCCTCTGTCCTGGAAAAAGAATTGCACTTCCTGATGCTCACCCATAGCTGTGTGAATCAGGAGCTGGGATGAGCACACATGCATCCTCTCCTGCACTGGCCATGAGGGTCTGGGAATGTTTATTTTTATGGGAAAGAGCTGCTGCTCCTATCTTGGTCCCTCAGTCCACTGGAATAGATCTGCTTTGGTCCCTACATGGACAGACCTGCAGAGTGCAGCAGATGCTGTGGGATGTTTCCAGAGTGAGCAGCGATCCTGGGCAGAGGCAGCAATCCTGACCCACACCCTGAATTGTGTCCCTGCCACAGGCAGGCTGTGGGGGCCATGTCAAAGGGCTCCCTGCAGACACCCTGCACCCTGAACGTGGTGCTGAGGGCAGGGGAGCAGCTGGGGATCTGCTCTGGGTGGGCCTTGCAGCCCTCCTGGCATCCTGCTGGAATGTGGGGAGAAGCTCTCAGGAGGGCCTGGAGTCTCCTCTGCAGTCCAACCCTGTGCTTGTGCTGCCTGTTCTTCATGTCCTGCAGTGCCTCCCATGTCTGGGACATGACATGGAGATGACAAACTGGCTGAAGAAGATTATGGCTAGTGAAGCAAACTGGGGGTCAGCTGAGGAGATCCAGCCTGCAAAAGGAACATCAAAGCTCTGGTTCTCATCAGTTTTATTCAATTGCACTGGGCAGAGAGAGGGCAGATCTGCTCTCAAGGAAGCTGGAGCAGCTCCTCTGAAGTCTGCTCATTCCACATTTACCTTGATGGATTTGAGAGCCAAAACTGGTCTGAAGTAGCTGTAAAAATTTATTAAGGCTTTGGGACAGATTATGCTTTTCTTGAATATGTGGAGGGGACGGAGCAGGAATTTCCCTCCCTTTAAAACTCAAGCATAATACTGGGAATGAAAAAAGACAAGAAAGCAAGAAAGTGATAGAGATAACAAATAATTGCTGTGAAGCTACCTGGCCTTTTGACTGATCTTTGGCTGTACCTGTCCTGACAGTGAAATCACAGCAGCTCTGCACTCCTGCTTCCCTGCTCCCAGTAGAGACACCCTGGGGACAATCGTGGCTCTCTCCAAACCAGTGTGATAAATAGTTGTATTCTCTATGTCCTGTCTGGAGGCTCCTGCATGGGGAGGTGTGGGGTGTCAGCCTGCAGCACCTACAGGGTGCACTTGGCTCCACAAATGCTTCAGGCAGCAGGAGCTCCATTTCTGTGTGCTGAGTGTGGAAATCCCTGAGGATAAGCTGAGCTGTAAGACAAGAAGACTGGAAGAAAGTAAGGCTGCAAGAAAACATTATCTATGCACACAGGAAGCCACAGAGGGGCCTGCACACTCTGCTTGGAGCTGGGGCACACACTTCGATTAAAAATAGGGACTGAGTTTTGCTAAGAGATTTAACATCTCCTGTACATTGCTGATTTCATTCCTGAAGAGTAACATAACACATGCTACTCTCCTATTTCATGGTAATCCTCACCCTTTGTTGTCAGAATACAAGCCAAAGGTGCATATTTTTCAAGGAATTGTTTGAATTACTTTTCTTCACTTTTTCCTTCATCAGCCATCCTTTGGGTATTAACCTTGTATTTATGCTCACATTAACCAGGGTCAGCATCAGAAAATGCTCTTGCTCTTGCTCTTGCTCAGCCACCTGGAGAAACAGAGAAGGGAGACAGTACCAGACACACACTAATTTCTAACACGTGTTTCCTGCCAGGCCTGGCCTCGGCAGCTCAACCACATAAGTCACCCTGGGAATAATTGCTGTTGGAGTACAGTCTGTGGATGTGCATGTGAGAAAGCTCTGCCATGGAGTGAGTGTCCTGCTGAACCTCAGCAGGTTGGGGGCAGGGAGGCAGACTTGGTACTGATGTCACAGTAATTGGTGATGTGCAAAAAGATTCAGTTTGGCTTCATCTGAGCTACTTACATAAGTCGGTTGAATAATAAAAGGAAACAGCTGTAAATTGGGAGGTTATCTGGGATAACCTCCCCCCTCTCTGTGAATATTAATAATGGAGACTGGGAGTCTGGGTTTCTGCTGTCCACGCTATTTCCAAAAGATCCAGCAGCATCAGCAATGGTTTGGGTTGCTTTTGTGGTTTTTCTGGACACATGAGGTTGAGCTTGTGGGCTTTTGTCTCATGCTGTGATGGCACCCGGGGCAGCCCCAGCACTGCGAGTCTCCAGCTCTCCAACACTGGGGTTTGATTCCGTTTGCATTCCTCCTCTGAACCTTTAAAAATCTTCCTTGCTACTGCACCGCGAATGGGTGAGATGATTGCATTTTACTCTAGTTCTCTTTTCATGTTGCGGCTTGTTTTCATAACCAAATAAAATACCTGCTGACATGAGCACCTTCTTTGGGGACACTGTGCCGTGTCCCCTCTGTGCCTTTCTCTGGGTGTGGACATACAGCTTTGTCGTCCTGGTTTTTGTCTCACCTCCTCAGACTGACCCCAGTAATGAGGAGTTAATTATTCCCAGAGGCAAAATGTGGGGTCAAAAGCCGCTGCTCCCCCCAGGTGTGACATGGCCGTGTCTGTCACCCCACAGCCACCATGGGGCTGATGCTTCGGGGGCTGCTGTCATCTGGATGCCCTAAAAGAAATATTTTATATATATATATATATACACACATATATATATATGTGTGTGTGTGTGTGTGTGTGTGTGTGTGTGTGTGTGTGTGTGTAGGTATATATATTTATATACATATATAAATTTATATATATAAATAAATATATAAATATTATATACATATATATTATATACATATATATATTATATACCTATTTATATACATTGTTTACCCAGGAACAAGATTTCCACTGCTGGCAATTCAGCTCACGCACTCCCCACTGCAGCAATCCAGCGTCGGTCACAGGAGAGCTGCGAGAGGAATGCTTCACGCTAAAAATAACCGCAGGAAGGCTGGCTCTGAGACCTTTCTGTGCCTTGCATCGCCAGCTTCAAAGGCTGCGGCTCACAGGATGCTTTCTCCCCAGGTGCTGGCAGCTGAGGGATGCTGCCCTCTGGTCAGGTCACTGCTGCGGTGCCATCCCACTCTCTTTGGTGATCCCTGACATCAGCGATGGGTGTAAAGGGCACTGCCAGTGCTGCTGGTGGATTTTTTGGGGGGAATGGAGCCACGGGAGTGTGTGCCTGTGCTTTGTGCTGCACCGCAGGCTCCCACATCAGGGGTGCTGAAGTGATGACACAAAACTGGCAGCTGAAACGTCCTCACCCCGGAGGATCTGTGCTGTCTATCTGTACAGCCCAGGGATTTCCGATTCATTTTTTACTGTAACTACCTTCTGTGGTCCATAAACTATATTGTTTTCATTTAATTCTGGGAACATAATGAATTTCTGTGGGCTTGTTTGCTGTTCAGTGTAATATCTTTGCTAGATGTGAGGTTTATTCCACAAGCTAGTTATAAATTCGTTTGGACTAGCAATTGTTTCATCTTGGGAGCAATCAATAAAAAGAAACATGAGGGAGATTTTAGACCCTTCACATCCAGTGAAATTCAGGGATGTAAATCTGTCATCTGACTTTTTTTTGTTGTTGTTTTTTTCCCTGAGTGCTGAGTAATGTTGGAAAAATGTTAAACCTTGTACTAGTACCTCAGTGTGCCTGTGGAATGGCCAGAGTGTGAAATTCTTCCTTCTTTATCCCCAAAAGAGTCTTCAGCATGAAAAAGCTCACTGGATGTTGTGCAGAGGCAATGAAAAGCTGCCAAAAATGGAGGGTGTAACAGTGTCAGGGTCTGTTCCTTGGACAACCATCCTTTATGTCCTGCCCTTTCCTCAGCTCAGTCTACTCCACCTTATCACACTACCAAGTGGATAATATCTGTTTTTTCCTCAGTTTCCTGACAATTTAGGATAAAAGCTAACCTCCCTGGAGCTAATCTGCAGCTGTGCCTCCTAGCAGAAATACCAAGACTAAAGCTAACATCTGGCTATCAGCAAATAGATTTAGAACAGCAGATATATATTTAATTTTCTAGATTTATCCCCTTTATTTTTTTGCCAATAGCGAGAACCTGAGGAGCTGCTGATGACTCTTTTGAAAAGCTTGCCAAAAAAATGCCTAATTTCTCTTCTCACTTGTGCTGGCTAGTTGCAGATTGCTGGTGGTGTCAGTCTGGCATAAATAAAAGCAAAATCAGTCACAGGCTCTCGAGGTCACCAAGAGCCACCAGGGAGACTCCCCAGCATCCTGGTGTTTTTAGACTCAGCCTGAGGATGCTGCTTGTGCCATCAGGTGCTGCTCAAAGGGGAATAAAATTACAGTAACCCAGCTCCCTTCTCTTATGGCCACGCATGTCACTGGCTTTTCTCCTCAGGATTATTTCTAAAGCAGCTCACAGCCCTTTTATCCACGCAAATGAGTTTTATGTGCCGGTGAGCTGGGCTTGTGCTCGGGTACAACCACCTGGATACACGCAGGAGCTCAGGGCAGGAGCCTGGAGCTGGGGGCAGCAGAAGCAGCCCCACAAATTCCCTGCAGATTTGCAGCACCCCACTCACTGCCCACAGGCTCTCCTTGCTGCCATGGGATCCACTGTGGTGTTGAGAGCTCCATTTCTCTTGTTGCATTCACACAGAGATGCTAATGAATCAGAATTGCATTAAGCCTGGGCTGTATTTTATTTTGTTTGAAGGCCAGACTGCAGAAAGCTTTTTTTTTTTTTTTTTTTTTTTTTTTTTTTTTTTTCTTCCCTGGAGGTTTTTTCGCTCTGGGTTTGAAAAAAGCATGGAGTGTGAAACAGCAACAACAGCTTGAGAAGCCCCTGTTCCCACTGTCTTGAGATGTTGTGCTGACTCTTTGAGTGCTCTTCATCCATTCCAGTGCAGACTGAACTAAACTCACATGGACCATTATTGATGCAGACCATTAAGTGGGTGACGAATTAATTTACAACAGCAAATTCTACATCTAGTAGATGATTTAATAATAAGCCAGATCTTGCCACTGAAATCAGGGGTAATTTAGGACCTGGTGCCATTAATTAAAAATAGAGAAGTCTTTTAGCAGCAGATGAATGAATTTGTATTGATTTTGTATGTTTTTGCTGCCTAATTTCAACTCACTTTCAACCTCCCATCCCTAAGGTGCAGTGATGGAGCAGCAACCTGAAGCCACAAGCACCAGGTGAAATGTGGACATTCAGGGTCCAGTGTCTCTAAAATTTCCCACCTTTGTGTGGACAGCCTTAGGGGGTTTAGCTGAAATACAAGAAGAAAGGCCAGAGATATTAAAACCCAACATTTAATATTGGTCTTCCACCTCCTCAAGATTTTGCACCGCCGTGCTCAGTCCTTCAGTGAGGTGCTGGGTGGGCTGGGTGGGACAAGGCCCAGTGTGACCCCGGTGCTGAGTGTGGGGCTCTGAGAGGGTGGAATAGGGGTGGAATCTTCCCCTGGGTGCCAGGGGAGGATGAACACAGGCACAGGGTTTAATTCTCCTTTGCTTACAGTGTGTGCTCTGCTCCCTGCTGGAAGGAGCCATGTCAGGGAGGCCAGGCTGCTCCTGGGTGTGCAAACACAAGGATTTACACCTCTCTGCAGAGCTGTGGAGCAGACAGCCCCACTGAATGGAGATCCAGAATAACTGCCAGTGAGCCTGGGTGTGAGCACAGATGTGGAATTCAATCATTTTTTTTTCTTTTTGTTTGAAGAATTTGTAATCTCAAAGGGGAGGGAAAAGCTGACAAGAGACTCATTCCTGATTTTATTTGTGTTGAGGAGATGTCCCAGCACACGGATGTCACAGAAACTCGGAGGAGCATGAAGCAGAGCTGGGCTGGATCCCAGCACCATCCCTGTGGTCACAAGGGGCTCCTCTGGGGACCTGTGCTGCTGTGGATGGGCAGGTGAGGGGCTGCAGCTCCACTCATCCCACCCAGCTGCTGAAAAGGAGCCTCATACAGCTGCTCACCCTCCCTCGGTGCTGCTCCTGCTGCAGAGGTGAGAGATTTGCTGGTGTGCTCAAAAATCCCTGAGTAACTGGAGGCAATGGGGATCTCATGTGCCAGGTCCACACAGGAGGATTTGTTCCATAGTAATCTGTGCTCAAATTGAAATCATCAAATACACAAACTCGTTCCTTATGGTTAATCCAGAGGAACCAAAAAGCAGTAAGGAAGCACATTTGGAGGACAGCTCAACCCACCTTTGTGCTCAGCTCTGGCTGTGCTGGCTCACTCTGCTCCATCTGCCAAAAAGGGTTAGAAATGCAGTGTGGATCCCAGGGCTTTGCTCTTCCCAGAGGTCAAGGAAAACCCATGAAACAGGTTTTCACCTGGTGTTTTTCTGCTTCCATTTCCAGATCTGTTCAAGACACACAGGAGGGAAGGTGCATGAGAAAATCACTGTGGTAACAGACCTGAGGCTGGTTCAGTTGGATGTTTCAGTGGAAATTTGGACTTGAATCCTTGTTTCTCAGTCTGATGTAAGCTTGTCTTCTGGCTGAGTTTTCTTCAGCATTTGCAGCCTTTTCTTTCTTTCTTTCTTTCTTTTCTTTCTTTCTTTCTTTCTTTCTTTCTTTCTTTCTTTCTTTCTTTCTTTCTTTCTTTCTTTCTTTCTTTCTTATTTCTTTCTTTCTTTCCTTCTTTCTTTCCCCCCCCTCTTTTTTTTTCCTTTTTTGAGGGGGATTCTTTGTAAGCTGAAATCCAAATCCAAGCCTTCTGCTCTGTGAAGAGGCTCACAAATTGCAGTCCAGGGATGTGATGATTGCTCTACATCACATTTCCTGCCTGGGGCCCCCCACAGGCTGCTCCTCCACAAGCATTTAGAAAGAGTTTGCTCATGTAAACAGAGTTCTCCCTACTGGTAAAAATTAGAGCTCAATTAATGCCCAGAAGTGCAACGATGGGCACTTTGCCTTGCTATGCCAATGATGGGCTCTATCCTGTCCCACACACCAGGGTCATGTCTGGCCCTACTGACATCATGGCAAAATCCTCATTCCCTGAGTGTATTTCATCCCCACTTCCATTTCTCACTATTTCTCATCCAATACAGGAATTTATTAATCTTCTTTATTCCCACTTCTCTTCTACCCCTCAGGTTGTTTGTTTAATGCATTGATGACCCTGATCTGGTCGTGCAAATGTCTCTTCTGTTTATAGCAGGTCCACAGTAAATCAAATCTGCAGGTGAGGACATGGAAGCTTTGTATGGCAACAGGGAATTCAGGTCCTTTCTCCCTCTCAGTGTCCGCCTCATTAAGATCTCCAAATTTGTGATCTTGTCTTGAAAAAACCCGTGAAGACTCATTGCCTCTCCTGGATCTACTGTCAATAACACAGTTAGTTATAACCAGTTAATTAACTCTAAAGTCTGATTACTTAAAACTCAGCCCTTTCCTGTGATTTTGCTGTTGCTGGAGAATGCCAAATAATAACAACTATGCTTTTCAATATACCCTCATTTTATTTTTCTTGGGGAACATACAAAAGTTATGTGTAAATATTTCTTTCTCCAGCAAGCTCACTTTATTATCCTTTTTCCTTTAGCTTTCATTAAAAACTGCTCCCACCCCTTCTTTAGTTTGAACATATAAATAAATAATGCTTGATTCAAACAACCCTCAGCCATAAAAACCTGCTTGAAAAGAAACTCAGGCAACTACCACATCTGGAATAATAGTCAACATATTTTAGAAAGAGACTTCATTTTTCTCACACAGGATACTAAATCATGATGGCTGCATGTGCCAGAAATAACACAGTGGGATATGACTATGGGAGGACGTGAACCTATAATGAGGTTCAATAAAGTACTAATCTTATGGGGTAATGCAATCTGGTTTGCTTTTGGTTAAAGAAAAGCCTGTGTGAGTGTGTGTTCACACACACTGGTGTGCCCACAGCACTGCTGCCTCCACAGCTTCCAGATCAGGGCTGTGCATGGGGATGGGCACTGCAGCCCCAAGCTTGCTGGAAGGTTGGTGTTAGGGTTTCAGGGAGCCACAGAGCCTGGAGCTCCAGGGAGAATGGGGTGGAAAAGGCATTGCAAGGGCATCATGGCAGGGCCTGAGCACTGCTGACACCACCCTGGGTTAATGGGGGACGTCTCTGGAGATGGGGATCTCAGCAATAGCACAAGATGCCAGGAGGGTTAGGATTGGGGTTGAGAGTCAAAGAGCCTACAGCTCCAGGAACAGTGGAGCTGGAAAAGGTGTCCCAAGGTGACCCCAGCAGGGCCACAACATTGCTGCTCCTACACCTTTCTGATCTGCACCAGTCATGGTGTTGGGGACCTGAGCCCCAGCATCAAGCTGCCATCAGGCTTAGGGTTAGGGTTTGGTTTGAGAGTGTTTAATCCAGATTCTGATGTCTTCTTTCAAACTCTTTTCACTGATTTGCAATGCAAATAAATGTTTCAAAGCTCATTAGCTCTTTCCCAAATTAGCCCCATTTCAAGAAGGATGATGGATTCCACCTGCTCTGTCATTTCAGTGGGAAGAAATCCAGTGGGACTGCTGTGAGAGAGGAAGAGCTTTACCATCTACTGAGCATCTCCAGAGGTGCTCAGTAGTTCAGGTTTGTCATTATCCCTTTTCCTCCAGTTCATCTCCAGTTAGAAGGGGATCCTCTAAGGATTACAAGACTGGATTTTAAAATAATCCCTGATCTTAGGGAGATAAAAGATGATTCTCTTTTTACACTTTGGAAATGGGACACAGATAAAGATGTCAACGGGAATGAGAAATATGGGAAAAAACTAACCAAAGAACAACTCTGAATTATAGAAAACTCTTTCTAATGTTGAAAATCCACAGCCTGAAGTTTCTAAAGGAAAATGGAAAAATTCTTATTCTTTCAGATGTTTTTTCTCTCTGTGAAGGAGGAAGACTGGCAGGAGTGATTGTGTGCCCACTAAGAGGAGACAGGTTTTTTCCTGGTTGTTTTTTTTGTTGTTGTTGTTGTTTTTTTTTTTTCTGGAAACCCATTTTCCTAGTGATATCCTCCACCAGCTTCATCTCCACCATCAGGGGTCCAGCTGTGCAGTGGGCAGCGTCTCTGGCCTGGAAGGATGGTACCAAGGTGGTTTCACACAAACCCAGGATGGAGGATCCCACCTTCCTCTTCCTCCTCTTCCCTTGCAGTTCTTGCAATCCCAGTGGAGGGGGCACTTTGCTTCTTTACTTCCAGCTGATGTGAAAACAGTAAAATAGATTGGCCAGGCTCCAAATGTCTGGAGCCTCGTTTAATGCATTATTATGGGATTATAAATGGGACATTTTAATCCCACACCATTCTTCCTTCCCTTCTCCCGCTTTATCTGCAGGAGACTGGTACAAATATTTTCAGCACTTGGGTTTCTTGTGACACAAGAAAAGCATGACACATGGATGCTTTGGCTCTGGGAATGCTGTCCCAGGTGGCTTTTATCAAACATAACTCAACCTTTCCCCAGACATCTTGATCACCAATACAGTACCAGCCCCTCTGAGCACACAATTTACTATGCTGTAAATAAATCTAACTTCAACCGAGAGATTTTTTGCCGTGTAATCAGTCTGCTTTCATAAAAATTCCCTACTCTTGGCATTCATTCACATGTGCCTTACAAATGTGCACACTCTGTTGAATCAGATGTGTGGGAAATATATATTTTTTCCATATGGATCACAATATGCCATAAAAGGTTTTCCCCTGCCCCCCTCCTTGCAGTCTCTTGAGGGCATATATCATAACAATTGAAATCTGATGAGAAAATGAAAAAATGCTTGGTGTTCATATCTTCCAAGTAGTTTTCCAGAGTCCTGCTGCTGACAGGGACATAAACCATCGTCAGCACTCAAACAATGCTGTTACCTGAATATACAAAACAAAGCACAACTTGTTTCTTGCTACTGGAAAGAGGAAAGTACTGCAGTCAAAAAAAAAAAAAAAAAGCCTTCAAATTGTCAGTCAGGCTATATTTAGCTGGAGAAGTTATCTGTGATAGAAGGAACAGGAGCCAAAAAAGGGGTGCAGCCCATTGCTGGTATCTACCTGGCATGAAGAAGGAGAGCTGGAACATTCCGGTGCTTTTCTGCCCTGGATGATGTCCAAGCTGGTGCTCACCCAGATCAGCATCACTCAGCCCTGGATGGATTTCCAGACGTGCTGGTGCATAAAGCAGAGGAGTTCTCCTGTTGGCAGCTGCAAAGCGCACACGAGGTGCTCGGTCTGCCTCCTGCTGTCGGATTCTCTCTGAACCCTGGCGCCGGGGAGCAGGGGACAGAGCAGCCAGCAGGACCCTGCTTCAGACTCATCAAACCTCCAAGGTGACAGTGCTGGAGTCTTCCTGCAAGATCCTCCTAGCACTGCTCTGGTCTAACCTGTCCTCCTGCCAAAATAAAACCAGTAAACTCGAAAGAAATTAACCAGTAAGAAGTCTTTCACTAAGACGTCACTTTTTTTTTATTTTTTTAATGTTATCTTTGTAATTGAAACATCTGAAAATGACAAACTGTCTCTGGATAGCTCTGCAGACAGAGGAAAATAGGTGATAGCTGTTAGGAAAACATCATCCAAATCATTCACTTCCTGCCACAAGTTTTGAAGTTATGCTATGAATCAAAAACCAAAATGCCTTGAAAATATCTGTCAGGCTACTGTGTTTGAGGATTACTTTCGCAGAAATGACACTCTGATCCAGGATATGCCATCAGCTGTCAAAAGAGGATAAAACCTGGCATTGAGTTATAGTTTGTGAGTGACAGCAGCGTGCTCTGGGCAGCACCTCTGCTTTCCATCACAGGAAGGTTTAGCATCCCTTGCTCCTGAATCTGTCCCCTCAGCAAACACAGGGACACTGACTGCTTCAGGATCTCGCTCTGATTTGGACAAAATCAGCCACAGGGCTGCAAATAAAGCTCATGTCTCCTGATCCCATCCTGCTAACTAGCTGCGTGTTCCTCCTCTGGCAGGGTGCAGAGGGCTGTGCGGCAGACAAGAGGAGAATCAATCTCTTTCCAGTGGTCCCCACGGCATCTCCTCTCCCCGCTGGGAGCCACCTGCATCACCTCAGGGTGGCTCTTGAGAAGGAGCAGGGTTTGTGCACGAACAGGAGGATAAGGTGGCTTTCTCACACCGCAGCAACTACTCCCAGCTTTCTGGCTCCATCTTCTGGAAGTGAGACAAAGTAGAGATTTCTCAGAGCCTGAGCTTGTATGATGAGGTTTTGACAATGCCCTGCAAATGTGGGCCCTGCAATATGTCTGGCACGAATAAATCCCTTTCACAATGTATGAAACTTGTAATTAATCTCTGCAAAACACCTCTGCAAGAACAAGGAAGTGTGACAGGAAGACATTGCAGTGCTTAAGTGAAACCCAAGGTGCAGATAAGGAGCAGGAGAGGAAGCATTTCAGGGCTAAACCATGCAGATTGGCTGTGGTTTTTGGGATGTATCTGACAACAAAGCCAACAGAGAAACAGCATTTTCTGTCTCCTTTTTAAGTCATTCCCCAATTGGTATGGGGATGACAAGGGATCCAAATCATAAAAGCCCTGTGGTCACTCAGCGGCCTTTCAATTAGGATAAAAAAGAAGAGAAATAGCTAAGAGATTATTTCAGAGCTTTGCTGAGTAGCCTCAGCATGCACAGGATGGGGCATCCCAAGTGCACAAATCAGCAGCCCAGGTGTTGACATTTCCCCACACAGTGCTGGGATGCTGCCTGAGGGACACAGAATGCTTCCATTTAAGATGCAGTGGATTTTTCACAGTCTTATGCTCAGTGTCTGCCAAACAGACTCCCTCTCCGCTAGTGGCATTTTGGTTTATGCTGCCAAATTTAGGTTCCTGTTCTTGGGCTCCCTTTGGCTGTGGGTGCTGCTGCTGTGGTTGTGCCTGGCAGACACTTGCCTGGAATGCTGCAGGTCTGGAATATAGCAGGGCAGTCAAGCACAGGCCTCAGGAGCACAGGTCTAGAAGTTTCATGTTGCTGCTTTGTTCTGGGGGTGCATTTTGCCTGCAAACTCTAAGCCCTGCAGATTCTCTTAGAGGTACTAATTAATTTCCTGTAACTACTGTAATTGCACAAGAGCACCTTTGCCCCTCCCAGAGCTGCAGTGCCACACCCAACCTGCCTCAGCAAAAAGGAGTCTTTGTAGAATCCCAGAATGCTTTAGATTGGAAGGGAATTTAAAGAACTTGTTCCAATCCCCTGCCATGAGCAGGGGCACCTTCCACTATCCCGGGTGGCTCCAAGATTTGTCCAGCCTGGCCTTGAACACTTCCAGGGATGGGGCAGCCACAGCTTCTCTGGGCAATCTGTGCCAGGTCCTCACCACACTCACAGGGAAGAATTTCCTTCTAATGTCCAACCCAAACCTACTCTCTTTCTGTTTAAAGCCATTCCCCCTTGTCCTATCACTACCTGCCTGTGTAGAAAGTCACTGTCCATCGTTTTGGTAAGCTCCCTTTGGGCACTGGAAGGCTCTTTAAGTCTCCCTGGCATTTCTCTTCTCCAGGTGAACACCCCCAGCTCTCTCAGTCTGTGTCCAGAGCAGAGCGGCTCCAGCCCTCGGAGCATCCCCGGACCTGCCCCACGTCCTTCTCGTGCTGAGGAGCCCAGGCCTGGGTCTCGTGCTCGGAACGTTTATTTATCTTGACGGAGAGATAAATAAACCGATAAACGTTTATTTCTCTTTCTCCCCTGGGCTCCAGTTTAGCTTTGTGCCAGAGGGTGGTGCTCGATACAAGCGCTGCCTCCCCGCTCCCGCTGCGGCTGCGGGGCCGAGGCGGCTCCGCGAGTGCGCCCGTCCCACCTTCGGCAGCACAAACACCTGCCCAGGATGAGATATTTGGGGAATATTCCACCTAAACTCACCCTGAACCGAGATCTCTGAGCCTGGCCTGAAAAGCGTTTCTAAAGTTTTTTATTAACTTTCCACAACTTACTTGTCATGATCTTCTGCCTCAGACTAATCGAATTTAAGGATGTGTTAGGTATTAAATATGTTTAGGATTATTGTTTCGGGTTTACAAACTTTTACGTGGTTAAAAAAATAAATAACATGGAATCGCAGAATGGTTCGGGTTGGAAGGGAACTTAAAGCCCACATCACTCCAACCCGCCATGTGACATGTCACAACACCTGTCACTAGACCAGGTTGCTCAAAGCCCCATCCTGCTTCTGCAGGATCAAAGCCTTGAGGAAACCAGAATAAATTCGAATTCCAAAACTATTTCCCAGATTTCTGCTGAGATAAAGATGGGCAGAGTGTCTGACTTCTAGGGCCAGTAGCCCTTTATTTCCCTACCAGTGGTATTTCAGTGTCTGCAAGGACATCCCCATCATGTTCCAGCACAGGCAAAAGCTTTCTAATGGTCATGCATCCTCGTTATACCCATCAGTGTAATTAAGTAGATTAGTAATGTTTATCCTATTTAAGAAGCAGTTTTTACAGTGGAAAGATTGATGCCCTGAGCAAGCAGCAAAAGACTTCCATAGCTACACTGCTGTTGCTTTAACTAGACATCAATCCTGAGCCACCAGAAGAGAGTGAAGTAAAACACATGAGCACGTACGCTCACTGGAAAAGGTGCAGAATTTAATTCTGAAATTCCCAGAGATACACCAAAAATGTGCACAATGAATTCCCAACTGTTTCAAAAGGCTGAGGATATCTAATCCCGCAGGCATCTTGTGCATCTCACCTCCTTTCCCTGCTTCATTGCCTCTTCACATATAAATCTGTGCTTCTGATGTGCAAGTTACGATTTTTAAACGCTTATTTTGGCAATGTGTGGTGGTGGGATGTTCCAGCTTTGCCTGGAGGCTGGAGGGGGACTCTCTCCTTGGAGATAAGTTTAAATGTGAAAGATTTGGCCAAGAACTTCCTGGTAGAAATCACTATTCTCTGAAGCAGAACTCTTTAAGGAAAAAGCCAGGAAGCCAATTTGGACATCTGTATGGGTTTTGACTGAGATAATTGTAACCATGGGATAGTGACCTGAGCAAACAGCAAAGCAAACCACAGATGATCTGATTAGTTTTCTGCCGTGGACATTTTATCTGTATGTTCAACACAGAATGAAAGACCATTCTTCAAAGCCCTCAGTGTCTTTGGGGAAATCTTCTGTCATTAGTCCCCATGGTGATGTCAGTCAAGCCCTACCCCAGCTCCCGGGCAGAGAAATCCATACCTTGTCCCAGGCAGCCTCCTGCACAGGCCAGGGTGAGTGGCTTTCTGCAGGATGCTTGCAGCAGATATGATTATACTGCTAAGCAGCATGCTCATGCTGCTGGAAGGCACTTTGAGAGCCTCCCTATCTCTCTTTCCTCAGGGATAGATAGGAGAACTTCCTTCTTCTTCTAATGGCATACCTAAGCAGATTTGGGGGTCTCGTAGTCTTGGAGGGACATAACTTCGTTGCTATTAAAATGCAAATAATTTTAAACATTTATTTTGGTCATTATGAATAATAAAGTAAGGTGATAAAGTATGAATACTGCTTTTTTAATGTCTTTTTAGGACTTAGAAATCTGAGTTTGATTATAGCAAAGAGTTTTTAGTGTCTCTTAGGCATGACAATGGAACCCGACCCAATGGGATGTGGTCGGACTCAAAAAGGTTTTTATGTCCTGTGGGTACAGAGATTGAAGGTTATGCTCTTCCAGCTCATCATGGGATGGTAATGACTACATTTAGCATTTAGTAAATTTAAATAGCTTTCTAAACTTCTATCAACCCTTTGGCCAAGTAATATATTTTATATTTAACATAGGCAGCAGTTGCAACATTTAAATGTTTTCAACATGCAGGATCTGAAAATGCTGTGGGATTATTTTGCTCCCCTGTCCTGCTTTTAATCTGCAAACTGTCAACGACGGACAGGAGAGAGGAAAAAGACTGGGTTTTATGGGCTGGCAGTCACAGACTACCTGGTGTTCCTGGAGAATTGGAAGAGCCCAAAAGAGCCTTGCTCCTCCTTGAAAGTCTTTATTTGGGTCTCTATCAACACCAGTTTCACCTTTTCCCTTCTAGTTTGCCTTCAGAGGCAATTATTACTAAATATTCAGGTTGGTGCATTTACCAGCTTGTTGCACAATATTGGCCTCAAGACAGCAGGTTATTTCCAGCAATTTTCCACTTTAACTTTGCTCCCTTCATGTCCTCCATTGTGCACCACAGCTTTGGTCACCTGTTTTCCCTATCCAAAGAAAAAAATGGGTGAGAAATAAATTATAGGTTCAAATTTCCGTGCCTCGAGAAGTCATTTGGTTCCAACTCATCACCAAAAACATGAGCCCATCTCCTTTGTGTGCGAGGGCAGGCTGGAGTTTGGTGTGGCCCCGGGAAGATCCCATTCTGACGGGCGCCATGACAATAAACATGTTAATTAAATTAATTAATTTCAAGGGGCAAAGGTTCAGTGGGCGGGTGGTGCTTTTGTATTTCCAAACCAGTTAACTCAGCTCAAATTCAAAGCTGACCAAGACAGATCTGCTTTGACTGGCAAACCCCAGCGCTCCGCGGAGCCGCAGCCACGCTCTTTGTACGAGCCCGGCCCCTGGCAAGCCTCTGTGGCTGGGATGAGGCATGGCCTTAGGTTAGCAGAAATGCAATAAGATATCAAATTAGTCGGGGCTCTGTGTCCTTTTTGAAATCACTGGGAGGCTGGTGATGCGCCAGGGCGCAGAGTGCTATTCTTCCTATCTCTTAGCACCATTGTGAGGGTGTGAACAAAGCCAAGAGGTGTAATTTAAAGGTGCTGTGACCTCCCATGAGCAGCTCTCCCCATTGTGAGGCCGGTTTTGTTTTCTGTATGTGTTTTTTTTCTCCACTGAGGTCTCCTGATCATAAATATGCATGAATAAAAGAGCCAGGGGAGAGGAGGGGCGGGGGAAAGGGGCTCATAACCAGCTTGGATAAAGTCCTTTTCTAAATTTTCCACTCTGGGCTTCCTGATGTCGAATGAAATAAGGGACCACACTGCCGGATTAGCTCAGCCAGAGTTCCTATTTCCAATTGTAAAAGCAGAACCCTGGCATCATAACAATCATTATAATTATCACTTGCAGAGGGGTCTTATCATATAACAGCTTCTTTTTACTCGGGATGGAGTGGGACCAAAAGGGGGCTGGGGGAGATAATTCCAACCACGGGGGTTTGCGTCTTCATTCATCACTTTCCAAACAAGCCAGTGGAAAATTGAGGTCCCTGAGCAATTTACAGATTACAGCTCTCTCCTGGTACAGGGACATGTGCACACACACACACACACACACACGCCCGCTCCACACATCTGACACAGACCAGGTACGCTGTGGGTGACCATCAGAAAGAAGGATAAAAAACTCCCCCCGCCCCGCTTTTCTGCTCCAAACTCAGGCAGGAACGGACGTAACCTTCCCTTTTAAGCCTAGCAACTCCAGCCTGGCCGCACAGCTCCTCCTGGATTAATCTTTCTTTTTTTTGGCTCAGTGAATTGTGGTCAAGGCCATTGTAACGTGAGTGCTGCCGGGGCGCGGATTGGCTGGAGGAGGCTCAGAGAGGCCCCTTTTCACAGGGGACTAATTGCTTTAGACCACCAGTATTTGGGAGCTACAGATGTCTTCCTTAATTTGCCTAGAGAGCACAATCGGCCCCATCTGTTGCATTTTTTTCCCCCCTCTGTCTCTCAAGTCGCCTTCTTCCCCCTGTCTGCAAAGGCCTAAATTGAAAACTCATCAAAAAGTAATACAAGAGCAGTTTGGCTGGGAAGCTGCTGCCGTGGGGCTTTGCCTTTAATAAAGGCCCCCCTGCTACTTTTACACATGGGTTGGGGAGCAGAGAAAGGAGGAGGAGGAAAGCAGAAACAACCTAGAAGGAGGAAAAAGAAAAGCTAAAAACTAACAGCCAGATGGGATATTTGGAGGCTGGATAATTTGATGTGTCATGGCAGGAGGAGGACAAGGGGCAGCCCCTTGTTTTCTGTGTGTACACACAACAAAATAGATGACTTTTAGAGATGGGAAGGGAGAGGAGCTGGGGGATCTGCGCATCCTGGTGTCGCTGGCGTGGGGCAGCAGTCAGTGCCCTGCAGTCCAAGACTTTCCCAGTGCACACCTCCAGGAAAAGAGGGACATGGAGAAGGGTCAGAAGGGAAAGGGGAAGAGGAGTGATGAGCCTTTGCCTTCCTGCAGAGACAGAAAGTTGTCTCGGAGCATTTGTAGGCTGTGGACTGGGGATGCTGCTCTGCACCTACCTGAACCCAGGAAATCAGAAGAGGGGGTTGCTTTCTTCTTGCTTCATGTCAGACTCAGCTCTGGGCAGAAAGAGAGGACAAGCCTAAAAATCACTTAAAATATTAATTGGGAAGGTTTTGGGGGAAAATATATCTCACCTTTCTTCAAAATTCCCATCTTGGCCACCTCAGAACGCACAGTTTATGAGAGCATCATAAACGCCCACACTGCTTAATGCAAGTAGAAATGGTGTTTCCTTGTGGCAAATTTGGAGCTGGTGCTCTGTGGGCACATGGTGAAGTCAGCAACCAGCCCTGACCTGGTGTGTGTTTGGTCTCTGCCCCTGCAAAAAGCAGTGGATTTGCTCACAGCCTATCTGGAAGAGAGTAATTGTTACCCCACCAATGACATGAGTCAGGTGGGAATTTAAATCTCCTTGTCCCAACCTGATGGTAGCCACAGGGACACCTGAAAACAACTGCCTGGGCTTGAAGGGACAGCCCATTTCAGCTCACCTGTGATTTATTTCACAGAATCATTGAACCACAGAATGGTTTGGGCTGGAAGGGACATTAAAGATCATCTAGTCCCAACACCCCTCCCATGGGAAAGGCCTGGACTGTTTAGCACAGATTTTTCTCTACTTTCCTCTCTTGCCTTAAAATAACTTTTTGGTGAAATAAGTCTTAGGGAGCGTGGCAGGCTGCTTGTTTCCTCACCTGTATGCCAAAAGAGAAGTCCTCCAGTGATGGAGCAAGCCCCACACCTCCTCCTTCCACCCAGCCAGTGCCGCTGTTGGCTGCCCCAGTGCCTGCTTTGCCAGGGATGGCTGCTGCAGGGGCAGCAGATGTTCTGGTCCCCCTCTGCAGAGGAGGGCAGGGAGCTGCCCGTGCAGGCAGCCCGGGGTGTGGCAGCTGTGCAGGTGAGAGGTGCTTCCTTACTGGGCTCTGTCCTGAAACCTGAGCCCGAGTGCCAGTGCTGCGGCCATCAGCACTTGATCAATCATTCCCATTTCCTGTCTGCTCGTCAGGCATCTCCCCTTGAATCCTCGGAAAGGTTTTGTTTACATGTCCAGTTAGGGAAGGAAAAAAAAAATGTCCATTTATCTTGAAGGGCCCTCTGAAAACAATGCGAAAGAAATCACTGCAGAAGTTTGGTGCTGCTGCAAGGAGCAGCCTGTGGCTTTGGGACCAGCAGGATGGAGCCAGCAGCTCCCATTCTGCTGTAGGATGGGGCCAGCAGCTCCCATTCTGCTGTAGGATGGGGCCAGCAGCTCCCATTCTGCTGTAGGATAGCTTCCAGCCAGTGTCACCACCTATTCCCAGTTTGCTTACACCATCAGCAGCTTCTTCATAGCAGAGGTTTTCTAAAAAGGAGGAAAAACAGTGCTAAACTTGCCCCTGTGAGGTGGGGGCATGGGAAAAGGTGTTTTCACTGCTGGGTAGTGGGATCTGCAAAGCCCCCCACAGGCCCTGGGCTGGGCAGGGATGGAGAATGGGAGAGCTGCAAGGGCACTAACAGCTGGTTTCCATGTTCCATGCACTGCTGTTCTGCTTGGGAGTGAGGAAATTCTCCTCTCTGGGGCATACTGAAGGTTCATCTGTCTCAGTGGGGCTGAATGAGGTCCCAGGTCCCCTTCAGTGCTGAGGAGTTCTTGGAGAAATACCACCACAAGCAGCCTTTATTGCTGTCCTTGCTTTTTTTCCCCCTTATTGCTTTGCTTATTGCTTTTTACTTTTCCTTGGATACCCCTGTTTAAAAAACATGTAATTATTGCTCCTCCTAAGGAAAAAAAAAGAAAAAAAAAAAAGAAAAAAAAGAGAAAAAGTCAGTTTATCAAACCGGGAAGGTCTTGATGCATTGGTGAAAAACAAAAGCTGAAATACTGGGGCTTCAGAGCCCAGGCTGTGTCCCAGGAATGGAACCTCAGATGAAAAACCCACAAGCAGGTCTCTGTGCTGGGGCTGATCACTTGGCAGGGCAGCCCTCTCCTTGGGGAGAAGGTGTGAATGGCTCCCTTGAATAAGTCACTGGATAGCCCTGGCCGGTCCCAGGCTGGCTGCTGCTTCCCGTAGGTTTCTGTCTCACTACTCAAAAACTGGATACTCTGTTGTGACATTTGTTTTCCCACTGATGCATGTCGGAAAATGAAACAGCTGTGTGCAGCCCAGCTGTGCCGGTGGGGAGCAGTGATGCTGCAGGCTGTGGGGTGAGAGCACAGAAAGCCAGGCTGATGGGCACCCCTCCTGTCTTCCTGTAAGGCTTAACATAAGGATCAGTAGCTGAAAACTCTCCGAAGGAATATGGCCATGATAAAAGGGAGCTCTGGTTCTTGTTGTCGAGGCAGCCCAGAAACTGTTGAAGAGGCACTGGAAAAGCCACTGAGCTTTTGTCTAATAACTCCTCTGATAATAATTAGCTCAGCCAAAGCAGATCTTAAAGAGGCTTTAAAGTTCTTGTTCAGTGGCTTGAAAGAAAAAAGGCAACCAGCGTCTCTTCTCATCTGAACATCAATGTGAATCCCACAAAATCCCATTATTCCTCTTTTATATCAGCAGTTTGATCAGTTCAGCCTTTTCCCTCCCCAAGGCAACAACTTTCCCCCTTTGTGCATATTTTCCCCTCAAAATCTGAGCACCTCACCATGCACAAACCATGCCCTGAGCCTGGCTCCCGTCTCCTCTGAACCTCTGCAAGTGGCACTGACTTCTTGTCCCCATCATGCCAGAAAATGAACAGGTGGCAGTAGAGGAGGGAAATCTGCCTGCAAGAGCACCCACATGCACCAGGATATTTTTCTTAAAAGAAGAATTTGATGCACTTAAAAGCTAAATGCTCTCAGACTTTGCTTTAGCATCTGATGTTTGGAGACAAAACCAGATGGTCTAAAACTCACATCTTCATCCAGAGCTAAGTGTTTGCAGTGGAAGATAAAATTCTGCTAAAAATCCACGATTTGGGTGATTTTTTTAAGGGAGCCAGCTATGGAGGAGTGGAAGAAGAAAAGCTGACACCAGCCCAGATCTGCTGAGCAGAGACCTGTCAGTGCTTTGCATCTGCTGGAGACCTTCTACACATCCCCCTTCCCAGGCTGACTGGGATTTAGAGCAGCTGATGGGCATCTCTAACCTGTGCTCACCAGGATGAGGCAGGGAGCTCTGGCCACGTGGCTCCTCCATCCTTGCAGCTGGTGCTCTGGAGAAGGCACCTCACTGGCACCCGTGTCTGCTGGGAACATGCCAGCTTGGATGCACTTAAAGACAGGGACTTAGAGACAACCTGCTGCTCTTGGGACTCCCAGGGGACACTAAGGCACAGGAGAAATCTGCAAATATCGAAAGATTCACAACCACCAAAAGGTCTACCAGTACAACCAGAGGTGTGGGGTATTTCAGCAAGATTTGATGCAAGAGAAGGGGTGGGGATGGAAGCTGACCTCCAGCTGGGATATGGAAGCACATCCCCATGGCAGCTGGTCTCCCTTGTGACTGAATATGAGCTAAATACATCCCTCCCATGCAGGTTTTACACCAGACCCTCATTACAGTTTGATACAGCTTTGGGCAGAAATATAGAGGCTAAAAAGGCCATGAGAAGGGGTGACAGTCTTACATCATGTGCCATGGTGCCCAAAAAGTTTTGCCGGGCTTGGAACTGGTGCTCTGTGTTCCCCAGTGTCTGTAGAGCCCCAGACAAGCTGCAGTCCTGATGGCCAAGGAGCCTTCCTAGGTTTAATACCAAAGCAAAGCACAACAGTTTGGAGCTGAGCAATAACCCCTCCAGGGTGGAACACAAACTCTCCCCAGGCGGGAGAAGCTCAGGTTGCAGCGCCTCAAGAAACAGCGAGTTCAAATACAAACAAACCCCATTTTCTTTGCAAAATTTTCTCTTTTGAGTGGACTAGAAATGACATTGAACTGAAGGCAAGTTTTGCTAGTAAAATACACTAATAAGCCACTTTGGAGACTCATAAACTACGTTGTGTTTTTTAATGGCAAATAGTAAAGGAGTCTAATATAAAGTGTTGGGGTTTTAATGGCAATTTTTTAAGCAGCTGGAGCAGAGATCAGGAGTTCAGCCTCTTTCCTTGTTCTGTTTGTGGTATATTTATCTTCATGAAGAGAATGGTAGCAGGGGGATTTATTTTTCTGAATGAATGTCTCTAAGCCTCTCATACCTCCAGGGCTTATAGTAAGGTTGGATCCAATGACAGGAGAGTCAACATTATAAGCCCTTAGAGAGGGCTGAGTGCCTTGTAGATAGTCTCAAGTGGATGCGCTTTCAGCGTGCCGTTACCCCGGCTTACATTAGCGGCTGAAGAGACTTTGTCTGTCCCCGATGCCCTCGGGTGACCCGCGACCCCTGCGACTCGGCTCTGCCGAGATCTGACGCCCGCGCCAGCCCCCGGCCGAGGAAATGGAGAGGTGCATTGTGCCGCGGAGAAAGAGCAACACAAACACAGGGTGTTCTCAAAGGAAACAAAAAACCAGTGAAAAAAAAAATAAAAAAACCCTCCCCAAAACTGGCAGCGAGGGGCAGAAGTGGAGAAAGAGCAGGCACATGTGCTCTGGGCAAAGCCATCCCAGAAAACTCACTGCTGGGGGGGGGTCTGGAGCCCAGCTGGGTGCTTCTGTGGGGGTCTGTCCTGGGTTTAGGAGTGGCTGAGCAAGATGAAGTGGGGTAATGGAAAATGGGTTTCCCCGTGGGTTCTGCATTTCTAAATATATAAAAAATTAGGCTGGGTTTGCATTTGAGGAGTGCTTTGGGGACAGAGATACAGTGTGGAAATTATGCACTATATCCAGATGTCCCAAAGGAAAACAGCAGAGCTCAGCCCTGCTCGTGTCTCAGAAAAAAACTCTGAAACTTCATTTATAGTTCCAAATGTCAAAAGGGGGCTGGAGCAGCCCAAGCCCCCGTGCTGTGGAGGATGCCAAGCCCTGACCTGATCGCTTAGAGGGTGTGATCACCAACAGGTGGATCAGACGGCCAGGCTGGCACTGGCACTGTCACTGGGTCTGGCACTGTCCCAAGGGCAGGGGATGGTGTTGGGGGCGGGTAGGATGGTTCAGGGGTCTGTAAGCTGTTATGCACAGCCAGTGCTTCACTTTGAACTGTTCTTAACGCCCAAGAGTGGCTCCCTGCAGGGAGAGATGCTTGTACAAACAGCCACATCCCTCCAGGACCTCAGTGCCAGTTTGGGGTGTTGAGGGTCATCACCCTGCCTGGCCCCAAACCCATGCCCAGCTGCTTCTTTCTGCCTCACTGAGACAGCGACATCCTCATAGAGCCTCTGGCTACTGCACAGAGAGTGTCAGATCTGTCACAAATCAGGAGCCACAGTGATGGCATCGTGTTCCCCTCTCCTCTCTTGAAATCCGGGCTTCCTCTGCCTGCGCCGTCCATCTCCACCGGCTTCACCCCTGCTGGGATTCTGCACTTTGCAGCATCTCTGAGAGGAGCAGTGTGTGCTCCATGTACTGCCTCTGTGGCACCGGCAGGGACAGGGATGAGGAGGAGGTGACACCTTTCCATCACCTCAGAGAGGTGGGACATGCCCCCTCCGGGCCCACCCACCCGAGCCTGGTCCATGCATGAGAGCATTTTCCAGATGCCAGTGTGTGTTTAAAGTTTAAAAAGATGAGCAGAAAAGCCCATGTCATGGGTGCCCGAGCTAGAAGGAGAATTTCACCGTCAGGAGGGAGTGTATTGTCCCCAGAGCTGGCCAAGTGGATTTGCATGCTTAATTCCCAAGCATTTTTGAGGGAGTAATCTGATAAAATCTTCAGCCTGCTGATAGCATAAATTTAATCGGATGTCCTTCAGAAAAAGGGCAATAGGACTTCCAGCTCCCAAAGGTACAGCCCGGGAGGTGTGACGGCCCACGGTGACCCGGCTGGGTCCAGCCCCGGCCAGAAGCCAGCGCTCACCGTACGCCGGTGGGGAAAGATCAGCGCGCCTGGGCACAGACGGAGGAGAGGACGACTTTTATCCCATTGTTTTTCCCTTTGATTAATCCATCTAAAGTGCTCCTCTGAGCGTAGCCGGGGCAGTGTAAGAAAGAAGCAGTTTGAGCTTTGTGGGGCTTTTCTCTTCTCCTTTCCTCCCCCTTTTCCAAGTGTGCTTTACAAACATCCTCCCCGCTCGCCCTCTCTATTTGCAAAACCCTCTCCTTCTGCCCACGGCTCCTGATGAAGTCCTTGCAGAGCTCCTTGTCCACCTCCAGTCTTTTCAGCATGTATTCAAATTAACCCTTTTGTCCCATTCACACCCCCTTTCTTTGGCAGATATTGTGGCTTTGCCAGCAGCGATCCAGAAGCGGCTATTATAATGTAATTGCATTCTGGCAATGCCTTGAGAACCTGATCAAGATAATCCCGCAAGTTTAATCCCTCCAAATTACAAAATGTTTACTATCAATCACCTTTACGCAGCTTTATTTCCGTGGGCTTTCTCCGAGGAGCGAGCGGGCCGTGTGTGTTGCCAGGGATGCCCCTTCACGTCTCCAGCTGATCACCTCAATGGGACCAGAGTCAAATGGTCAAGGCCATATGCGTATGAAAGCCTGGGCTGTGCTGCCAGCTATTCTCTCTAGCTCTGCATGGATTTCACACTTTCTATCCTGTTAGGATGCCTACCATTTACTTTAGCGTTGATTTTTTTTTTCAGTCCATTTCTACGTCCTGTGTCATCTGGATTTAATCTAGTTAGCGGATTTTATGCCTAAAATTGCATTGTTAAAGGGAATTGTTTAAATGAGGAGCGGTGGAGAACCCTCAAACCCTTGAAACCGGGGTGTCCCCCCGCCCAGCCCCGGCCACACATACCTCGACTGCTGCGGCCCTTGGCTTGGTGCGAGGGGCTCGGAGGTGGCTTTGCTTTCTTGAAAGCATCCATTGCTATTTTCAGAAGCACAAACAGATGCAAATGTCTCTGCAAACATTGCACAATGAGATGCAGGGAGAGGACAGCCTTTCAAAATCTCTGAATAGCCCTTCAAAGCAAGTCTAATTAGGGTAAGTAGAGGTAATAGGCCCACTTGCGTTTTTTACACTCGAATTTTTTCCTCCCTCAAAGCCCGCAAGGCTCTTTTTCCCCTGTGGCTGGGGGGTGGTGGTGGTATATACCCTCTCCCATTTGTTTGTGCTAACAAATGTAGAGATGAAAAGAAGGGGGAGAGGTAGGAAAAGGAGCGGGGGGGGGGGGGTGTAGAAAAATCAATCATTTGAAAAGTCTCCTCTGTTAGTTTTTTTTGGTGGCTTTTCCTGGTGAGATAGATAGCGGCAGAGCACGCAGCATCCTGGCTGGGGCCGGGTGTGGGGCAGGCACCAAAGCAGAGCCTGCAGCTCGTGTCATGTGGAACTTCAGTAACTGAAAAAGAAAAGCAGAAGGTATGGGCTGAATACTTGGGTAAATCAGTAATAGAGCTAAAGGGCATATGCCTGTAGGGAATATGTTGGCATAAAAGAGCTTTAAGAGGGGCCATTCATACTGACAAAGGGAGATTTGAATTGCTGCCTTCACAATAGCATGAAAGGATGGGCTTGGGGTGTTCTGAAACAAAGTGGAAATCATACTGCCCTGAACGGCTCTAATAAGCTTTTAACTATTTTACATTATGGCATTACCTCTTTTTTTTTTTTTTTTTTCCTCCTTCTTCTTGTGAGCCGAGTGCCAGCCCCACTTAGAAGTGTGATTTATACTTTTTTCTTCATGGTAACTTTGGAGGAAAATAGATGGGGACTGAAAGGCAGTAATTCAGCTTTTTCAAGACAAGGAGGGGGAAATGCCATCATTTCTGAATGTCCCAGAAATCACACCAGTGCGCTGAGCTCCCTGGCTGCCGCCGGCAGCACCCTCGCACGTCTGGGCCGGGGATGCCGGCTCATGACACCAACCACCCGTCTAATTGTGCTCATTAGCAGCCCTGCAATCAGGCAGATATCGCTAACACTCCGTTATTGCGCTGTGCAACTTAGGTGGGCTTCAGCGTGCGCTCCGAAAAACGCAGATATTGTGTGGCACCCAGCCCAACTTTCACCGTCAGCAGAGGTTCAGCATCTCAGCCTGTATTTGGGGGGACTCGGGGGGCTGCAGCTCCCACCTCTGGCCTGGGAAGGAGGCAGTTCCTGGCCTGTGTGTCGGGAACCGTGCTGGCTTTGTGTGCGCTGGGGCTCCCTCCCCAAGCTCCCCCCAGATGGTGCGATCGCACGACTGCACTGTTAAAATAGAGCTCGTATAGACAATTAGCCAATTACTCACTCTGTCATTGCACTTTCTTCTTGTAACTGAGATGCAAACTGGACTATGTCTTCTTTGGTAGCTTCATTCATTGGCAGCATTATTTAATGACACTTTTGTCAGCTTTGGGTCTGCCCAAAGATTTCTGAACGTAGCTTTATGAACCCAGAAAGGGCGCCCTGCGGAGTGAAAGCGGACTTTGAACCTCCAGACGATGCTAAAGACAATGAATTTCCCAAAGTCAGGGAAAGAAATCCAGAGCATGGCTACCACAGGGCATGTGGCTGAGTCCCTCATTGTCAGCAGCAGTGGCTATGGGGAGAATAGCCCAGTAGCCAAAAGGGATTGAGCATATGGATGCATGGGTCACTTTCTCTGCTTAGATATCTCAGAAAAAAATATCACTGCAAGTGCTGCTGGGTCTTTTTAGAGATGTGAAGGTTGGGCAGTTGGAACAGGTCTTTTGGACCAGATCACTCAAGATCCTCTCTAAGGCTGGCCAAAATGAAGTTTTTTTGCTTTAACAGGTGCTTGTCTCAGCCCAGTTTAGCTTTAGCACAGCTGTTCAGAGCCCCAGACACAGAACTAACACAGTGGAAATGGTAAGAGAGAGGTTTGTTTTGGGCATTTTTCAGGGAAGAGAAAAATACTTGCCTACTGCCTAATGAAGAAAACTCCATCATTCTACATATGTTTCTTGAAATGGGATAACGCTTTTATTACCCATAACTTTTTGGCAACAAGCATAATTAGTGGCTTTTATGTCTGAAGTTCAAGCCCATATAGATGCAGAGATTGCTCCTGGGTTGTCTTTAAGAAAGAAGGAAAGAGGAGAGACAGAGAGAGGAGGGGAGGAAGGAAGGAAGGAAAGGAAGAAGGAAGGAAGGAAGGAAGGAAGGA